>VXAL01005842.1:309501-322684 GCA_013399475.1 Chauna torquata
TTTTTTTTTTTTTTTTTTTTTTTACCAGAAGCACACAATATTGACTTGATGATTCCAACACAGCTGTCTGGTAGTGTTAATCAATGATCTCTGCTTGCTCACAATGTACTACCGGTGTTAGATCATGGTGACAAGAGCAGTACAAGCTCGGTGCAGCCTTCGAGTAAATCATCACTCTCTTAGTCACTGTGAACTGTATTTGGAGCAAATATTGTTTTCTGCGTACTAGAAACAAAACAATAATTACTCTTTCTTCTCTTCTCTTCTCTTCTCTTCTCTTCTCTTCTCTTCTCTTCTCTTCTCTTCTCTTCTCTTCTCTTCTCTTCTCTTCTCTTGACAAACTTTTTTATATCTCTGAATATTGTGCCCATCAACATACTCTTTTGTCTTCCATAGCTAGATAATTGAATCCCTATTGTTTCCATATTCTTAATGATGGTTCTGTAAGATCCTTGCTTGTTACATCCAAAAATTGAATAAAAAATTCCTTTGTGCTGACAGCTTCATTGTAGTCAGTGTTCAAAATATCGAAGGATGAATGCTAAATGTTCGTAATGTAAAGTGTCAAGAGTGCAATCTGGGATAATAGAATACATGTCTTGCAAACTTGCACTTTAATATGACAAACTACTTGGTCAGCAAGCAAATTAATTCATTTATGATTTGATATTATTGCAAGTAGTGGGTCAGCTTTTGCAGGCAGCTCTTTCTGCAGCTGCATTTTGCTACCGCACAGTCTCTTCTGTATTTGTAGGTGCCTACCTGAAAATGAGTGTGTGGTCTCAGTGTAAGGATATGATTTCGGTGGCTTCCCTTATATGTCTCAGTTCACTATATTTTTTTCATAAACTTTTTTTTCCAATACATGCTCACTGTTCAAAGAGACTAAAAAATATTTGCTGTAATTATCTGGTTATCCCTTTTAAATACCAATTGTTGTACAGTATGAATTGCTTGCACAGATGTTTAAAACATGAACAGATGAATACAGTGAAATGTTGTCAATGGTGTGTTGTCTCCCACAGTTCCACCAAGAAACTTGAACATATTTTCTGGCAGAGCTGCTCATTTTCCCAGGGCAGATATTTGCAAACCTACCTCTGTAGCTTGTGAATATCAAAATGAATGGTAAATATTAACCTCTGAGAGCTAGAACAATGTGAAAAATTACAAAAGTAAATGTTAGCAGAAATATCTGTTACACAGGCAAAGAGAGAGATGGCATTGAAAGGATTTATGTTATTTTTTGAGTCTTGGCTTACACATGAAAGTTGTGAATCTTTCTATTGAAAGAAAAGTAAGGTCCAATTTTTCAAAAGTATCCTTGAAGTTTTGTTTTTCAGAGTTCAGTGACCTGATTGAAAAAACAGCTCTCTGTAAAAATAATTATGGAAGACAAAAAAAAGGAAATATTTGACATGCTGTAAAAGTTACAACTGCAAACAGATTTTCATTCTCTTGTACAAAAAAAAAAAAAAAGGACAATAAATAAAAAGGAATAACAGATTTTATTGATCTCTCTTAAAGGAAAAAAAAAAATTTGGTAACCCTTTTGAAGTGGTTAACCATGTCCTCCTTCATTGATACTATTTATGAAGAATACACATCTGTAACTTCCTGTTATTTTCTGTTATTATAAATTATCTGTTGATAATGACCTATAGATTGGTATATCAAGGTCCTCAGAAATACTAGAATGGGGCTAAATAAGTAATTGCTAAAACCAAGGCCTGTAAGTGAAATAGTTTGGATGTATTTGCAGAAGAGTTGCTTAACAGGAGAGCAGAGATGTAACACTGGCCCATGTGTTTTGGAGATGCAGTCCTGGCTTTTGGGTGTGGTGTGCATCTGATTTGGACATCTCTCAGAGAAATACCTGTTTCATCACTGCCCTGACTTTAAGTCAGAATTTCAGCAGAATTTGATGCCTATTTTGCAGTGACAGAAGAATCTCAGGTCCCTTACAGTTGTTGGGATGCTTTCCATTTTCACAAAAACATGACCAAAGTGAAGCCCGCTGCTTTCCTGCATCCTGCAGGCACAAAGTACGTCTCTCTGACAAAACCCTTCTCAGAGCGTTTCAGATGTAGAGCTGGGTTAGCCCAGCTGCTGCAATTCCCACAAGGCAGAAAAAGAGTTGGAGAGGTGAACTCATAGCCCCCTGACAGCACTGTCATCTACACACTGCCTGCTGCTTCTTTACGGGCAATCCGGTGGTCTTCCTGCCATGGACGTCTCAGTGTCATCCATTGCCTTTGTCCCATCCCAGAAGTAGCATCAGCAAAAATATGCTGGAAGATCACACTGGGCTGGCAGCCAAAGCAGATTTATGTCTTTAGTATTTTTTTTTTTTTCTGTGTGTGAACTGCCTTTGATTTAAAGACCAGCCTTTCTTTTTCATGGGTGCAGTGTTGATCTAGGGACCAGGGCTTGGCAGTGGGCTCCTGCTGACTGGCCCCTGGCAGGATGTTTGGCCCAAATTCTGTTGATGCATTGAGTATTTGACTGTTTAAAACCCACTTGGTGCTCTCTCTTCTCTCTTCTCCTTGGGAATTGCCACTGAGCAAGATTTGGATTTGTTTATTTTCTGATAGATGATAAAGGAGGTGATGCAGGATGGAAGCTCAATGTCCCAGTAACACCAGGCTATGGATGCTACCTGTGTTCAGTGGTGATCAGGACAACCCCTATAAAAACTAGTAGTCAGATTAGGGTTCAAATGATTTTATATTGGTTTAATGACTGCTAATTACATTGCCAGGTAATTTGCATTTGCAGAAAAAAAACACATTTACTCCATTGGTTTGTTGCTAAAATTGTGGCTACTGAGCAAAGGTAAAATTTAACTTTTGCCTTAGGTATTTTATCAAAGTAAATGTATTAAGGTAACACTTGTGATTCCCAAAGCGAAAGCCTTAAGCAATGACTGGCTTAAAGCTGCTCTTAGCATTTGTTACTAATGCCTCCACATCTACAAGACTTCAGCTGTATTATGTCCCAGCATTTGTTGGTTGCTTGTTGTTTTATCATTAACATTAATTGCACATTCAATATTTAATATTAATTAGTGCAGTTTGTATATTTACTTTCCCTTTTTGCTTGCCACTGCAGCGCGCAGAGGTGCAGCACACGTCCTTCCCCAGCAGTCAGCCAGGCAGAAGGAGCCAAGAAGGAGCAGCCCCCTGGGAAAGCCACGCGGCACTGACCGGGCAGAGCTGCCTGCGGGGGATGCGGCTGGGGGCCGCGGCCGGGTTCCCTTCCGTGGTCATGCTTCCTGAGTGCGATGGCCGAGCCTCCACCTGCAGCCTGCTGGGGCTGGGGCGGCACTTTCCGAAGCGCTGCGTTAATTAGGAGTCAAAACTTTCCAGTGAAGAAGAGTTGGGATGAAGCCACATCATGAGGTCCTGCTGGTCCAGCTGGGGCAGGAGGTGTCGCCTTGTCTGCCATGCAAATCTGTGGGTGTGAGCAGGGCTTGGTCTGGAGAAGAGCAGGCTCTGGGCAGGTTTGGAGATGCTGAATTCCTGGGTTAGTTTCAGAAATTGGGGCGATGTGTCCTGTTAGGCACAGCACCGAGTTTTCAGGTGTTTCCCAGACCCTACCTCTCAGAACCTTCCAGGAGAAGTAGAAGGCACAGCAGCAGTCACTGCGTGACTTCAGCTCGTTTAGCTGGCAGCTGGCTGAATGACAACTCGTGCAGTTGTCAATGCAAACTAACACACGGCATCGTTGTTCTTCAGACAACAGAGGCTGTACGTTACTTCTAGATATGTAGGTTGTTTTTTAGGTCTTAAAGATGCTTATGCCTTAATTAAATCCATAATAAACATTTATTCCCCATTATGGTGTGGACTACTAATGAATTACTTGTTTTTTACTCAGACTTATGCCAGGTGGTGCTGCCCTGGGCAGCGCAGGGCATGGACCAGGGCTCAACCCCCACGGCCAGGACCAAAGCTGCTGCCCTTACTCCAAAGATGGTGCTGCAAGGATCATTATTGACAGTGACTTCTACAAACCACCAGAAAGCCCATTCGAAACGTCTATTAAATACAGTTCAAACAACATCACACAAGAAATGTTATGAATATTTTAAAATGGCTTCTTAAAATTAGGGATTACCTACTGAAGGCAGTCATTAGTGCAGGTTTCATTAGAGTAGCAGACTGGAATGAGTTATCAAGTTACGAACTAATCTAAATTATATCTATTAAGATATCCTTTTTACATAAAACAGGGGGCATCAGGGCTATAAAATAGACTGGGGCTTGAAGTGTAAGCTAATAAATATCTAATAAGTTACAGTGCATGTTTAAATTGATACAACATACAATGCACTGAGTAAATATTGTAGTGGGTACTCTGAACAGCCCTTGAACAGCCCTCAAAGCAGGTGTAGGGTGATGCCTGGAACATTTTGTCATGCATTTTCCAGGTCTTCATGTGAAGTGACCCCTCATCAGTCCTGGTGCTCCTCTAAAAGCACATTGCTCAAGCCAGCCGTTACCTGAGTGCGTGCATCTGTCTTCGTTTTACCAAGTAATTCATTAACAAGTCCTCCATACACCTTAGGTGGCTCATATCCATTATCTTCACTTAATAGTTTAGCCTAAGGATGTCTTTCAATATAAATAATCTTCCATAATACTTAGATAGCATAGTTGTGTTTCTTTTTATAGTAAATGGAAATTAGCTAAAAGCCTTTGCCCAGATTTTGAATCGCATGACATACAGAAGACCAGATAAAGAATCTGCCCATTTTTTTTTTAAAAGAAGGATATATTATCCCACCAGTGCGATATCTCCCACACACAGAAATTCATCCAACACGTGTTCAAGTAATTTTCTCTCTCTGACTTTTAGCTGGCCACGTAGACTTTTAAAGTACTCGTGCTGCTTTAAATGTAGTTTTAAATTGCACCTAATATTTGGTGGGTAATTCTTTAAAGCTGTTAGCACCTATTCACAGTGTAAGTAGGGGGATTTTTCTTTTTCATGTGTGCCTTCTGGGATGTTAAAGGATCCAAGACTGGGGATGCAATCTCAATCCAGAATTGATCTTTGCAGTTTCCTGCAAGGGAGAAATGGGAAATGTAAAATATTACTTTATTAAAAATTGCTCAAAACACATCTTCCTTGTTAAATATGCAGAGCTATTCAAATATATTACCTTTCTGGGAACATTAACAATACTCTGTTTGCCAGAATTACTATTTCCAGTACTTGTTTTACTGCTAAGGTAAAATTAGGATTTCAGGAGAACAAATGCATTCCTACATTTTCTGAAGATCCTCAAATGAACATCCACGAACTGTGGAGGGGTGAGAGGCTTGTGTCGTTTCATGTGACCGTGGGATTCTCTCACAAGTGACTATGTCTTTAGAAGAAATGGGCAGAGTTAGTAAACATAACACCTTTGTAGTTACAAAAGCCAGCAGTCTGTGGCTAGTGGGATCGTGCTGTACTTCTCACGAAGAAATTTCCGTACCAGCCACCATCAAGGCAGAAACTGAAAGTAATGTTCTTCACACTTTATGTAGTGTAACTGTGTCTTGGACATCCATGCTTACAGGACTTATAATATTGCAATGTTTTCTCTCACAAATTAAATTAACTTGGAACCACTTATAAAGTCCATACATGTCCAAATCTCTTCGAGGATGCTTTCACAAACTACATTTTCTATGCAAATAAATTATTCTACAATTTTCTCAGTGAAATTAATTCCACATACTCTATCTGCTAATGAGAGTCCACCAAATATTTCACTATTGCACACACTCATTAGCTTGTTTTCATTTACAGGGAGCAATCAGCATCTGCCAAGCAGCTAGTGTACCAAAGCTGCCATTAATATTTCCTGAATCTAACTGTTTCTAATTCTTCCTCACCTCTGAAGGACAATCCTGCACAGCAGGTATCTTAGCATTAATATTGCCAGGGAATAGTTGCCTTCTGCAAGAGTACTCTGGACCCTAAACCAAAACCTCCTGTCTTTCTGCTAAATGATTGAAGAAAATCTTGTAAATCATTTACCTCTCCCTGCTGCTGGTTTTCTGTTGATAGTGTTTACTCTGTTTCCAACATGATGGCAAAGTTAAATTTTCATTTCGCTGAAAAAGAACAAAATACGGCGAGCCTTTTTGCTCGTTATTGCCTGATCTTTCTGGAGTGAACAGTTTCTCAATCCCATGCATCACAGATGTCCTGTCAGCGCTCATATACACCCAGTGAAGTATTTGCATCCCCGTGCCTGCTGATAGAGTGAGCATGTTTGTCTACAAAGTGCTTTTAAATGAACTAATACATGATTCATGCAGCCTCCTTTGAGCAGAACACCAATCTGTCTGGACACAGTTTGCTGTAGGCTTGACAAGAGAAGCATTTCTCTAGGTGAGACGGGTGCAAGCGACCTCTCGGAAGGCGGGGAGCAAGCGGCAGCCGTGGCCCCGCCGAGCAGCTGGGGCGTGCGCGGGTTCCCTCACTGGGCAGGAGCAAGCCCCATGTTTGTCTGAGATGCTCTTCATACCGTCCCTCTCTGGATGCTAGTGACATGAGCTGTGCACACTCTGTGTCTGCTCAGTCATGCTTGAGCAGGAGCGGATGGTGCACTACCTTTATTATTTATACAGGGATACAACAAGGTTCTTCGCAGTTGAAGAGAAAAAAAAAAAGATTGATCCCAAGTATACTGTTTCCTATTGAACTAAATAGATTTTTAATCGAGTCTCTGCTCCTTTGGGTAATTGACTTAACAGTGTGGGCAAATTAATTTTAGATAAACCATAGCTGGGATTTTCCAAGGAGCATGAGGGTGCTAAGGAGTGATCTCCAGCGCAGTGAGAGCAGGGCAAATATCTTAATTCCTCTGGCTTCCCAGGCACAGTGATGCCCAAATGTTTAAACCTGGTGCTGAATCTAGAAGCTTTTATGTGAGCAAGACTCCCACTGAAGTCAGTCAAAGCATTGATTCAGAAAGGACAGCAGAAATTGGTTCAAAAAATTCCCAAGTGCTTGCAAATGTGTTATGCACACATAACCTCCTCCCCTCATTTAATAACCTAATCTAAAAGTCGCTCTGTGCAATGCATTATTGTTCAAGTCTTTCTGTGATATTTGGCACGAATACCTCCTTTTGGATCTTATCTGGGAAGAAAAGCCATTGAAACAAGTTTATTTTCCGGTGACCCAACCAGAACCCCACTCTAGTGGTGAAAGACTGGTGAGGAAAATTTGCATCGTGGTGCATTTCCAAAATATTCACTTCTCTCTGGTCTAAAGCAGACAGCTCCATTTGCATTAAAACTCTTTCTACAAAGTACGTTGGAAAAGCAGGGAACTTGGAGCACTTTTTAATTCTATTTAAGTCAGGAATAGGCAGGAAAAAAATTGCGCTGTGACTTACACCAATACGTTATTGCGGCATTATTCCTTTTGTTTTTTCCCAAATTCAGAGCCTTAGCGAGACAAGGAAAGCTGCGCTCCCTTGTCCGGCTGGTAGCAAAGCTGGGCCAGAGCAGCAGCCAGAAGGCTGTGTTTGCAGGCCCCTCGGCTTTGGTTTGCTCAAGAGAGGCAGGCGACTGCGTACATTTTACCTCCCTCCAACGTCAAACCTATTAACTCCTAAAACTTTTACATAGGGCACTGTACCTGTACTAATGTACAGAAGTAATGCTCCTTCCAATATTTTTGAAGGAAATGAAAGCTATACACTTTAAGAATCTGTAGCTGCTTTTCATTGCTGAAAAATTATATTCTGTGCACTGAATACAATAAAAATACCATTATTATTAAAGAAAGCCTACTGTTTGGAAAGATCTTGCATTACATACTTTGGTGCCCTAGTCATATAACTTCAGTAATTAAAGAGAAGATCAACTAACAATTAAAAGGAAATTATTCCTCAGTTGCCAGTTGTGACCCTCATGAAATCGAGGAATGTGACAAATAGTACTGTCTGCATTATTTACATGTCATGAATGAAGGGATAAGTATATACCTACATAGTTTTTCTCTTCTAAAATAAATCTTAATGAAAATACTTGCAGTGATTGCTAATGCAAAATGCAGTATTTTTCGCCTGTGCAGCTGTTTGCAGAGCTGGTCAATTGCAAATATATTGGTCATATTTTTTTTCTGTTATTCTCGTATATCCTGTAAACCTGGCTGGTCCTATTGGCATATGCTGAGTTATCACCGAAAAGTTTGAAGTCCAGTGGACATGGTTCTGCTGCTGGTAGAAAGGATGTGGCTGAAACAATGCTGGGTGCTGGTTGCACCATGGCCAGGAAGGTTCAGCTCGGACTGGTGAAGACAGAAGGCACAAACTGGAGAAGAAAAAAGAAAAAAAGAAATAAAAAAAAATATTAAAAAAATAAAGAAAATTGACTGAAAGAAAAAGGTATGCTATTGCCAGTGGAGAAGCAGCCAACATTGTTCTTTTTTTTCAGTCCAAATAGGATCCCTTGATTAGAAGATTATTTATGACAGCAAACAACAGCCCTCATTGAGAGGAACTTGGCAAGTCCAGGTAAAAGCCTGTGTACTTTTCCTAGGTTTCTCCAACAATAAGGTGGAAAGTCAGAGTAGACGAAGGAAACATTTTCCTCTTTGCTGCTCCTCTCCTCCTTGTTTGGTTATTTGCCTTGTTTCATCACCTGGGACACAGGAACCAACCTTCCTAGCAGAACACGATGCCAACACAAATATTTTTTCTTTTTCCCAAAGAACTATATTAATATGATACCTAATAGTTTCTAGAAATTGTCATGTAGGAGGAGGGAGGGATTACCCACAAAACCTCTTGGCTACTAAAGGGAATTTGGGATATTAACATAATTTTTTTAAAAATATATTAACCACATGGTTTAGCTGTTTTCCTTCCTTTTCTTTGTAAGAAATATAAAATTAAACACTATTTTAAAGGAGCTTTCTTTTTCCCCTGTTGCTTAGCTCATTGCCCTGAAAACTTTGAACTCTACTTAGCTGTTAATTATTCTGCAGTGACAGACTCGTATTAGCTCTTCTTGCTGTTCTGGTCCATTAATTTCTTTCTCAAAACACGGCACCTGCCGAACCCCACTCCCCGCTGCTTCCCATCCTTCCTCAAACACGGCGCTGAACCCTGGCTGCTGCTTTGGAGGTCCATCAAACTCCTCGTCCTGGCAAAAAGGGGTGCCGAGGAAATATAAAGGGTCCATGGGGCTGGCGAGACATGAGCTGGACTGCCGAGGGCAAACTGGGGCACTGCAAAGCATACCTGAGGAGGAAAGGAGTTCCCTCTGCTCGCACTTAACGCCCACGTTATTTCAGAACAAGCCTGTTGAAATTAGGGGACTTATCCTGGCTTAACACCAATGTAACTGAGAGCAGAATTTGGCCCCCTGTTCTTGGCATGACTACTTTTTTTGGCAGATTTGGCCACTAATGCTCTCAGTGGGTTTCAAGCTTACCTTTAATGGCATTACATTTATTTTAATATTTTTAAATAGCTAGTGTAAATTGATTCCACTAAAAAAAAAAAAAAATCCCTTTACCTACCAGCGTTCATTTGTATTTCAAATGGCCCATTACATTTTCACTAACAATCATTAGAGCTGTGTGAGCTTATTGAAGCTTGGTCTTGGACTGAAACTGTAAAAATTGCCGCCTCTGGATTTTTTTGCAATGCTGAAAATAGCACTAGGAAAGGATTCTTTTTATTATAGTATGTGACTACATAACCTAAAATGCAGTTAAGACATGGTGAAGAAATATGCTGCATTATTTTTTTAGGTCCTGCAGTGGAAAATATTGGCAAAGGCTGGATCAACTCTGATAAGCTGATTCGTATACTAATACTAAATCTTTCAGATTTAGCCACAGCCACTCAGTGCAAATGCAGTTTCTAGTCAAAGAAACCTGACAAGAAATTGGTTCAAAACTTCAAGAAGCCATAAGGACCAAGCAATTCAAACATGAAAAAGAAAAAAAAAAAAAAAAAAACCACCTTACAGGGATTTCCACTTGTGCCTGGCAATAATCCTAAATAGGAGGCTCAGGATGCGTCCAACACAGGTGGAAGAGCACACGTCCCTGGCTCTGCCAGCGGACTCTGCAGCAGGGTGGAGATGCCGGGTAGGAGCCAGAGCCGCGCAGGTGTTGGAGAGAAGTGGAGAGGAGATGGAGCTCTGCGGCCTCTCCCAC
Source organism: Chauna torquata (assembly GCA_013399475.1). NCBI lineage: Eukaryota > Metazoa > Chordata > Aves > Anseriformes > Anhimidae > Chauna > Chauna torquata. The sequence continues at coordinate 319,684 of VXAL01005842.1, forward strand.
GCTAGAAATGACGCCTTGGTCCCTCAGTCCTCCAGGAACAGGATAATTTCTTGGGGGAAAGTGGACCGGCTCTATCTCCCCATTTCCCATCCGTCTTAACACAGGGTGAGGCATCCCCTGCTCTGCTGGCAAATTCTTGCATACTGCTAATCTTACCTGTTATAATTGTTACTATTAATTTAGATGAGTAAAACTAGAGCATTAATACAGATATTTAGCCTTCTGCCTTGCTCAGAAGCTGTGCTACTGTGCTCAGTCACAGTAATACAGTAAAGGAACACAGGAAAAATGTACAGCAGTCTGGATTTCCGGATTGCCTGGTAACATAGATCCATTTGAAACACAGGTTTAAGATGGCTAAATATGCAGTTGTGTACTAGGTCACAGCCATACAGTGCTGAGCAGTTTAGGGTGGGTGTGACTTGGCGGTCTCTGAATGGGGCTGCTAGCTGCAGTGACGTGAGCAGACGCTTGCAGGTACAAAGAAGAGTTTTTGCTGTGTGCTGTTGGTTGACCTAATTCTGCCAACCCCACTGCTTCCCCTTTCTGAGCTCCATTCCTTGCTTTGTGCTGCTTCTCTTCATTACCTACACGTACGTTTACAGTATCTCTAATTACTTGTTTTGCTCTACTAGTCTGCCTTACCTTCCTTCCCCATAATGCAGGATAAAATAAAACTCTGTTTTTGATTTTGTTTTTGTTTTCCCCCAAATACTCTCGGCTTTCTTAGTATTAAACTGCTCCTATCTCTGTGCCAATTCAAATTGTTCTGAGTTGCGTTGCTCTTGCTTTTATTTTCTCCTTGCGAGCCTCCGCCAATGTTGTGCCATTGCAGGTTCCATCCTTTCACATGGCTTCTTCCAGGTCATTGATACCAGAGTGAATAATGTTGTCCTGACATTGATCTTGTTGTGCTCCAGTAGTCACTAAGTACAAACAATATTAGGTTATAGCATTGATTTCATGGATTTCAATTTTTTCCCAATCATGTTCTTGTTAAGCACCTTGTAAAATACATCATGTCACATGCTCATCTCTTCTGTTTCGCGGTGAAACGAATCCAGCACAGGCAATCGCCTTCATACTGGGAAAATTTGTCCTCCCCAGTGCCAAGGAGTTAGCAGTGTTTAATTCAGTCGTACACTCTGGGGAAACTTAAGGGCAGCCTATAGCATTCAGTACAATATTTCAAATTATCATAATTTGTGAGCAACTGGACAAGCTGGCTACTGAAAATGGGTATCACGATCTAATAAAAACCTAATAAAACTTTCAAAGTCACTCTGGTGCTCTCAGGGGAGCATTATGCAATCCTGCTGCTGTGGCAGGAGCCCATCTCCTTCCAGCTAATCTGCTGTGAAAGCGAGGTGCAGGCATAGCCGGGCATGCCTAAACGGCTTTTCATGTCCTCACCGGCGAGCACTTTTTTGGGACGAGCTCTGGACTCTTTTGGTGGACATGTAAGTCACTAATAATACTTTTCAAAGTAGCTGTGCTGTGGTTTGCTGAGAGAGGAGATAATATGGCCATGAGGCTGAGGATATATAAACACAGACGTAATGTCATTTAAGTGCTTTTGCTAATTATTTTATATATTAATGCACTGCCATCACTGCTTGCCAGGTAATCTTTCATACAGAGCTGCAAAGATGTCGAGGCAAATTGTGCCGCTTCCTTCAATGCACAGTTTAGAAGGGTCCGTTTTGGTAAAAGAGTAACACCCCTACATGCAAGTGTAGTGAAATAGAAATGACAACCAAATAGCCACATTGTTGATACACATGGTATTTGTAAACTTACTGCTTAGAAAAATGGTGCTTTTCAAAATATAGTGGGTACTGTGGGGAGGAGGCTCATGTACGTGTACTTGAAAAGCTGGTTTTGGTGCCACTCGACACAGAAGGTTACAAAGAGGTGATATATATATGTATACATTCACTTTTCCTAAAAATCAAACTTAGCATTCCTAATGCTATGGGTTTCTCATTGGGAGATTTCACTATTCTCAGGTACAAGATGGAATTCAACATTTCTGACTGCTCTTAATAGATTTGGTCAGCCTCGAAATCTGTGCCGTCCTGACCCCCACCCCTCACCATCCTGTACATTGAGGTGAGCAGAGGCTGCATGGGCACACAGATCTGTGTGCGTAATCACTGCCAACGAACCAGCTGTAATAATTCTTGTCTCCCTTAATCTTATGTAAATTTGGAGTTCCTGGATTTAAGTCAACAGAACTGCAGTGTGCAGAGACAAAACATGGGCATCTGACTCTACCTTCATCTATTCTTGTAAGAAATCCTGCGGTACAGAACTGTGAAATCAGGACTAATTGTGGGGAAAAAAATATAGGAGCTTGCAGAAAGAAATACCTTTGCTATTCTTTCTCACCCTTCATAATGCCGAGCAAAATATTTAAAAAAAAAACATTTTAGTGACATGATGGATGTAAACCATTTAAAAGTTTTATTGCGCTTTACTCTAGTGCAAATCTTAAAAATACTATAGAAATTACATCAAGATTTTCAGTAAGGTTCCATGCAGTATTATGAGTAAATGTGAAATTGATTTCATATTGGAAATAGACGCTAGGCAGATTTTGCATATCGAGTAGAGCAATGAAATTATGTTTATTGCATTTTTTTTTTTTTTTTTAGAAAAAACGCTTCAGCTCAGGTAATAATTGTACAGTCTATTATAATGATCCCAGGAGGTGCTTAACGGTACTGCAATTCTAAGTTTTTACACTTTTATTTTTCATTTGAAGAAAAACTTGTCACAATAAAAGTGATGCATTAACAGAACATCACTTCCTTCTTTTTTTATTATGCATATTTAGATTATTTCCATGAAATTGCTTATCAAATCCCATAGGCCTTTAAAGATAACTGAACAGTTACCCATTTGTGTTAACTCTGGGATATTGTGCAAGAATTTGTGGTGGGACAATGAGAAGATAAAACACTCTCTGAATTTAATATCTTCTTTTTTTTTTTTTTTT
>VXAL01005842.1:322713-367713 GCA_013399475.1 Chauna torquata
GTTTTTAAAGCTCTGTGAGGACAAATGATCAGTGCCTCCGGGAGTGTTCAAGACAACAGGATTCTCACAGCAGGAGTCAGATCCTCTGAGGGTCAACAATTCGCGTCAACTTGTCTATATGTACCTGTAGGTGTTTAAGTACTTTAAAAAGCCTGATTCTGAGGGTTTTAAGCAATGTCGTGAGGTGGTCAGCAACAGCAGATAGACTCACCATAGCCATGCCCCTTGTAACAGAGGCATAGACTTTCGAGTTCACACAGTATTTGGTGTGCAATCTCTACTCAGTTTTTTGTTCCTTGACACATTATGTAGTAAATCTTTATACACAAGGTAATTTAGGGTATTCTTTTCTTTTCTTTTCTTTTCTTTTCTTTTCTTTTCTTTTCTTTTCTTTTCTTTTCTTTTCTTTTCTTTTCTTTTCTTTTCTTTTCTTTTCTTTTCTTTTCTTTTCTTTTCTTTTCTTTTCTTTTTTTTTCTTTTTTCTTTTCTTTTCTTTTCTTTTCTTTTCTTTTCTTTTTTTCTTGTCTTGTCTGTTCTGTCTGTTCTTGTCTTTTCTCAAATCACATAGCTAAGCTTTCCCATTTTTTTCCATGATTGTTTTCACATTTCACCAGCTCGTCGTTCAATTCATGATACCACATCTCTGGTAGCCCTCAAGGGAGAAACAGCAGTGGGGAGCATCATGTACTGGCCTTGCAAACAAACCTGAGGGACCATGACTGTTGATTGAGGGCTTGGAAAACCTGAACCCAACCTGGGATAGTACGGTGAGGATTAGGCTGTTCTTCCCAAACTGCAGTCCCTAACATTGACTTCTGGAAGCAGGTTCTTTCTCTTGGGCTCCTTTAGGGACTGTGCAGGGAAGAGGATGCTCAGGGTGAATGCAATCACTGGGATGAAGACAAAGTGGCAGCTTGTGTCAGTCACAGCACAGTGGGCAATGTTCAGGACTGTCAGCTCAGCTGTGCCCAGAACTTCCTGGACAAGCACACAAGACGCAGCTACAAGTGCGCATTAAAGATTTAGAAAGTGGCATTGTGCTGTTTGTCTGCTGCGACAGTCACAGCCCCAACTTCGAGCACACTCTGCCCCAAGACTCTCTCGCGGCACTGGACTGTGTCAGCGAATGGTGCCAGCTGAACTCATGCAGTAAAGAAGAGTGATTATACATCCTGTATGTAATCACGGAACATATGTTAGAATGGCACATGAAATCTGGGCACACTTTACCCATGTAGTAAAGACCAGAAAAATTATGAACAAGCTACAGAAGGAAAACAACTTGCCAAAATTTCCCAAACCAAGCAGGAGGTTCCAGCAAGCTGGAACTCCACACGGTATATTCTTGAGGGGGTTTTGGAACAGAAACCTGGATATGTCTAGAGCATGTTGGCAATGCTCATGATATAAAGAGCAGATGTCCTCACCTCCACCCACACGATTATGGCTGCCAGTTTTTCTAATATCTTCTGCCTGATGAACTGTCCAGTTGCAAGAATTTAGGTAGAAAAATGGAAATGGTATTTGTGAATTAGGGACATTTTAGTAGATGCTAGCCCCCCAGAGCTGCGCAATAAGGTAACAGTAGTTGAGGGAAAAGCACAAAGCAGAACATACCAAATCATAACTTGTCCTGGGGCGGAAATTTAGATAGCTACAAATAAATATTTTTGAAAAGGACATCTCTGGAAGCTCACAATTGTAAATAATAATAATAATAATAAGTTTAAAGAACAAAAGGAGAAATACCTGCTTCGAGTGAAGAGAAAAAATATTTTGAAAAGTATTAGGGGCAAAAGGAGTTACAGTACAAGCTGTTTTCTAGACAGAAATGGTAGAGCTGTCAATAGGGCAGAAAAGATGAAACTGGTGAATAAATGTTCTTGTTTTATAATGCAGAATGAAGTCTATTTTAGTTTTCCTATCACAAGGTGATGGTCAAACTTTCCGCTTCAATAACAAACCAAGGCAATGGGAAATTATAGCTACTAACATAGCCCCAGATTATTGACTGAAGCAGGACGTACAAGTGTAAGTCCTTCAGTTCATCATGTGTACCCACCACCTGACAGAAGGCAGACAACTACCAGTGCTAAGGTTACAAAGTGCCAGGATGGCAGACCGCTAGGAGGTCGGGTTCACAGGGGTGATGCATTTGAAAAAAACGTGAATGTCAAAGTGGAAGAGCGTCGTGTGTGGGTCCAGACACGAGGCAGCAACCGGAGGTGGGGTGCTGGGTGCCAGACGCGGTGCCTGTATGGATGTGACCTCCTGGTGGTTTTATTTCATCCCTGGGCATGCCTGGGTCTTTAGGGATGGCACAGTCTGCTGACCACAAAGGCTGCCGTTCAGCAGAAGAGGCTTCTGAGGGAAAAACAGGCTAATGATTAATGAACATACAGCTTATAGGAAAGGATTTCATGGTTTGGTTTATTTAGCTTATCAAAGGGAAGGTTAAGGATGACTTGACCATGGCCTATACACACCCACATGATGAAGTGAACTTTAATAATGGGTGCTTTTATCTATCAGACAAAGATATAACGAGGTCAGTGGCTGGAAATAAATTCAGAAGAGTAATTAAGGTACATGTTTTTTAATGCTGAGAGTGATGAACTGACAGAAGAAACCTACACGATGCATGGTGAGTTCTCTAAATTTAAATTATTTGTAAGAGGTCTTGTTTTTCTCAAAAATATATTTTTTCTAATTCAGTCTTCTAAAGGAAATTCTATGCTAAGACCAACCTATCTGATCACAGTCAGCCCTTCTGACTTTACAATTTATAAATCTGGTAGTGTGAAAAAGGACACGTCGCCAGTAAACCAGTGTTTGCAGCTCACACTAAGAAAAAAAAACAGTAACAGCTATTATTTGTTACCAAAACATATTTGTAAATGTGAAATACGGCTGTATCCTGTCAGACGTGCTGGCAGGAAGCTCTGCGCAAGTGCTGCTCCTGGGATCTTCCCTGCAGACTCTGAGGCTGGAAGCTCAGGGAGCCTTTCCTCCTTGGGCAGCCAGCAAGCATCCTCCCTGCATGCATGGGCTGTCCCGCGTTGCAAAGCTCCCATCACCGTGGGGGAAACAAATTAAAGCTTGCTGTAGCCAAGTTACAATGCCTTTCAGTGCCTCTCTGTCAAGCCAGACTGGCTAGCGGGTTTCATGTCTCTGCTGGCACAGAAAATTGTTGGGAAAGAAGGGTGAGCTCAGTGGTGGTGCGGTGTTGCACTAGCTGGAGCAGCTGAAGCAGTGGGAGGTGAAGGCGGCTGAAATATTGTCCCCTTGTCCCCAGTGGGAACTGGGATGAAGACAAGCTCATGTCTTGCCTTTGGAGAGCCTCTTGTCAGTCTGCTCTACAGCATCCAAACTGCAGCCCTGAATGGCCACTTTTCAGTGCATGACATTAGCCTGGTAATTTCCCTTCACTTTATTGGCTTAGCTTAATTAAACTTCGGTTATCACTTTCCTTCCAATTAAAGATTTATTTTTACTACTTGAATAAATAAAGTGATAGGGACACTGGGAGCAAATGGAAATGGCAGTGGGAAAGTTCCTTCTCAATTAAATTTCTTTGGTTAAATTTTGGGTTCTCTAAAATAAATCAAGCTGGGATCAATCCTGGTTTACATTCACTGGATTTCCAGTAAACTAGATCTTGTTATGTCATGCATGGATAGAAAGTTGAAAAAGAAAGGCTCCTGTTAAATCAAATAACCAAGATTATGTGAGAATGAAGTGTCTAATTGGCAACTTCTATGTCAAGTCTATCAAGGCACTGCAGTTCTCTCCTAGCGTATAACCTATGTAAACAGCACCAATAAAAATATTCCTATTTCCATCTATATTTTGATTACCTTACAATGAGTACAGAATGTAATAAACTCCCAGTTCTATAATGAATTCAAATAAACAAACAACTACCCGAATCCCCAAGCAGGCCTTCCCTAAACAAAATTGAGAATAATTTGGGGATATAAACTTGCATTGTATTATTTGGAAATGCATGTTACATTAGCATCATTTGGTTTTGCTGGTATTAAATGTAGATATTGGTTCCTGGTGAATAGCTTAAAGCAAATCTGTTGGTAAGTAAGGTAGCGCAAAGGTTTTTCCATGCAAAGGAAGGAAGTCATTTGAATTTTTATCCCATTAATTTCTTTCTTTAAAATAGGTAAAAGGAAATAGTTTCCTAGTCAAAATGTTTTTGCCCAGTGGAGCTCTGGTAATAAAGAGTAAAAAATGCTCAGGATAATTGTTAGCACTTTGCTTAAGTGCCCCTTCAGCGACTGGTAACGAACTCGCCTGCTTGTGGCTGGGGACGTGTTCTTGCAAAGAGCACCGAGATGTGCCATGCCGTACCGTGCCATGCCATGCTATGCCATGCTGTGCCGTGGCAGAGATGCCTGTTCCTCTTACGTTAACTTGTCCTGAGCAGCCTTTACGGATTACCTGATATTTAAGAGGACAAATGATAGCCTGTGAAGGTATATTTACCTTGCATTAGTCGCAGAAAGCCTGTAGGGGGAGATTTCTTATTACTCTTTAAAGCAAGTGAAAAGGGAGAAGGATTGTAATACTTATTGGTATTATTTCTTGCTGGAGGTTTCCCTTTTTTAAATGCTCCAGCCTTTGAATTAGATGAAAAGATCAGATGCTACTGCAATATTAAATCTAAATAGATTTTTGTTGTGTACCTAGTGTTTAGTATAAATATATAATAGTTTCTCATCTAAACTAGTAGGTATAATTGTTTAGGAGTGTGGTATTGAGGTGGTTTGCACTCTTTAAACATACATAATGTGCAGGGTGGGAGAGCTGAGTTCCCGTTCGGGTCTGCCCCTGGGCTGGCCTGAAGCAGCAGCTGGTCCTGGACACTGGGCTTTTGGGTTGGGGTTCTCAAAATGCACATGCTGCTTGAACCCAGCATCCCAAAGAGATGATGGGAGATGGTAGCAAGGGAGACGAAGGGCAGGACTTCCCTGGGGATGCACCCTCTTCTGCTGCCCAGCCTGTTTCAGTGGCCTCCCCAGGTGGGTGCTGGCTCACAGGGGCACCACAAAAATGCCCTGGGGCTGAGTCTGCTGGAGGCAGAGGGTTTCAGAAAGACCGCAGTGATACGCACGGGTTTGCACAGCGATCAGAGAAGCAGCCTGGGGAGGAGACTGATGCAGGTGGCCGAGGCACTGATGGGCTCTGCCTGCTTCTGGGCACTGCCTGCTTTTGCACTTGTTATGTGTGGGGCTGGGGTGCTGCTCCTGGACTGGGCTCTTCTGGGGGTCTGAGCCAGCCCGTCTGGCCGTGTCCCCCTCCCTGGGGATGCACTGCTCCTCTGCAGGAGCCAGAACTGCCTGGTTGGTGTTGGTGCAGCTGGGTTTCCTTGTGTGCAAAGATTTGCTTTTAGCTGTGTCACTTAAAGAAACACCCCAAGTTCTCCAAGACAGCTATTTGCACAGGTTAACCTAATAAAATATGAGATTTTATAGTGTATTGCCATCAATTTTGTTTTAAAGTGACACCTGGTAGCAGTGGCTGAGTATTTTCCATTAGAAACCCAAGAACAAAAGCATCATAGATCAGAGGCACTTTTTACATGTGACACATAAGGATTTCATGAGTTGTACCAATTATTTTTTGTTTTCTTCATGTGAATGAAAGGCCTGACTTTGCAACCATTCATATACTACTTTAACTTTGCATTAATGTCTTGTCCCTGTATATGCAATGGGATTAGAAATTCTGTTGTTAGCAGAAATCAAAAGCTAAAAACCCCAAGCACTCCTTCAGCACAGTTATATATTTCAGTCCCTGTATCAAGTATTTGTGTACCAAGAAAGAGAGACTGGAAATAAAACAGTATCTGTAAGAAATTTGCAATTTAGTTTTTAAGCAGTGAGGAGCAGCTTAGTTACACCATCTTACTTCATGGAACAAGAAGTCAAACACTGTAAGTGGAAAAGCAAACAATTGGTTTGCTCATGAGAACTTTCAAAATAACACCTTTCAAAGCAAGAAATGCCGCCTTGTAACCCACAAAATTCTGCAGGCATTACAGAATGCACTGTCAACCTAAACTTTTGAATGCAGGAAATCCCAAGTTTTGTCACTTGACTGGGGGGAAAATATAATATAAAAATAAAAAAATATAACCCTGCCTAACATAATGGGCATGTAAATTGTTTAGAATGGAATGCTTGTTAAATATCTTTGTGTTATAAAGATGATTAGAATCTGATCCTTGTTCCAGATGGGCTGTAGCATCCCTGTGCCTCACTTCCAGGCAAATGCTGGAGTAGTGCCTGAGTAGTGTGGTGACATTTGGTAATTTTTCGCTGCTTGTGACAAAGGGCAAATTTGCGGTCAAAGGTGTTTTGTGGGCACAGGGGCATGCTGCTAAAATGTTGTTTGGGGAAAAATCATCCACCTGGGATGCTGAAGGTAAGTTACAGCTGTCTCTGTGTTACCCCAGTGTCACAAAGAACAACGACATGTAACACCAAGTTTGGTCCCTTATCCCTTTCCAGCAGACCTTGCTGAAGAGCACTGCTCTGGGTGGATTCCCAGCCACTGTGCTTCCTCTGACCATGGCTTGCATTGGGAGGGACAGGGGTGCTGAAAACAAAACAAAGCAACCCTCCCCCAGATGCTGACCTGGGTTCTTCAGAAAAGACCAGGCTGGAAGGAGGACCTCCTGCTCCTGCAGTTCTTTCAGATGTAGGTATGCGTTTGGCAGTTAGGGTGAATTTGTGTTTCACATGCCCTCTAGACAACTGCTTGAGCAGTGCTGTCTCCTGTATGCAAGACACCCATGGAAATAGTCTGTTTTGGAGCGGAAGAGGGAAAGGTAGACACGGAGACCCTTGGCTTTTCATGTCATTGCTCTTCACATTACTGTAAGCTAGGATCTGTGTGGGTACAGCAGACCTTCACTTCCAGCATCTTATCGAGCAGCTAGAAGACTTTGTGGTAGGACTGATGATGCCAGAGCTGAGTGCTTGCAGTGGGAGCAGAGGGTACATGGAGAGGAGCAGGACAGTTCACACCTTGCCTGGTGATGGCAGGTGGGATCCTAAACGTGTGCTCTGATTCTGCACGGGTCACGGGATCAGCCAGGAGATTTCAATTTGCATGGCACTCACGTGCAGTTAGTTTTGGTGAATAGAAAAAATCCTGAAGATCTTTTTGACTTGTACTGAGTGCAGCACTCCTCAGGACTCATCTTGCAGACAGCGAGGCAGGCTCTCGCAGAGCTATTAGTTTGCTGCGTCAATAGCGAGTGCATTGACCAAGTGGCTTCATCACCGCCATTGCAAGCTCTTACTAAAAATTCTTTAAGTGGGTCTCTGTACAATGGAGTTTACTGTCAATTAAGGAGCTATTCCTCTGCATGCCAGCATGTCAAATAACCATTGTCTGAGTTCAATAACCCTCTCTAATTAAGTATTTACTAGATTCCACTATTAAGCCACTATTAAGCATTTTAAAAACCTTTATTTATTATGTATTAATCAATAGTCCTTTCAGATTATTGGATAACTAAGTGATGTTATTACAGGTACTCTTGTTTTAATACTTTTAATATTGCTGAAAAATAGGAAATTTATGCAAAGAAAGAAAATCAGATAATATTAAAAGTCCCATATATCCACCTAAAAAATGCAAAGTGAGAACTAAAGGTATGCATCAACATGCACGTTAGCTTATTTTTCTTTCTCTTTCCTCTCTTTCTGGTGGACAGAAAAAAGGGACTTGCTCCAATATTCAGAATGAAGTTGGAATTCCATTCCTTTCGTGCACTCGGATCCTCCTTCCCAATTTCCCTTTCAGCACAATACAGATCCGGATGAATAATACTTTCATCTACATCAACATCACTTTGTTTGCCATTAATTTGATAAAGATTTCCCCACCAGCGCAATATGTGAATCTGTTTACATAAGGAAACAGCAGTGAATCCAGCAGCCTAATCGGAATCCACAAAGGAACTCTGAAGTGCTTACAATGCTGGGCTCCCTTTTGGATTTCTCCCAATACCTTCACTTAATGATCACAACTCGAAAATGCTCGCATCGAACCAAAAGTCTTAGACTAATTATGTGTTAGTATCTGATAACATTTTGCCACAAAAATGTTTGTTTGAATGTATCTTATCAAAGTAATGTTTGTGCCTAGGATTAGCCACTGCTTGGCTAAAGATTTATGTAATCAGCTTATTTTAAGATTAATTCATGAAAAAAAATACAAATACCTATTACCACTTAATTTGTATAATAGATATTTACTATATTTTAACAGTGCAATTAAAAATTAATATGGACTGTAAAACTATAAGGTCATGTAAACACTCCACTATTTATTTGGTAGTTCACTTATCTTTTATCCCAAGATGTGATTATGCAGCCCAGACCTTTCAGGTTTGCAGAGCAGAGAAAGGTCACATGTGAAATGAGATGAATATTCTCAGCTCTGCTGTGCAGACATGTACACAGCCACGCACTGTCTCTGCTCATTCATCACTCTGGCTTGAGAGGTGGCAGAGGTTGGGGAGCACGGGGCTGGATTGATGGAGCCCAGGAGGTGAGTTGTCCCTTGGGTGGGAAGCTAAAGCTACGGAAAGAGCAGTCGGATGAAGCCGTCTGTTGCCCCAGTCCTTTCTTTAGTTCAGGCTCCACTTTGTGAGCAGACAGTGCTTTTTGTCTGTTTGATCGTCAGGTTTTGGCCTTGACTATGAGGTTAACATGTCAGCAGCTTCAAAGTCTGCTGTATGAGTTTTCTTTATACACATCTGAGCTTTCCAAAAGTTCCTGTTCAGATGATACCCTTAATTAGCTCTTCCTTCTCCTGCATTTATTTTCTGTCTGTCCACTCGTGTTCAGGCTTGCAGCGTGCCCCTGCAGCCTGATGCATCATTGCGGGCTTTGGAAAGCAGATCCCACTGCACACTGCCTGCCGAGTCCCCCTCTTCAAAGGCGTCCAGTGCCAGGCAAGCTCCGGGCAGCGCCTGGCCAGGAGCAGGGAGAGGGGAAGAGCTGAGCACGCATCTCGCTTCGTTTTGGTTCTGATACAATTCCCACCGAGGCTGATGGTAAAACTGCTATTGGGACTGTATCAGCACCAGGTGTTTGATAGGCATCCCAAGAGCTGGACCCTTAAGGTCTGCAAAACTGAACTTGAAATCTCCAAGGAGTAAATGTTAGGCAAAATTTTGGTAGCCTTAGCATGCCTGTGGACTGGAAATAACAAAATTTTTCTTTCAATATTTTGGCACTCTAGTTTCAGTCTGAGGTTAGATCTGTAATGGCACAGGCCTTCAAAGTTAAGCACAATTTGCAAACGAGTTTTTGGTTGTTGCTGATATTCAAACAGATTTGTGTTTCAAGATTGATTTTAATCCAAACAAAAATATTTCCTCTGTGGGATGATTCCAAATGTCAAATTCAAGTGTCTTAAAGCTGCACTTGCTCATCTGGAATTCCGAACTCAAGGAGAAAAACCTAAGAAACTATTTTGTGCTGGCTTCATTAGCACTTCAGAAACAGGTCCTAGCTCTTCTGTAGGCACAGTCCATACCATAATTTAATAATTCAGGCTTGGCTAGCAAAGCATGGATGTGTCATAGCTGAAAGCCCAAAGACACATGCAGATGTTCAATGTCCACCCTGAAGGAAGGATTCCCAAAGTGCTTGTTCAGAGGCACAGGGCAGCTCTGTGGCGGGGCTGCCAGCACTGCAGGGTGCTTGCTGCCTTGGAGCCCTGGCAGCTGGATGTGCCACAGTTAGTGTTGCTGGGGGCAGCTCTGGCAAGGAAAAATATGCAGGTCCTTGCTTATCAATTAGCTTATCAATTATCAAGCAATTAACAATTGCTTATCAATTGTTGGCTTATCAAGACAATTGAACGCAATTGCTGATTTCACTGTCCCGATGTACCAGACCTGACAGACACAGGCCTCTATGAATGCTTTCCCCAGCACAGCAAACAAAAGCAGTTCCCTGACAATGAGTGTGGAAAAACATCATCAGAGTTATTCTGGAAAGCTGGGACAGACTATCTGGCAACTTTGGAACATCTATACAAATCACTAGATTGCAAAATATTTCTGAGGGAAAAACAAATTAAAAGGTCAAGTCTTTAACATGCAAACATGCAAAAACCTGCACAATATTAATTATTTTCAGTGTAATGTAATACTAACCATTGCATATAGTTCTGTCACAGAAAAGGAAGAATTTAATTGTGTCAGTGTGATTGTCCTGGGAATTGGGGAGCCTGCCGTAGGTAGGGAGCTTGATTTCAGCCTGTGAACGCATTAGCAGCCTGTGTTGAAAAGGTATTTCCATTCCTCGAGTGCCACTGAAAAGCAGAGGTGTCTACCATCCGCAAGCACCTAAACAAAGAGGTTTTGTCTTTTCTTGAGCAGATAGCAAGACCAAAAAAAAAAGAAAAAAGAATTAACCACCTACACTAAGCTTAGTAAGAAATGTGGGAATAGTTATCGATGGCAAAACTTTAAAGTTTCCTATCTAATGGTAGCTTGGGTGGCTGCAGACTAATTTGGCATCGCAGTTGCTCTCATCACTACGCTCCCCACAGACAGCTTTAGGACTTCTGACCTATGACACAGAAGGCAAAGTTTTAAGACCTGTCCTATGGTCAGCATACCATACAGAGATGTTCTCATATTCAACTGGGTTTTATTTTTGTTGTCCTTTTCTTGCGGTGAAGAAAAGTGGTCCCAAAGTGAGGTAGCTTGCTGTTCATTTATGGTTTTTTTTGGTTCAGTTTTTTGTTTAGTTGAACTCTAGATAGCAAGCAAGAGATATTGGTTTGTCATTGATATTTTCCTTTAGATTTGTGGTGTTATAACACAAAATTATGAAAACCATGTAGCAATTTCAGGTTAATTTGTAGTTATATTTGCTGGCTTATTTCATTGCATTATTAAAACATTTAGTACCGTATGTGTCATTAATATTCCAAAATGTAATTAGCATATTTAATCAAAAACAATTAGGAGCAAACATTGCTTCCCTTTTTAAGTGATAAAATATTTATGGCTGAAATAAACAAATGGAAAACCAAAAAGCACTTTGAGGTGTTGATTTCATGCACAGAACACAACAACAAAAAAAACCCCAAACACCAAACCCAAAAGCAAAAAGGAGAAGATGTCTTCCAGCCTCTAACTTGCCCATAGTGGGTTTCTTGCTTTTCTTCCTCTTGAGACTGTCAATCTTCATGCTGCCATTTTAAAGAAATAATGTTTTGTTCCAGTTTCTCCATATTGTAGTAAAAGAAGATAGAATTAGGCAAAGTTGTGTAAATCCCATCCTGGAATCAGCTTTGCCCACGCAGACCTTCTCCATGAGACAGGACTCTATGAACGCTGCTTTGAGAGTCCTGATAGCAGGGACAGGCCTGAGAGATGGAAAAGCTAAACATGTGATTGATGCCGTTGGAGCCAAGCTTCAACAAATCCATGGCTTTGCGTTAAATGGTGGGCAACGATAATGCATAAGGGCTCCTTCTGTTTCCATTGGTGTCTGTGAAAGATGCTATTTAAAACTCTGTTTCAATAAATGTTCTATAGCTGTAAATATTGGAAAAAATGTCAAAATAAGATTAGCCCATTGCATGAAGACCTCATGGCCACTTCCTCTAGCACTTCCTTTGCCTAATTACATCCTTTCAATGAGCTCTTGACACATCAGTTAATATTTGGGGGTTATCACTAGTATCAACTTTTCCAGCTACAGTGCCTACCAAACGGCCAATGCTATTTCAATTATCTTTCACTAATCCTCTGCTGATGGATTTGCTTTTTAATTTGTTAGTGGGACAAACACTCTTCCAAGTGCTTGGTAAGTAATTTTGTGATAAGGCACCAAAATATCAACAGGGACTTTGTGTGTCATTTGTTGGTTCCTCTATTCTTTCATGTTGGAGAACAAGAAATTCAGCGAGGACGTACAAAGCCTTCGCTGGGTGCTGTGCAGAGGAGTAGGTTATTTGCAGAGATTTGAAAAGAAACCAAACGCCCATTCTGGCCGCGGTGGCTCGGGCGCTGCTGCGATGGAGCAGGCTGGAGAGCGGCTCCCTCTCAGGTTTATAAATAGGCGGCTTTTCTCATCCTGAAACATTGCTCCACTTTGCCTGTTGTACTGCAAATTAGCACGCTCCTCTTTAAACACATTCAAAAGAAACAAAATACATATGTAACGCTGCTGCCATGAACACGTGAGAGAAGGAAAAAAAAAGAACTTCTGAAATGCGGAAAACATTTGTTCAGGTCTCCAAGGAAAATGAAGTCAAACCAAACAAGCATATAATATAGATGTACGCCTCATGGGCAAAGTTACCTCTAAGCCCATATGTTTTAACAAATTAAGAGGTAAATAATTTGCTGAAGGTACAGTTCAGCCACGTCAGAACACCTCTAGAAATGAGATATCTGTGTTTCAAGTGAAGTTTCTTATCAAAAGATTTTTTATCTACTTTTTAGGGGGGGGGAAAAAAAAAACTACCTTGTTTTGTCTCAAGGAATACTACTGTAGGTAACTATTAACCCTTCAGGGCCTCTGCAGATGATGTGGTCATTTGAAGTCTAGCTTGCTCCGCTGCTCCTGCATCTGCAAGCGGCTGAGAAGGTTTGATAAAATTCAGGTTTTCAATAGGATAAAGCCACTGGGGACTTCCCGGGGAATGAAAAGAGACACGGAAAGGTTACTACATGTATCCTAGAATCTGGTACATAATTCTACCATTAAAACTTTAATTTATGAAAAAAATGCTAGTGCGGTCCCCAAATGGTTAAATTCCACTCTAACTTTTCATTTTAGTTAGTCATGAATATATCTAACATACAGAGGCCATCAGCATCTCGCCACTAGAGACTATAAAGTCTACTTACATAGGGTTCCTGGGATTTTTCATGTTCTTATGGAAAATATCTCTGAAATCCCCGAGCTGAAAATTTTGATCTCATTTGTGGATGTGAGCGATGCTGAGAAAGGGTTGAAGAGTGAAGAGAACACTTTTCTCGCATAATTTCATTTGTCAGGAGAATCTTGCCGCTGACATTGGAAGAGTGATTTAATTGATTTTAATCATACACCTGAGATTGAGAAATTGAGCCCTCTGTCCTGAAAAATAATTCTAGGCTTCCACAAGAATGTTTAATTTGCAGCTAATAGTTTTTTTTTCTTGAAGTTTTGTTATGAAGTTTAGAAAATAAAGATCAAAGGCCGGCAGGCAGTACCGCTTATTGCAGCAGCAGATGCCAGCAAAGTGGAGCCCCGGTGCCTGGCTGTTCCCGCGGTACCGAAACCGCCCGCCGGCCGGTGTGCAGCGAGGGGTGCCGCCGTTTGGGGCAGGCAGCAAAGCAGAAGCTCTGCCTAAAGACCGTGTTGTGCCCTCAGAGAAAAGGCACTTTTGTATGCTTAGTGCAGACTGGAAGACTCAGAGAGCTGTGATACCTCATTGCTGCTAATGTTTAATCCTTGAATTTAGCCTGTCGTTGAATACAGTGTTTATAAATTACTCTTACATGCTAAGGAGAGCCTTCGTTTGTGCCTCAGTGTGTTAAAATGATTTATCCTAAATAACTAATTCCTTTTTTTAATCTCTTGGTTCAAAATAAACACCATTATTCAACTACAAATATTAATACTGAACAAAAAAATGAAGTCAGATATCTTTTTGGATTATGAAGAAGCGGTGTGTCTTATATTTTTTTCACAATAAAATCTCTATGATCTTTATTCCCTCTCTCAACTGTTATTCAGAAGGGATTACAGTCAGCAAGAAGTTTCCCTTTCCCCAGTGCTTGGGGTTCCTTCCGTACTTGCTTGGGGTGTAAAACTCAATAATCACAATATTTTGTTTCCTGTAACAACCCTGAACTTTTGATTTTTGTGTTTGAATTCAGAGAATTTTATGTTCCAAAAGTGTACTGACAGTACTGTCAAATAACCAGTAGTTTTACAGTGCTCCCCCTTGCAGGGAAACTACAGAAAATGGCATTAGTGACTGCGTGGCCACATTGAGGAGGTGGCAACCTGAGAGAGAGACAGGGATGAAGAGCTCTGCCCCACAGCCCAAAGGTGGCACCCAGACCCCGGCTGGAGATGGCAGGAGATGGCCGTGGAGTGAAATGGGTGCCACTAAGATTTCCTTTAATGTCAGACGCCTTCCTCTAGCAGGTGTACTGGAAAATGTATTTGAAGTGTTTTGACTCAGGGCTGGGTTTAATTTAAAGTGGGTGCAGTTTCGGGGCTGAGCCAAGGCGATGCCACCTTCGAGTTTGGCACTGAGGACTCGGAAGTTCCTAACCTTGTTTAATCAGCGCTGATTTTAGAGGATTGCTGTACCTTGAGATCTCCTTTTTCTGCTGAGGAAACAAAACTGCTGGGGCAGGCTTAGGCAGGCTGATTTGAGGGATTCAGACTCTTGTTTTCTAGATTTAGTGTTGTCATGTCAAAACTCTAAAACCTTTGAGAATTTGCCATCTTTCTTGCTTTTTTGGCAGCAAAGACA
The DNA here is from genome assembly GCA_013399475.1 of Chauna torquata. Taxonomy (NCBI): domain Eukaryota; kingdom Metazoa; phylum Chordata; class Aves; order Anseriformes; family Anhimidae; genus Chauna; species Chauna torquata. The sequence continues at coordinate 337,249 of VXAL01005842.1, forward strand.
CTAATGAAGGAGATGCCATAAGGAGCTGATAAGCATGTGATTAGTGTTATTTCTGTAGCAGGAAAAATATTTATAGTGAAGGCCCTGCACAAACAGAAATATCAGTTCCAGTTGAGGCAGGAACAGTTTACCTCTTGGCACAGCTGCCGAAGCACAAGAATATATTTTTTTTGCCCCTGTTAGTGAGGATTTGAGGTCCCCCCTGCAGCTAGAATAATTTCAGGTGAGTGCTCCAGATGCCAGTCTAGCAGAGGTACTGCTGTTGGCGGAGCTTCATGCTCGGTTGTTGGCTGTGTGCTGCTGCAAGTGCCAGGAAGCCAGGAAGAAGTCTCCAAAACTACAGTTTGGTGCAGTGGAAATTTTCATACTGGGGCAAGAGAAAGCTAAATAGAAACAACATGCATGCATGATGTCTTCCAGTGCTACGGCTGGGCAGAGCTTCATGAAAGTCAACATAGGAGTGAAAGTGTACCCTGGCTGGAAATCTGCACAGGCTATGAATTATCCACAGAAATGCCTGTAAAGGGGCTGTGCATCCAAGTGACTGGACCGGTGCACTGATTGCATCCTACTTCTGTACTCAACAGGATACATGGCATTATTCTGCTACCTGGTCAATTCAGTCTGCTAAAGCAGTTTTGGGGAGGACAGAGAGATGAAGACTGACTGCGTGTCTGTCTCATGTCTCATGAGCTGTTTTAAGCATGTGCAGCGTGTGAACGTTTGCAGTCAGGGAGTATATTTAGCCAACAGGCCCGGAATGCTTGTATAATAATTAGTTAATGTTTGTCAAGCAGTCTGAAGGTGACCAGCACTGTGTAAGTGTTAAGTGTTATCATTATATAAAATGGTATGGCTCATTGTATTCCTCTAGCTATAGCAACCACAACAATCTTGATGATGCCTGTTAATTTTTCTGACTCTTTTATCATTACCCTCCATTGGTGATTAAGTGTCATTTGTCTTATAATTTTAATGTTATCTTTAACACACATAATAAAGTTTACATAATTATAGCCTATTAATATAATTTGCATGCACGTTACTGGCAAGGCGAAGAAAATGTTTCATCACCCAGCATGCAATTTCGCTTATTTAACTATTTCCTTTTAATTTTCATCAATAGATGAGCATATCTTATAAATGGAGATAACCTCAATAAATTCTCTTTTCAAGACTCTTATCTGTATTAAGTCTCTAAAGGTCTCAGTAGCAGGACTATGAAGTGCTGAAGGGTGAACGTTTCTGAATGTCTGCTACAGGAAGTTTTAAAAATTCACACTTTCTTCAGACAAGCATGGGTCTTCCTAATGAAACCTGGGAATGAGGTGCTCTCATGAAAGCTTTGAAAGTGTGTGTGCACTGTACTTCATAGCTGAGCTATAACAAGACTTTAAATGAGTAAACAGTGTTTAGATTGAACATGAAAAGAGTCAGCATGAAAAGACAGGTTCAAAATATTACATGATGCTTTGCAAAAGTGTAAATGTGCCTGCCTTTATTTTTTTTCTCTTGGTAAATGGCAAGCGTTTACAACCCAACTAAAACAGTACCAAGAGAAATCCTGTGTTTGCTCTTTGGAAGATATTCAATAAATTATAGTGAGCTGCAAATGTCACTGGATTGGGAACTGTAAGAGCTTTACCTTTAAGTCTTTAAGTAAAGACTTGCAGCTGGTGCAGTGGCTAGGTAATCCCTAATGATAAGCTGCTTTTAATGTGGGGGTGAGGCAGTTTTCACACAGATATTACTGCATTAACCTTACTCTAGGTACAGTGCAGGTGTGCACAATATTGTGCTTTGCAGCCTTCCCTACTTTATTCTTCCAGTGTATCTGAAGCCTGTTTTAACAGATCCTCTTATACCATGGTGAAAAGATTGCAGTTCAAGCCTATTATCAACAAAAACCTGCCAAAAGGCTACATTGTCAGACTTTATGATGGTACTAACTATTCTGTTGTTCTCTGGAGACCAAACTTAGACCATTAAATTCACTTCATTTGTGATTTCAGTGACCTGGGCTGCAGACACAGGTCTTTTGATGTAAAATGCTAGTACAAGAATCAATGGTATCATCTAGTTCTCCTTAAAGTGTATCATAAAAGTGTAATGGTACAGTTCTAAACAAAAGGTGACACTACTCTGCTATAATACAATTATATGAGGATGGTGTTTTCAATGGAGTTTATTTGATATTATGATGTGCAAAGACTTTACACATTGAAATAAACTGCGTAGCTGAGTTCACTCCATTATTTTCAATAGGCTGACTATATCGTCTGCACTGGATTATAGACAATTTTCATACAGTGGGGAGCTATTTTCATATCCTCTCCATGAAATAGATGAGATTATAAACAGGCTGGGATTACTCAAAAACCAACACAAGCCATGTCTACAGACCCATTTAAGACAAAGGCTGCCTCCGAAATGGTCTCCTTTGATAGGGAGGCTCCCAGGACTTGCTCCGTTTATTTGACAGATGACAGCTATTTATAGTAAATGTGGAACATTTTTGAAAATTAAAATTTTACTAGTGGAATTTAGGGGTTATTTTCCACTCGAGGGACCAACATTTCTGTTGAAAGACCTTTTTTATATACGCACAATCTTCACTGTTAAACTGATTTGTAAACAAATCCGTGGCAACAGCTCATTGCCAAACAGTGAACAGGTTTACAATTAATGAAATGGCTGCAACAAAATAAAAGGAGAGTTACAGGGCAACCCTGACATTCGTGGGGCTGCACAAGTGGGGAGACACTGCTGGGATCAGAGACACGACACTGGGACATAAATCCCCACCTACAGAGCCAAAGGCAATGCAAAGCAGGGTGTTCACCTTTGCCATCGATTTGCAAGCGAACCAAAGAGCTCACCAAAAACAAACTGCAGAATCATCCTAAATATCACAGATTTGGGTGTTGTCCCTGCCACCAGCGCTTTTTGAACTGCTTTCCCATTTCAAACATGGGGGAGAAGCCCTATAGTGAGGGCAAGGTGGTGGCTGGTGGTGGCTTTGGTGCTCTTTGCAGGAGATGAGAGCCTCCAGAGGGTTATTGGAACATTACTGTCAGGCCCAAGAAGTCAAGAGGAGAACTGTGCACAAAGCCAAGGGCAAAAAAACAGCATCGTGCTGAGGGGCTGGGCTGGGAGGAGCGGAGGCGAGTGCTGGAGGCACCACGGTGATGAGGGGCCCAGCCACCACCGTTGGCGTGTCTCAGCGTGGGCGTCTGCTGTGGAGCCATGGCTTCTTGCCTCCTGTGCTGTGGGCGGGGGATGTTGCCACTGCCTATCTGCCTTTGCTTTGCCTTGGTGGCACGGCTTGTTCCATGGGGTTACAGGCGCGGAGCGGGTGAACAGGCAACAAAATGCCGGAGGCCAGGCGTTGCCCACAGGGAAAGAGAGGGATCCTGCTGTTCACCCAGCAGGTTGCTTTTTCCCTTTATGCTGATGTTCACGAAGAAAACTTAGGTGCTGTTGCTAGAATAATAAATTTGTCATTATGGGAGTTAACTTTTTTTCCTAACCTTTCCAATTCTGTCTCTCAGGAGTTTTACCTCTTTTTCCCCTTTGAAGAGTTTTGTCCTCCACCTCAAGAGCAATGAGACGTTACTGTGAGATACTGCAGAAGGCAGGCGTGTTTGCTTACTGTGGTATTACCATGGGAAGGATTTCCCTTATATTTTAGCTGCCTCATCTGAAGATTTGACTATTGAGACGCGAGGCTTGGGTCATGATGCTCTTTATCCCTATGCCTTGAAGTGTTCTGTAAAGGCTGCCCACAGACTCAGCAGGGCAGCAGTCCTGAGGTGTTTGAGAGCAGTCGCCTGAGTGGCGGCCTTACAAGAGAAACTGGGGTGAACTCGGCTCCCTGGCCAGTGGTGCCAATTTCAAGTCATCATGGAATTATTTGTCACTAGTTATCTTTTGGCTGGGAATAGTCGTATAAACTTCCTCTAGGAAGAAAATGTTAATTCATTTAATAAATAAGAGAAAGTCAATGTTTCATTCCCACTGCCAGCTGTCGGATGTTTGCCGCAGGAGAGGGGGAACCAACACGACCAAGGGACGGGTGCCACAGGCAGTGGTGAGTGTTTCAGGTGGGCTGCACACAGAAGGCAGCAGTGATGACATTAAAACAAGAGCAACTTCTTACTAATTGTTTTACTTCGTTACACAGGGCCTTGCCTTCTGCTAGCATTATCTTACACTGAGGAAAAAGGGACTAGGGAAGGAAATAAGTTGTTCCACAGGGTGCACATGCTGCAGCCAACGCCGAGCAAGAGTAGCCTGTGTCTGGCCATTAGTGCAGGTTGCCTTATGAATGGCTTTAATTAGTTATATCAGGGAGAGCTGGGAACCCGAAGGGCAGGCTCTTTGCTTCTTCCCCCATTGGGTGTTTGCTGTTTCTTTTTTTAATGTCTACTCTTGATGAACTGAGTCTTGCAACTAGACAAATGTTCTTAATTAAGCAGAGGCAGACACAGATATTCCATGGATGTCAGGAGTTTCCTCAAAAATGAAATTTGAAGGACATCTGGATTGAAAAAACAATTTCTCATGCTATCCAGCATTCCATATTGTACACATTTTTATTCTAGATTTATCCTTAGGCCTGAATCAGTGATCTTTATGCTTTCTAAGCTCTCTCCAGCATCATCTGAATTTTTTTTTTAAAAAAAGCAAATTGTGTTTCCACTATCTTATTTTTTGGTGATCACCGAATGGGAGAAAGAAGTATGAACTTTTTACTCAGAAGAAATAAGATTTTTAAATGGAGAGTATAAATAAAACCTAAAAATCCCAACACTTAGAACTGTGTCTCTTTCTATTTGACTTTGCTTTGCAAGTAATACAAAAAAATATGGAACCCAGTTCTACTTTGGCCAAACCTTACCATGTATCAGAAATAGCAAAACAGAGGAACAAATAGGCTATGGATTTTTTTCTGCATATATTGACTATTTTTTTTGCTTTGTTTCATACATCTATGTATTTCATGAAAGTGAAAGATTTCTTCCTTCAAATGACCTGACAAAGAAGCAAAATTTTAATAAGAAATGTCATCTGTTAAACTAACTGGTCTGTTTGCCACTTGCTTCACTAATCTGGGACCAGACAAATGGGCTTGACCTGATCCAGTATTCTCCAAACCCCCAAAACCACAGCTCAACCTTCTGGGGTCTCTAAATGCAGGAATGGATTTTCCCAGTGCTGCTGTGTGTGGCTCCTGCAGCAGCACGGGGCGAGGTTCCCCCTCACCCCTGCCCCAGGAAGCGGCCAGCACCAGGATCCAGCCCTCTCCTCGCCAGCAGCCAGCAATACTGGGGGCGGGGTGGGGGGGGAGCAGAAACCTGCTCATCGTTGCGGTGACAATGTTCTCCACGTCGCCCTACCTGGCGAGGCTGCAAAATCAGGTGATGTGAGCTGAGCCTTGGAACAAAAATCCCTCTAAATGGCTCAGAGTTTGAACACTGGTGTTCATTCTTTTGGGAAAGTTTATGCTTTAGGCAGAGCTTTCTACAAGCTCTTACACCATGCGTGTATGCATTATACCTCCAAATTGCCTCCAAGCTGACAGGCTTTTTGGGTGTATTAACTACTTTACTACCAAAGGGACAGCCAGATTAATATATGTTTTTAACTTGCCAAAGCAAAATATTTCAGAGCAGTCTTTTCGGCAAATCTTTGACTTAGCATTCAAATCTGGAAACGAGCCCATCCAAATACCTCGGTGCCCTGATTGATAAATACGCCGTGTTTACGTTGTGATTACTGCATACTATTTTCTGTCAGCGCTAATTTATCTGAAAGTCTTAACCTGTGTGTTATGAATTCAGTAGCATTTTATAATGAGGGCTGCTGAAATAAATCATTCCCTGAAAAAAAATATTCAAAGAATTGGGTAAAGTGTTTGCCTGCATGGATCCCGGAGTGCGAATAGCTGTGACACCCAGACAGACAGACACATTAACCTCTCGGAAATCCGCAGGATCTAAGCCTTTTAAGTGTTGCTGCACACAATTCTTCCGTAAAAAGAGGCATATAGCATTAAAGCTCTCTATCACAAGTGGCTTTAATATTGAAAGCCTCCGCTGTAGACAGACGGAAGAAGGTGGAGTGGGGGGAAGAAGGAGGAGAACAGACATCTATCCTGTATGTATTTATATTATTAGGCTCAGATTATTATTATTTTTACTGCAGGCTTCCCCTCTGTTTGCAAGTGAATCAGTTTTTGTCTGTAGCTTTTCTCAGGGCACCGGCGCACGGACCTCGGTGGTACATGGGGCTCTATTAAGCCACTGTTCAATAGTTTGGTGATATTCAGACAATATTGAAACATTCCCAAATGAACTTTGCAGGGAGACATTTTCATTCGCTGCCTCCCTCCTCATGCATATTAACAAATGGTATGCAAGGCCTCATTTAATTCACTGATTTTACATTCGGATCACTTTCTCTTTTACAGCTATTTTTACCGGGCTTCATTAATCTTTGTTGAATACAATGGCATACATCTTTAATGCGGCCGCTGTCAAGTCATATTTCAGTAAGAGCTGCAAACTGAATGACAGCAAGCAATATTAATAAATTTAACATAGACTATATCAATTTTTAACAGAATGAATGTGGAAAGCTAAATGTATTATTTTTCGTTTAAATCATAGGGTTTATCACCGGTTAAGTAGCAGCGATTTCGGGAAACTTGTGACGTGCCGTACAAATAGATTTACATCTCATTAATAAGTAAATTAGGCAAATGCCTTTCAAGTTCAGACAAGTACATAAGTGTAATCTCCATATTAAAGGAGTAGTCTTTGATAAACCACCGAGGAATTGCAGCAGCCAACTATGTGACATGTTGCCAGTGCCTGAACTCTTCCACATTCCCACCTTTAATTACACTGGTTCATTACTAAAGAGATAAGTGTCTCTCCAGTTAAGATTCTATAAATGAGCAGCATGCGGGATCCTCCCAAATCATTTTTGCAGAAACCATGAAAAGGTGGTAACAGTTATGAAAAAACGAATTATCACCTGCTCTCTTTCTTCCTTCCCTGTAATAACATTAAAATATTAAGATGAATTCCTTTTAAATCTCAGAAAGAAATTGTCCATTAAGAGATGCTATTTTGTTTAAGAAAGAAAGGAGTGTTAAAAAAAAAAAAAAGAAAAAGAAAAGAAAAGAGAAAACTCTTCTGAATTTTTTTTTAATTTTCCTTCATAAATCCCAACAGAGATAATTTGCTGTAAAATTTAAACCCAGTGAGAACTTGTCTGTCTGTGTTAAATAAAAAAGTTACGGTTGGTAGGAGACATGTTTTTGCAGTAGCTTTAGCGATTATAGGAAATTACATGCAAAGCCAGAGTTCTGATCCTAAGTTAATTTATAATTGGAAAAAACTTATTAATTAGCTATGTCATTCTAATTAAGAATTAGAGGAGTGTGCATTAGAAAGTCAGTCAATATCCAACTGACAGAATTAAAAAAAAAACACAAAGTCGGCAAGCTGCGCAGCTCTGGCCACTGTCTCCCGTCATCTTTTTAAGGAATTTTCTGATGCCGAACAGAAATTAGCCCCTGAAATACAGATATCAAAGGAAATAAATGGGGAATTTTGTTGTTCTGGAAAGGAACCCCCCACCCCGAGCTGGCAGAGGTGCTTTCCAGGGCACATTTTGCAGTGCAGAAGTGGTAATCCCGAAATGCAGCGCGGGGCTGCGGGGCCCCGTCCCGCTGCCAGACCGGTGAGAGCAGCACACACCTGCCTGCAGTCCTGCCCGTCACGCACACCTCCTGCCATCCTGGCAGCCCACCTGCCTGCAAAAGGTACCGAAATAGTCACGAATAAAGACAAAGAAACTAATTCTGAGGCCCGGCCATGTTCGCATGGGGAAGGACTACAAGTGTTGCCAATGCAGTTATGTGTAAGCAGAGCTCGGGGACGTGTACGTTTGCCTACATGTATATATATTTCCCACACTGCCAGCCTCAGTCCTCTCGGTACGTTCCCCCTTTAGGCCCTTTTTCTGAGATTATTATAATTCATTCTTTAAGAAACTCCCCATGTGTAAATATTTTTTGTTAATGTTTTTCCCTCTCTAGTGTGATAGAATTTTAAAGACTGCTTTAATATGAAATTAGATAGAAAGTTTGGACCTTTTTGTAATTAAAATTAATATGCATGTTACTGGCTTCATAGGTTTAAAATATGCTTTTATTTAGACAAATATTGAAAGAAAGGCAGCTGCAAACAGACTTTACCAAACGTGAAACACAGCCTCGATGAAAATGAGACCGGTTCTTTGCATTAAGAATTGGCAAGGCTAGAAATACAGACAGAGAAGTAAAACTATGAAAGCTAATGTCTCAGATAATTGCACCCTCCTAAACATAAATAAATAAATAAATAAAATAAAAAGATTGAAATAATCTGACCTAAGCCTTTCACATTTGTATAGACCATTTTCCATCCCATGCTTTTCCTTTCAATTAGAGTAAGGGAAAAAAAAGCTGGAGTGTTCAGTGATGGAATTCAGTTTACTTATTTGAATACCAAAAGATGACCCACTCCTAATGATATAAAAAATCTTTTGCATTAGCAAGTTTCTATTCTGTATTTGTTTTGCTAGCACAACACAATATTCGCTTAATATGCTACTAGTATCTTATCAAGTTAATGATCTGTTGTATGTATACAGTGAGCTTGTTATCCATTTTAAATTAGATACAAAAGCACCACTGTATGGAAATTTGAACAGTTTGGATTTTTATGAAATTATAGGACTTTCATGCTTTAACAGTCTATAGACAGCCTTAGCAAAATAACAATAGTTAGTTTTGTTAATGCGGCATTATAGATACAGGTTCTGCTTAGCCTGATTTAATGGATCTCAAAGCCAAATCATTCTATAGTGTTCCTCTGCATTTTCAGGTCCTCTTTAGCTCAAAATTTAAAGAGTTCTTTACGAAATGCATCCATGGAGTTGGATTTCAAAGCACCTAACACAGGGTAACCCTGCTCTGGATAAGCCGGCTCCTGTAGACTTCACTGGATGTCCAAGTAGCCTAATACCAAGTGTTCATGAAATTTGTTCCCAAGGCATATGTTTGCATATTTCCCTAAAAATATTTCTCAGGCAAATATTTAAGGTTATTCAAAAAGGTAAATAAATGTACAGAGGATCCTACAGTCGTTTAACATCCTTCAGCATGCTCATACCCGTTACTGGTCCTTGCTGCTGTTCTCTGAAAGCCTCGTACATATGCATGCCACACACCGCCACCTAATTAATGGTAGTCTGGAGCCTAAAGATGTAGTATTTCTTATCAGTTTAGAAATAGTAGACAGATGCAGGAAATACGGTGTCACACTTCTCAGAAGAATTCTCCTTTGTGCAATTTGTTCACTTTATACTGGTCAAAAAGGAGTGCAGTATATCCAACTTAGGGATGCACTCACGCTTTGAAAGCTCAGAGCATGGCTGTGCCCGCCAAGCAGCACCTACCCACCGCACCTCATGGGACAGCACTGCCCCACCAAGAATACCAGGTTCGTAAAAGAGCAGAAGCTTTGCAGGTGACATCTGAACCCCAGTGGAAAAGGAATAAAACATCCCGCTGGTGTCCCCAGGGCCTCACATAGTCCCAGGAAGGTCAGACCCTTGAATCTTTGCCAGCAGTTTTGCCACAGCAAGGCTAGTTGGGCTGGCATCCAAAAGAAGCAGTGCTTCACCACCACAGGCTCCACGAATTTCTCCCAGATCATTTAATATCTGTACCATTAAATCCAAATTCCAGTCAAAATTCATATTGCTTTAGCTCTGTCCTGTCTGAGGGTGTTAATATTTCAGCCACCTACTTGCTATTAGCTTGTGGCTCTAGCCAAACCCAAGCTCAGCTGATTTCCTTCTCCAGTCTCCTTCGCCAACAAGTTCCTGTGTGCCCAGGAAGGGGTCTTGCTCCCGGGGCAGTCCCTGCAGCCCTGGGGCAACACTGAGCCCGTTTACTTACTCTAGCTGAGATATTTGGGGTTGACTTCACAAGGTGCTGCAGATGTCTCCTGCTTGCCAGGCATGCAGATAATGGGTTTGGCTGGGCAAATGTCAAGACAGCAATGGCCTGATCTCCAGGACGATGGTTTCCACCTCTGTTTGGAGCACTCCAGAGGGGCATTTCTCAGGCTGGAGTACCACACATGGTAGATCTGCAGTGGCAGTGGCATGTTTCTGTCTCCCCACCCTGTTCTCATGTGTGGATAAAGGGAAGCTGCTGCCTGGTATCATGTGCTGGGGACATAATATGCTGGTCTGGGCAGAAGGAACGGTCTGTGAACGATAGTGTTTGCAATCATCTCAAGGAAAAAAGATCCCCCTCATCTCCTTTTTCATCATTTGCAGACTCTTTATGCAGAGTTTCAAAAGACTGGCTAGGGATTACTCGATCTTCTCTTCAAACAGATGAAGTTTAGATTTGCAGCTATTTCAGGGGGGAAAAGAGGGAAAAACACTAAGGTTTTTTTAGTGAGTGACTACCCAATAACTTGTGTAGATTACAGTGTTTGTTCAAACGTCACAGAAGTTTTCATCTTAAAATCTCACTGTAAAGGGAGATGGAAGGTGTGCTGCAAGTTTCCGAACACCCAGTGTTACCTCCTGGTGTTATAGCACGGGTGTGCTTGTATTGTCCTTCAACGATCAGGAGAAACAGGACTCACCAACCACAGTTAATTACACCCTTTCATTAAAAAGATGATTTAGATAGGCCCTAATCAATACCGTTAATGAAAAGTCATTTACTCAAAAGCTAACACTTAAGAGGAGACTGATGGTGACGCCAGGCTGCTGCGGGGGCTGGGGGCAGGCTCCTGAGCATGTCAGCTAGGCATCCCAATGTCCCAAAACAGCTGCATGCCTCCATTGCTGATGTTCAGCCGTGGTTTAGGTGGGCACCACGGTGGGACCACGCAGCAGATTGGCTGCGAAGCTGCCGAGCGGGCTGAGCATGCCCCACCAAGATCCTCGCTGTCTTGTTGCTGCAAAAGAGCAAACTTTGGCTGTGCTCCCTTCTCCAAATGCAACTATGTAAAGGTCACAGAGGAGGAGATGAAACTAGGAGTTGTAATAAGGAAGGAGAAATAAAAAATAATGACAGAAATAAATTGTCATAAGAGGGGATACAGTTATGATTTATTGTGATATTCTACAAATTTGGAGGTGATTAAAAGCCACCTAAAATTCACATTAACAAGTCACATAAAAATGGAATTAAACTAGTGGGCATAATGTGGCAGGGTATAAAGAAAAATCATGACAGAAATAAATTGACAGAAGAATGATACTATTCAAGTTTTACTCTGTCGCGTCACACTGACAGGAGACTAGTATTTTAATTTCAGAGTTGTGGTTGAGTTTTTGGAGTTCATTAAAGGCCCACATTAAGAATCTCATAAAAGTGAGAAGAAATTAGTGACCATAATGTGGCAGAGGAAATAAAGAAACAATAATGACAGAAATAAATTGACAGAAGAATGATACACTTAATGTTTCACTCTGACACCCTCTATTAATAGGCCGCTGCAAGCTGGAGCAAATGTCATTCATATTTTAGCCAAAGTATACCACTAATTAGGCCAGCTTTCTGCACTGGAATTAAATTTGAGATCCCTCACCTTTAGAGTGGGATCATTTGAATTCTAAAGAAAAGAGCTGGTGACAGAAAAAAAAACTTTCTGCTCGGGCTCTTCTAATGAGATAAAATTCCCCCTTCTCCCCATTTCCTAGCTATAATTGCTGATTATGTTGTTACACAGGAGCGGCTCTCCGCTCTCTCCTCCCCATCATTATGATTTAGTCTGGCATATCGGGGTGCTTCAAACACGGACTGAAGTGGTTTGAGTCTAATTTAGCACTCATTTAGGCCGCAGGTACCAACGAAGGTAAACACCGCATTGTTATAATTAATTACCCCTTAGGCCTAGCCAGGCCAGCTCTGTTTCAGCTGACCCTTATAATAATAAGGCTTAGGGGCATATTGTATTTCTTTTGACAGATTAATTAGAAATTCAGCCGTGGAGGTACAAAGCAACTCTGTCATGAATATTTAAATGGACTGACACAAAAAATCATGAAAGGGCTGCTGAACTACATGACAGACAGGGGATATTAGCCAAGTGATTCTAATCAATAATCTCTTGATCTCTTACATATTAATACACTGCCTGCTGTTATTAAGCTCCATAATAAGGAAGGGGAGAGAAAGTTAGTGTAGCTCTGCTGTAGGGCTCGCTGGGCCCCCAGTGTATACACTAACTGACGGAGAAAATGCACAGAGGAGCCAAGCCTCAGCCTCTTCAATCTCATCCAATCTTAAGGAATGGCAGCTCTGAGCATCGCCGGCCGGATAATTATTGGCCCTGACAAGGTGAAGGCGTTTGCAGGCAAATGAGATGGGAAGTAGGATAAGTCCCCAGACCACCCAGCGCAGGGCACGCTCAAAACCAACCGCGCGCCACTGTGTGGGCTTGTATTTGCTTTAGCAGGGGAAATATGGGAATCACAGAGCTTTTGAGTCGTGTTGAAGGGTCAGTGACAGTCGAACACCGGGAGCTCGCTGTTACTGTTGTTAATGTTAACTTTAACACCAAGTCAACTGGATTTACCCCTGGTCCCTTTGCTCATCTCCTATAACATCAAGGCCACCGAGTGAATTAAACAGCGTAGTGGAGCTGAATATCATCTAAATTCATTACAGCCACTTCCTCCCTAAATGGGGGAGGCAGCTACGCACATCGCTCTGGAAGCATGCTGCCACCACATCACCAAAGCGTTTCTTTGTGCCGGGGTGGCTGGGGCTGGGCAGAGCAGGAGCCATGCCAGTGTGCCAGCGCAGGACGGATGGAGGGGCTGGTGCGATGGCAACTTTGGGCATTTGCCGAGCATACACATTCTGTTATCTCTGGAAAATGATCCACACAGCATGCTTGTGTTGTGCAAGAGAAAGGGCTCAGCTGGAAGGGGAACTGGACTAGCTCCAGTATCTGGCTAAACAACTTAAAAAATATTATGTGACAGGAGCATGGAGTGATTATTCACATATTTAAATCACATGCACACAATGTTCAGATGGGATTATAGGGACAATGTCAGCTTTTAAAAAACGATTTGGCAGCCAAAATATTAGATTTACTTTTTTTGTTTATTCGTTTGTTTTTGTTTTGTTTAGAAGCAAGTCCTGGAGTTGGCATGCAGCGCTGGTGCCCACAGCCCTGCCTGCCTGCACGGCAGCAGCCATGGGTACGGCAGCCTAGTCAACACCTCTTCAGAGCTGGATCTTCCTCCTCAAAGAAAACCTCACAAAGGTTGCAGGACTCGTGGTGAATTTGCCTAATTTTCTCGGGGTAGCTGTGTGGAGGAGAGGGTTGGAGGATGCATCTCTGTATGCAGAATGTGTCTAATGCCACCCAACTCCCACGACCATTTGGGGACTTCCCTGTCCCCCACCAGCACTGTCAAGTGCTTATGTGGTGCAGAGCTCTGCCATGGGGAAAACATTCAGAATAATGCAGAATTAACCAGGGTGACAAACTATCCAACACTGGAGGGGTGGCAGCACTGCCAAGCAAGCCCATTTTCCCCATCTTTGGCATTTCTTCTGAGCTCTGGGAAGGTGGAGGGGGCTTGTGTTAATGTGAGCTTGTGCTGCTTGGCAATGTTGTTCCTTTTAACGGGAACCGAGGTTTTCTTGTGGGTATCCTTACACTTCTCCAGCTGCTATAATGTTGCAGGTTACATCAGGTTGTACTGGTGTGCTGCCTTTCAGTTACTGGAGTGGTTTTATTTGTAACATTTGCTGTAATTAGGTTCATGAAGTTTTGTCACTTTAGGATCCCACTGGTAACAAGTCCAGACTGGAACCAATAGTGATATCACAAGCCACCTGCTGCCTAATAATTCACTCCATACTTCTACCCTTACTTTGTTAAGATTAGGTGTCTCTGAGCTATCTACAGGAAAAAGAGAAAAAAGAAAAAGAAAAAAAAAAAAAAAACAGTGTGAAGTGAGAAACCAGAGAAACCAGTGGGAATGGCATAATGAGCAACCCCAGAAGATCCAAGACCCCACCAGAAGAGGAATTGGGCAACACGCAAGCTGTGAAACCACTCCCGAGTGTGGTGGGAATCCTCCTGGAGCTGGGGGTGGCCCCAGGACGGTGCGCTGGGTCTTCCCACAGCTCATCACACCTACCGCTGCTGCAAAAGGGATGGGAAATGTTTGCAGGAGGACTGGGTGCAAGATAGAAGGGAATGTGCCCAGCTGTCTGGCATGCTGTGACAAGATGTCTTTCACGTTGTGATTGCACATTGAATGGCTTCTGTTTCAGAAATCACATGTTTATCGGCATGATGCCATCATATTTTAAGTAAAAATGCCCTTTCCCGTTTACAGGCCTCATCTGGTGAAGGCTTCACTGCTCTGAGCAAACTCAGTAAATGCTTTAGGTTTTTCAGGAGCACTAAGTAAAAGTACGTAAATCTTAAAAGAACATTTATGGTTAAAAAAATATACACTGAATTTATCAACACTTATGTTTGCAGGTCACACTTTACTTGCACTTATAAGTTTAAGTCTAACCCTTCTCATTACATCAATGCTGCTTTTAAACCTCTAATGCATATTTAAGTGGTAGTATTAAAAAACAGTGTGTCAACTGCCATTGATGTGCGATGTAGGGCACTGACCCTTTGAACGCATTATCATGTCATTGGACCCATTAAATGGAGCCATTTCTGTTGCTCTTAATTGGGTCGTGCAGTGTGCAGCAGTCGCAAGTGGTTACAGTTTATGCCATGAATTATAATAACAATAATATCGGAAAGTGTGGCATAGATCTATATGGATACCAAACGCAACCAGTGATTGCTTTCGTTGCTAGAGTATCATGTCTATTTAACTTGTCACCCCTCCCCTTTAAAAGTAATAGAGGTTTAATTTACGAGATAAAAACCAGCTTGTGGTCACTACTCCACCCAGGCCCCTTAATTAAAAGGAACATCTTCTTCCAAAGCAGTGTTACTGGGCTGGTTCTGCTCGTGAAATAATGTGCTGTTCCCTATGAATCAGGTTTTTTAAGTATCTGGCCCAGAAAAAGAAACCCAATACATCCTATCTGCTTTTGGTAGGAAACAGCAACTTTTTTTGCTCTTGTTTTTGTTTCCTTTAAAAAAATTGGATGTCAGAATTCATTTGGACAAAGGCCAGGGTATTTTATAGCAAGTTTCAGCAACTGAAAATATTTGCATCTGATTTATAAAGTTTTGCAAGTCGATGTAAACATGAGACAGCCTAAAGTTGGTGGCACTGCCTGCCATGCGGTTACAATTAGAAGCTGGCCCATACTGAGGACCTGGCATGGAAGTGGCCTGGACTTTGGATCTCGAGTTCTGTTTTCAGTGGCTAAATCAAAGCTCGGGGCCCTAATGCTCCTGAACCGTAGAGATTTCTGGAACTGGCTGAAACCTTATAACCAGGACCCATTTCCTATAACTAGTACTGTTGTCTTTAAATATCACTAGAAGTCATGACATTTTATCATTTAGAGCTGGACATGCATGAGTACCCTTCTCGCTGGTCTGGTGCTCCAAAAGAACAGATAATCAAGAACAAGGAAAACAGACTACAAGCAAATGCCAAATTAAATATCCAAATGCAAAATGTGTAGTAATTGCAATAGTAACTGTGGTGATGACAGCAACAATCATTTCTAGCCTAACGGTTTTGTTTATAAAAATGTTAGTAAGAGGTGCAGAGCTGGAAACAAATAACTTTACCTCAGCCCCTTTATTGCAAAAACATAATAAAGTGCAAGCCAAGAAGTAAATTCATCGCAAGTCATATTAAAGGTTTTGGACCAAAGTGAAGCTGTTACAAACTACATCTGTAAAAATTGTGTAATTATTATGGGTGGGTAAAATCTGGCAAGAATTCTTTTCTTAAGTAAAGCGTAAAAGAGAACAGATGTGCTGTAACTGACACATTTATTTTTTGCCAGTTTCACTAATTCTGTACAAAAAGTTGATCTCATTTATCATATCATTCAGTGGATTTCAAATTAACGAGACAGAGCGGTGACTTTTTTCATTGTCCCACTTTTAATGCTTGAGAAAAGCAGGGGGGTGGGGAAGGTTGTCTCACAGAAAGAAAATTAATTTGTTTTATTGGGCACTGAAAACCCAAGTCTTTTGTCAAACAGAGAAGAAAACATATATTTGGAAGGAGAGCTAGGTCACTAGTTAAATGTCAAGGTCTGCTAAAATCAAAAGGTAGGAGGGGTGGGTGACAATGAAATCTAAGTAGAAAACCATGAATGTAAAGAAACACCACTGTTTCTGGGCTGGGGTGGAATGAGAAAAATGGCTGAAGACAAAGATAGGCAGCCTGGGTCTGGAAGTAATTACAGCCAAGTGAAGACAACTGAATTCCATATTACTTTGGTGGATGTCTGTAAAGGCAGTTTGGGGAGGCATTTTGGTAAGGTTTACTTTTTGGAGCTTAGCAACATAAATTTGTTGTCACTGAACTATTAAATAAAATAGACACATGTTGGCAAAGAGTGTACAGCCGAGGGATGGAACTGATTAAGGGACAGCCTATGAAATAATGGCTTAAATGGGCCCACTGCAGGATTTTAATATCCCATGACAACACTCAATTGTCAAATTCTGCTGGAGTGTCCAGGATGCTACTAAAATTAAGCCAGAAATTCCTAGATTTATTCTATTTTTTTTTTTACAGCTAAGAACAGGAAATGCCAGTAAGCTGTGAGAATCTGAGCAAGAAACAAGAAACTGGGAAGAAAAGAGGATGGTCTAAAATTTTATGAGATTACTGCCATTAAATCTATAACAAATGTCTTTCACCTACACACGATAAAGAGGCAATGTGGGATTTTAATTGGACTTTTGGCTTTTCTTCATTTGATTTAAACCTAGGTAGAATTTCAAACAATAACACTGGAACACCTGGTTAACACGTTAGATGATATGTATAGTTGTAAATTGTGGTTTTAATAGGTGCTCGCTGGGGGATTGCAAAGGGTCCCATTGTTCGGCTTGGCAGATATTAAAAAAAGTTCATGAACTACTGGGATTTAAAACCTGCTCACATGATTTTAATATTACTCCAGTAATGTAATTTGATAATTTAACCAAACTTGTGGCCAATTTGTGGACAGAGAATCTAATGGTCACGTTATGAGATTAAAGTGCCCTGATATAGGGATAAGCATAACTCCCATTGTAATTTATTGCAACAAGCCAATCTGGAGAACAGCAACAGTTACTGAAATCTGATAATCATCATATTACATGGGCATAATCAAAGAAATTCAGAGAGGAAGTCTGCTTCCAAGAACAAACACAACCCACAAATACTCTGTGCTTTCTCCACTGCAAGAAAGTCCTAAAGTAAACCTTATTGGCAAGTGAACTTTCTCTTTACTTTCAACTGAAGAACAAGTACTCATCAGGCTTAAGAGAAGAGACTAGTTACTTGAACTGCATTTTTTAAAGCATTTTTTTAAGCTTTTAAGAAACTTAAATCTATTTGTGACATCTGAGTTTTCATTCTGTCATTGGGTCTCCTGCATAGTCAATGTAGAGAAGAAGACTGCCAAATCATCATTAGAATCATCATTAATGGAGCTGGTTTGGATCAGAAGTGCACATTTTAAGCAAATCACACTGTCACTCCCACTTACTGCACTGTTTCAAATTGCAGAGGGGTTCTGGAGAATGTGAGCATGAGACTACTTGACCCGCATGAGCCTCTGGGACCTGACCAGCTGTCTGGTAAAGCTGGGGCTCTACCCTTCCCAGAAAGCTAGTGAGATCAGGGTTGCATCCAATGTAGGATGTCACCATCTGGTTGAGAGGACAACCGGATGGGTAAAGAAATATATGGATGATGGGGCTGAGCACTATGGCTGTTGTCTGCACTGTGTCTGGTAGCCAGGACCAAGAGTGGGGCTGTGGGACCCATCCTGGGACAGTGATGTACAGTGGCCTCACCCACAGCTGGGGGAGATGATGGAGCACTCAGGAGGTTCCTGGTGGCACCCAGCTGGGCTACACATCCAAACGCCCCCGGGCTGGGCTGTTCCCAAAGGGCTAAAGCCTGTGGGAGATTGGGTCTGGGGGCACCGGATGAAATGCAGCCCTGCACCCAGGGAGAGGGAGTGTTGGCAGTGACACCGATGGGGGTGCTCCATCTGCAAAGCAAACCCAAAGCAGGTACTGTGAGGACCTTGGCACCAGTTGGCTTTGCCTAAAGACCTCATCCTGCTGCTCCTCCTGCCTGCTGGTCCTAAGCCTCTCATGCTCCAGAGGAGTTCAGCCCTCAAACTTGCCGCTGCTCCCAATTTAAACAGCAAAGTTAGCAATTTTTTAATATCTCTTCCGCTCAGTTTTTTAGAGACGATGCTGAAGATACCTTGTTGATGCAAATTTAAAATTTCAGAACCTTTTTTTTTTTTTTTCCCCTGGAATATTTTGTCTTTCCATTCACAGCAGCAGAGTTTTCAACTGCTTTTCATTTGACCAACTGTCAGTTCAGGTGCTTCCTGATGCAGCTCCCTGTCCTGCTCCCTTTGTTGTAGCTGTGATTTAATTTTACCAGACATTTGTCCTTAGTATCTGTGCACCTTCATTGAGCAAGTTAAAACAAAAACCTCAAACTAAAAACTTTTCCCACATCCCCTTTTCTATTTACACTCTATGTGTAATTGTACACCTTTCTTTCCTCTTCCACTTTCCCACTTAGAAATCTTTCATAGATAACAAGACCTCCCTTAGGCCCTGAATCAGCACAGCACTTAAGCATGTGCTTAACTTTAAATACCTTTGTAAAAGCTTTTGCTGAATCAGGATCTTAGTGTTTCTCCTCATCTAACTGCTGTTCTCCCATGGTTATTTCAGTATTTGCTTACAGGAAAATCTGAGCATGGAGTTCATGGATTATGTCAGCAGGTTTTTGCCCCATCCAGCTGAAGTATTTAGATGCACTCAGCATAAGAGCCAGGCGAAGGGGCTCCAGCAGGTAATTCAGTGCCGATTGGGCTCTATGCTGGATTTTTACCTGTAAAAATGTTTTGAATGCCGCTACTGTCAAGTGGGTTGTACCAATGACTGGTAGTGGTAAAGATGACAAACATCCTAGGGTAAGATGGCATCTGAAAATGTGTAGTGTTTCATCCCAGTTTCCACCAAGAAAGTTAGACACAAATACCAGCCACATTCAGCTACTCAATTTTTTACCAATTTCCTCCAAATGACTGAGAGATTACTATGTAGCCATACATAGATTTTCCCTTATAGCTGCTTAGTACAGCTGTTATAAAACAAAACAAAACAAAACAAAACAAAAAATAAACAACAACAACAAAACAAGATTATTGCATTTAATAAACTGTTGATACATAAATGTTTAATGTGGTTGGAGACCAAACATCTAAGAAAAATGATGCAATGAAATGCAGATGGAAAGGCATGACCCTCCTCCTGGTTGACCTCACATGATTGTTACCAACTGCACCACGAGATGCAAAAGGGCTGTAAACTTTAAAGGAGGAGACGCAGGACCATTGTATTTAGTACTTCTTTCATGCTCTGCAGTGCAACGACTTGTATAGTTTCCCACTATCTCCAAGTAACATCTTCCCTTTTTCTGTGCTGAAGGATTGAAGGGCTCAGAGACAACCGAGACTGGAGAAGTCTAGGCTGTAACATTTGATGTCTGGGAGCAAAGCTGGTGGAGTGAGGAGCTCATGTGTGTGTCTCTGTGAACACATCTCAGCAAACTGGAAAGTATAGGGCAAACAAATTATGTCAGATTGATTTTCTTTTTTTGTTTGTTTTGTTTTGTTTTGTCTTTGTTTGTTTGTTTTTTTTTCCTCTCCAGTAAACATTTTTGCACATTCAAGTCAATTAAGGGACAGACCAAATGTTTTTCTCCCTGTAGGATCTTGTTGAATTGTAAATTTTTTTGAAGTTTTTTCTTCTTTCCCTGGCTAATTTGGGAGAGGAAGTTGATGTTTTCTAAAGGTTCATGTCATACAAAAAAAAGAACAAATACCCTCTTGTAGGATCTAGTACCTGTCTGAGTTGAATATACATTTTGGGGTAAATTGCAAAAACATTAAAATCTCTCTGCAAGTCCCACTTCTGCTTTGACATGTAATGTGAACTGCTCAACCGACGATGGCAAGGCTGTGGGCATTTGGGGTTCATTAAACCACTGTTATCAAAATACGGTGTAACATTACCTCAATAACGTTACCTCTTTCTCTCTCCAGTCTGAAGCTTTTTAGGGACTAGAAAGTATTTTCTTTATTTTTGAAAATCACTTAACACATTCAAGATTTAATTAGAAGAAAATAATAATTATTAGAAGAAGTCAACCTCTCCCAAACACTAAGGAAGTTTGGGATTAGGCTGAAATGTACTATTCACCACAATAGGCCATTCTCCAACCCTGAGTTTTGAGCTAAAGTTTAGAAAAATAAACATGTCTCCCCATATGCTGAAGGCTCTACACTGACCTAATTACTCCATGGCAAGCTCAGGTCATCCCTACAGATTCATATGAATTCATCTGTGTTCATGTGGATGTGAGAAGGTCTGTGCCTTGGCCAGAGGACTGGAGTAGATGCAAAGTTTTTCCCAGTAGCTTGGGGATGCTGCTGAGAAAAGGGTGCTCAAAGATCCTACATGCTAGAACCAGGAGTAGAAGGATCAAAGTGATACATTTTTTATGAAATATTCTGTCATTTTCAGTTTGTTACCAAAACTGTGCGGAGAAAAATCTGATCTTCTAAGACATCACCAAAGCAAGCCAAATTAAACTCAAGCAGATCCAATATGCTGTAATGTGATTGCATGTTTTTGATCATGGGAGCATCAATGGCCTGTGTGAACCACCTGGAAAATGACAGCAATTACACGAATGTCCATTTTTCCAGGTTCACCATTGCTAACGTGCACACAAACCAAGCACACAGTGCCAGCGCTGGCAGACAGCAGGGTCTCTGAAGGCCCAGGCTGAAGTCTCTAGCAAATCCCATGTGTCTTTCATTCATTTCAATAGGAAATGTCATGGGGCTCATGAGATTCCGTTCATATTTTTAAGCAGTTGTACTAAATGTGTCTGATTAAACACTGCACACAGTGTGATGCGTGCTCTGGAAAGAAAGTTTCCTCTTCACAGTGAACCAAACAGTTTAATGATACTCAGGCAATATTTAGAGAAGAGGCTTAATTGGGATATTCCTTATCGTGGAAGTTATCGGGTTGTACTTTACAACTTGTGAGAAAAGACACACTGTAAAATCATGTAAACATTACATGTTTAGTTCATGTACACCAGTAAATAGCAGCTGAACCGATACTATTAAATGTTCAATTTAAGCACATATCCAGATACCTCTCCTCCTCTAAATCAACAGTTTCCCTCCAGAGTGATGTCAATAGACTGCTGCACATGGTACTTTCTTTTTTTTTTAATAATATCTTCATTTTAATGTGGATATTGCCTTTTCACCTGGGAGCAGAGCTCTATTGAAATTCTAATGGGAGAGCATATTCTTTAACATGAGAATACCGGAGCCTGCGTAGACGCGGAACAGAATGAGAGACGCGGCATTAACTGGTTTTCTTCCCTCCAGAAGAGGGGCCTGTGTGGGTCAGGCTTGTGGGGTTTTTCCCTTCCTATTTGTCTTCAGTTTCATAGCAACAATAATTTTAAACTTTATATGCAGCAGTGGAAAAAGGAATCCAAATGCACCTGAATTACTGTACTGTATGAGGGAATTTAATTAAGAATATACACATTAGAATTTCAGTGGGAGCACCTATTTAATGTTACTTTATTAAGCCTTCTATCAAACCCTTTTTTATGTATATCAGTTGATATACAATTAATCTGCTCTCTTGCGAGAAAAAAATAGCACCTGAGGTGGATGAAAAGTGTCAGATTATAATAATTATAAGCAGCTGTTCACTTGGAATCACCTCTGGCCTACATGGGGGATGCTGTGAGCTACCACTTCTCACAACAGACCACCTCATTAGACTTGACCTTCCCAGCTGGGTATTTCATTTGTGTTTTTTTAATAGGTTTGTATACCGCAAATCGCAACCCCTCGCCAAGGCTGGCTCTTTGTTACTGTAACAAAAGGGAGCAATGCAACTTTACAAAAACCACGGCTGCTGTATGCTGGTGCGATGCCGCTGGTGAGATCGGTGGCTCCCCGGCAAGGGGCTGGTACTGCGGAGCATGCCGCTGTCTTGCTCGGGGTAAACACATTTTTCTTTGCTTCCAAGCTGTTTTGCTCTGCTCAGCCTCCAGCCGGTACAACAGAAATGTTTGTACGGTTCTTGCTGCAGTGATGCTCGTCGTCCCGAACTCTGGCACCAGACAGCATGGAGGTGCCCGAGAGGGAGAGCTGCGTCCAGGCAGTTCTGGGATGCTCTGTGAGCATCCTTCTCCCAGGATGCAGGGAGGAAATCCCGCATGTCCACAGACCAGGCTGGAAAAGAGCTCCAGAGGGGTTTTGTCTGTGCGTGAGCTGGTGAGTGTCTGTACAAGAGCATGTTTCCATGTATAAACCTATATGGAGATCCAGCACACTCACAGATGCGTGTCATGCACCATATATATGTGCACATGTACATATAAAATTAAGAGATTAAAAAAGCTTCTGAACAATATATCTGGTTTCTTTTCCCCTTCCATTTATGTTTGTAATAAACTCACTCTCATACAATTAGCCTCAATTGTTTTTATATCTTCTGAGGCAATAATATAGGCAGCCTGGGGAATACAGTAGTAATCCGTATACCTGTGTTCATTTACCCAAATCACTATGGTTACAGCCAGGGCAAATTGTTTACTGTGAGAATCTTTGGAGCCCCTTTCCAGATACTAATGACCTTTCTGTTCATCCAATAACATCAACAAACCGGTGAGGCTGCCCACACCATTAAAGCCAATTGCCTCTCAAGTTACTGAGGGAGTTGTGCTTTTCCTCATTTATTTTCTCTCATCTGATGTAACTCACATGCCACTTTCTTGTCTTTAAAGAAGGGGAAAAACTGTGGATTATTGATTTGCTTCTGAACAGAAGACCAACCTAAAAGCCCCAATGAATTGTCACTCATTATTGAAATTACTGAACACTAATTAAACTGGCAGCTCAAATCCCAACAGGCCATGCTCATCTGAAGCTGAAATTCAGACACTTGGACAGTGGAAGAGAGAAAGCGTTAGCAACCACCAGGATTGTAATAAGCTTTGCATTAATTTTTGTTTCTTAAAGGCACATGCAAGGTTTGTCACAGAAGAGGCAACATGCTACCTGTACTAAGGTTAAGCATGCAAGGCATTTCTCCTGGTTTCCTTCCAAGAGGTATAGTTGCAATGGGAATCCTACAGTTTCTGGACAACGCTCCCTTCTTCCTTCTACAAACCACAGCACAGAACTGTAGTGCCATAGTGTAATGCAAAGGTGGACTCTGGTGATGCTGGCAGAGGAAAGGGTTTAGTGTTTAAATTGGCTGGGTGAGACGAAACTGAGTCAGAAAATATATAGAGCTACATGCCTGTGATTTTGCCTGAGCTTCTTGAGCAATAATAAATGCTAGAGATCATCTAGAATTCATAGAGCCCAATTTATATAAAAACGTCTTTGGCCCATTTTCACAGGATGTTCAAACTGCACATAAATTATGCATGCCCATGGTTAATCAACCTCAATTTTTTTCTGTGCCTGAGAAGTAACCCTTCATTTGTTCAACTTCAAAGAGGGCAGAACCAGCAGAAAGAGGGCTGGGCTAAGTATTCAATTTGTGCTCTGCATTTACGAACAGGACCATACAGTGGTGCTGTCACCAGTGCAGGAAGGAAGAGATCTGACTTCAATCATCCCATAGGTTCCTCTAGGTTTTATAGCCCATGCTATATAACACTCAAAGGGCATGAAAAAGAAAAAAACAAACAAACAAAACAAAACAAAGCACACCACACCACGTAAGAAATGTTGGCTCTTGGATAGCTGTAATCCATTCTTTAAAATTATGGCTACCATCGGTACCAAAAAAAATCAAAATGATAGAAAGCATAGTAGTCTGTTGGTGCATGTGGCCATTCACATCACAGCCAAAGAGACTGCTGTTA
Source organism: Chauna torquata (assembly GCA_013399475.1). Classification (NCBI taxonomy): domain Eukaryota; kingdom Metazoa; phylum Chordata; class Aves; order Anseriformes; family Anhimidae; genus Chauna; species Chauna torquata. The sequence goes on from VXAL01005842.1 coordinate 361,480, forward strand.
GGGCATCACACATCTTCAGCACTGCATATGGAGTGCCCTTTATAAATATGACTTACCAGGTATGTTCATCCCATGCCAGAATTGGTTTGGAAGAAACTGAAAACAATTTTCACTCTTCTCTCTATGTACACACTCCTACTAAATTTCCCAACAGCTGATCCTTGGGACACGACTGGCAGAAGGTTTTTGAGAGAATGTTGAAGAGAGAAATCTTTTAGGCAAATATCACTCTAGATGAAACACTTTGCCTGTTTCTGGCAGAGCGGAGCAGAGCCCTTTCCATCTGACAGAAACAAAAATTGAATCTTGCTGCTTACTTTGGAGGCTGCAATGGTTTTAAAAGTTTTTCAGGGAGCAGGTCTGCATGGTGTAGGCACTCATGTAGGCATGGTGAGGGCCTCTCAGCAGCGGATTGTTTTTGGGAAGTTTAAGTACAACTATTAATTATTTAATTATTGTAATAAAAAATTGATTTTTAGAACAAAGGAACAAGCAAATATCACCTTTCTGTATTTAGGTGTGGAAACTATGTTGTGGGGAGAAAATTAGGAAAGAAGAGAGAGAAATTGCAAATGTCCCATTATATTCTGCTTAACACATTAGCTGATAACACCCCTCATATCATTGAGTTCCTCTTAGCCCAGCACTGTAAAACCTAAGGAGAAGGAATCAGCAGTGGTCTCAATATGGGAAAGTCCTAGGTGGGATACACTGTCCACCTTCATTTGACGTTCACTGCCACACGAGGTCCCAAGAAAAAGCAAACAAAAAAGGCAACCTTTTACAAACTATGCCTTAGCCAGACCTAGGGTTGTGAAAGCAATTAATATTCCTGGGGTCTTCAAGAAAAAAAAACGTAATCCTGTCTGTAGGCTTGCTCTAGCCTAGGTTTGAGTGCCACCTTGACAAGGAGGTGGGCTGAGGTGGTGTGAATGGTTGGGCATAGCAAAACCATGACAGCTTTTCTATGCAGACATATCACTGATTGCTGCTGCCTCTGGACCCAGTCCTACAAGGTGTTACATACCCAGGTGGCTGGGATCACCACTGAATTTTGAATACCTGGATAGCTCCCTGGGAATGGGCGGTCCCAGGCCAGGCGCTGAGCGGAGCTGAGGGCAGTGTGGCGCCGGGAGGGACCAGCCCTGGGGAGCCGCTTCCTGCCGCAAATGGAGCCAATGACCAATGGCGTGCTCAACAGCTCCACAAACCTGACCCAGGTCTTAAAAAAGAGCTCAACCAGCACTTATTCATACTGCTGATATGAATTTCAGCTTCTGTAGTAACATACAGACAGAGGTGAGCATTTATAATGGCTGTGCTGTGGCTGTTAAGTGCTGCCGTTTTATTGTACTTGGAGGGGGAGTAGCTTAACAGGGCTGCTACCAACAAACAGCGCAATATTTCCAGGCGTCTCTTTTGCAAGTCATGGTCAAGAGGAAAATAATTTCCATATGCTGGCCTTGTGTCTCAATTTTTATAGGGGTCAGAGGGATATTTATTCCCCAGAGCAATGCTTAGTTTTCCCAAAAAAGTAATGCTCCATATTTTCTTAAAGCTTTGGAGTTAAAACAAGAACCAGTTATTTAACTCTTCTCTTAAGTAAAAATTAGGACAAACTAAAATTTATTTATTTTAAAATATCCTCTGTAGCTTAACAATAAATGGCTAGAGTACAAAGCAATCCTCCTCCATACACGAAGCATCTTTTTAATATGCCCTATCATGAAATTAATTGGACATTAAATAGCAGGAGAAAGACATATAATAAAACCTGCAGTTATCACGGTTCCCAGTGTGACAATACCCAAAGGTTTGAAGGTTTAGTTAAGCTCCAAAAGTTTAAATACTTTTCCAAACCTCACTGGGCTAGAAACGAGCAGGCTTTCTCATCAGGATTCCCAGTATTCCTGGGTTTGGCCGGGGCTATGCAGGCTGTCAGAAAAGCCTTTGTTAAAAACCCCTGCTAATCCCACTTGTGTCAAAAATGAGGAAATGCAGTGCTCGTGAACAGTGGCACAAAGAGGAAAGTTAATCATTTGGACTTTTCAAAAAAAAAAAAAAGTCTGGACTTGGAATTATTCCTATCCAAAATGTACCCTGTCCTGATTAGACTTCAGAAGAAAAGATTAAGCAATCACTTTTGTGTAGTTATACGAGAAACTGGAAAAGTTGTGTCCAAAGCCTGGGCATGCCAGCTGTGACTGAGTACTTTAAACTCTTGAGCAGAAAGTGTCTTTTTCAGTAAGAATCAAAGCTTCCTGAGTTCATCTTTTTTGGAGACTCTTTGGACAGCTTTTTTGGGTTCCCATGTTTGTAAAAAAAGTGCAATGGGATGCTGAAATGACAATAGAAGGTCTCTTGAAAATTAAAGCTAGATGACTTCATCTTCTTGCAGAGTACATGCCCTGACCACCTTGTATATCCCATAATCCGGGCTGCCTCCTGTCCTGCCGATGAGTATGGAGTGTCACACGAGTGTGGTGTGTTACACAGGTGTGGTGTGTCATGGAGCTCTCCGTCACAGAGGGTGGTAAGTGCATCAAGTGGAGAAGAGCAAGCACCCACAGCTCCAGAGTACCTACACTCACTCTCCAAAAAGCAAAAATCCCATGGGAAAATGCTCTGTTCCAAAAAGTCTTATATTTTTTTGTAACAAATCCCCAGGCATTGAAAATCAAGTAGACACTTAAAATAGTTGCAAACCTTGTTCTTCCATAGAAAAGCTCTTTACAAGGAAAAACATACCCAATCTTTATATTATTCTGCAAAGATTTTCATCTGGCTGTCCCTTGCATTTCCAAACTTTTCTGTACCGCAGCACACAGACTAGGCTAAAAACGAAACCCTTCCTTCGAGAATATTACAGTTGTACTACAATATGGCTCCTCCCTGACTTTAGTTTTGACTTCCTGTGAGAATTAAACAGATTGAAATGTACGGAGTTTGGGAGGGAAGAGATAAACATCTTAATTAACTGCCCGGAGAGCACTGTTCCTCGCTGGGCTGGCAGCACGTTGCCTCTGACGGGCCTTTTGTCATGACTCTTTGTCATCTAGAGGCAGGGAATAATGGAGATCTGCAGGTTTCGGCAAATGTACAAGAGCCTCAAAGTCCATAGCAGACAACAGAGCAACCTCTCCAAATTTCTCTTGATCTTGTATTTCAGGAGAATGCTTCTTATTTCCTCTCTCCTGAAAAGAGAAACCAGGGCATAGCATCACATTTTCTGATTCATGGACCAGCTGAAGGCATCGTGTGGCTGGGCAAAAGCCTAGCAAGCCCGTAACTCTTAGAGTTGTGTGGCTGGATGCTAAACAGAGATGGAATTTAAATTTAAAGTGCAACCTAATAATAATGGCTCATCAAAAGACTAGGCCAGCTGTGGTGATGAAGCAGACTAAAGCTGGAGACCAAATAAGCAAGCATGCTTGGAAGAGTATCAAAAGCGCTTTGAATGTTTGCATTCCATTTTGGGGGGGGAGGAAATATCTATGTATATAGTCCCAAGCTGTTTTAAACATTTTGATTCCCTTATTCTGATTTTTTTTTTTTTTCCCATGTCTTTTTCTAGACAAGGGGTGTCAGGCAAGGGCCACCTCAAAAACAGCTTGGTAAGATTCAAAGACAAGCCCTGATGCTAAATGAAGGAGTGGGAGACCCCCCTGTTCAAGCTGAACAAAAGGCATCTGCCAAATGCTTGCGAGTCCAGAAACAGAATTTAGAAGATGCATTTTAAAATGTTTCTCCAGCTACTTCTTGAGACCAGTTTGGCTTGAGCCTGAAGAGGCAGTTATTTAAGCACTTGAAAGAGACTAAAGGCTCAAGTCTAATCTCATATACTCAACTGTGTATTGCCAGCTATCTCAAAAAATCCATGACTGTACTTGCACATGCATGCCCAGGAGTGTATTTTCCAAGACACGCAGAGATGCAAACCCACGGATTGGAGATTAGAAATGAGCTGTAATTTTGAACTCAATTTTTTTTTAAAAAAAAATAATCTGTATCCAAAGGACTATAAATGTTTGATTTCAGTATTGTTGAGAAAGCTGAATTTCTAAACATTTAGTGAATCACATGCATGTTAATTTTTTAAAAAAGTCTTTCATTTGTTATTAGAATTGATTGATTTTCTTCGGCTCTACAAATACATGTCAGAGCCTAAGGATTTAAAGAACTTGTGAAATCTTACAGAATTGCACTGTAAAATTTGACCGGCATTCACTAGTGAAGGGGAACACCTAGCCTTGTAGGCTGATGCAGGAAAGAAGGTGTTGTGAGTCATGCAGTTTCTGTATGTGGTTCCAACAGTGCCCTTGTACTCTTGCCCCTGCTGTGTACAATGTTAGAATATAATGTGAAAGTCTGTCTTGTTAATACTAGACTTGAATTCTGGACAATCTGGAGATAGAAACAAGGGCTTTTCCAGCTTGGAGTGATAAATGGACTTTGCTATTTCAGAACTGTAACCAAACTTGTCTCCCCTGTGTCATCAGCATGTTCCAAATAAAGCTTCCAGGATGCCCATGCAAATCTAATTTCATCAGTGCTTGTGTTATTAGACCGTGCAAAGAGAAGAAGTTGAGTCAGAACAACCCACAACTGGAATCTATTCTTCCCTGCTGCGTATCTATAAATACCCCAACTTCACAGAGTCCTACGATGACCGGATACCCTTTGGCCAGCAACAGCTTGCCTCTTGCAACGCAGGGCACACCTTGCCAAGCACTAATGACATCAAATCTTCTGGCGCTGATCCCATCCCTCTGTATGGGCGGGGGCAGGAGGGGAAGCTGGCCTGTGGTGGGTGCCACCTGTGCTCCGTTCCTCTCCACATCAGCTGGCACAGCATCCCTCCCGCATACAGGCTTTGAGTGGGTGGCAATGAGAAAACTGGGATTCCTGGCAAAGCCAGCCGCAGCAAGGCTTGCTCTTGATAGGCTTGAAAAAAGGGGTGCAAGGGTTTTTCCGCCCGGACAGAAGGCAATTTTCAAGGTCAGGATCACCAAGAATAAATTGGTTTTCTCCAGCTCTGAGCATGCTGGGCTGTTTGTTAGTATTTTATTTGTTTATCATCTAGTATGCAGTGGGCACTAGATAGAAAACAAACAAACAAAAATCTGCTAGAAATTAAGATTTTCACCCTTTAAATGTATAAAAGACATGGCATAATAAGCAGTTAACATGAAAAATAAAAGGGAAAGAAGATCAGAGGCTGCAGCTACAGGATTATTGTTTTTTTCACAGCATTATTTGTGCAGTTTGGGGGAGGTTCAGTTGCCTGTTGCTTGTGTTTCACTGTGTGCTTGCTTTTAAGCTGGTTTTCAAGTGAAATGAAGCTTAAGCAATTGCATGCTCTGCAGGAGTGTCTGTTGGTCTGTCAGTCCTCCCAGGAACCTTCTTAACCTGTTTCCACCAACTTCCACAGAAGACATCAAATTACTGTGACTTATTCCTGTGGCTGCAGATTTTCTGTGGAATGAGAAAATATTTTGGAGATACTTAGAATAATACAGGTATGCTTTCACTCTCTCCATAGCCCACTGTTATGGCAGAGGTTGGCCTTAGGACGGGACACATCCATTGTACATGTGGGGAGGCACCTTCCTCAGTGCTTCTTTGCTTCTTATTCCTCCTCTCAGTGTATCAGGCTTGATGTTGAAACAAATTTGTGGAGAATCAACCCTGCTGAATAATTACTGTTTTGCCAACCTGTCTCATGTTTTTGCCCATTTTCATAACAAAGACATTTATGATAACATCCTGGCTGTGTTTCCAAGTAGGCAGCAGATTTATCAGGAGCTTAAAAAGAATGGTTCATGCGCTGTCCTGGGGAAGGTACCTTTCTGGATTTTGTCAGGACACAAGACATCAGTGAGGATAATAAATTTGTTGGTCCTCCTGGAAAACTCTCATGTTAACAAGTTGAACTCTTTACAGGAGATCCCCTTGAGAATTGAGGCAGCTTGGGAACCCAACCAAAAGGGATGGATTTCTGAAATCGCCTGAGCAGCTACCTTTACCAGTGACTATGGCTACTGCTTTAACTTGGAGCTCAAATTCAAGTCATCCTCTTCACCACTTTCACCACCCTGAGTTATCCTTATATATATATAAAAGAATAAAATAAAATAAATGGAGAATAACTCGTGTTGTTGATAGAGAAAATGTGCAGTTACTGAAGATGCTGTTAATGCAGCAATGGAGACTTTCCGCTTGTGCTTCCTCAGC
>VXAL01005842.1:372713-384424 GCA_013399475.1 Chauna torquata
CCTACTAGCTTGTTTTCAGGCAAACAAATCATTTTGTCTCTTCTCAGTCCCCTTATCCTTCCACGGGGTCCGTTACACTCCTTTATACAAGAAATCTATTGATCCTTCCACTACTTTGGATAAATTTGGAAGTTTCTTGTATTTGATGTATCAGAAAATTTGCACCCACCACCCTGTCAGGCTTTCCAGCAGCACAGTTGTGGGACCTTCCCCACTATATGCTCATTTTCTTTCTTTATTTTATTTTTCTTTTTCCCTCCTACAGTGGGAGCATCACACTGTCTGTACTCATTTTCTCATGGAAGGTGCAGCGGTGTGTGTTGGGTGGGAACATTCCCATGGGATCAGCCCTCAGCTCCCATGGTACCCGACCCAGCACCATACCTGGCCCTGTGGGGCTCACGCCAGTTTCACCCTCTAAAAAAGATCAGGCTGAGTTAATTTGTCCCTATCAACCATTTCTGAGTGTTGGTCTTTTAAAAAAAACTTGCCTTTTAAACTTTGCTTTTCCCTGCATTATGTCCTCTCCAGATGATTTACTGTTATTATGACTATTTTCAAGGGTCAACTAGATTTATTTCCAGAAATAACACATGTGTTTTCCTAGAGCAAGGACCACATACTAATTTTAATGAACTGGCCCCACAAATGATGGTGTCTGTGAGGTGCTCAGGACTGGTGCTCAACCCTCAGCCAAACCCTACCCCAAATAAAAGCAGAATCTCTGTGCCTCCGAGGCTCTGCATCTGCAAAAGGCACTGTGCCACAAACCTACTCCTACAGGTTGCCTCCCAAGCCCCCGCTTTTCCTCCGTTTTATCTAAAACTGATTTTTACCTGCGTGTTTCTCGATCAGCTAACCCGAGTAAGTCACAGCAGCTCATGCTGAAGGGAAGATAATTTAAAAAGTTTAAGGATTATACTTTATTCATACTGTGATCTCTCAGAGAAAACGTCTCAGGGACGTGTGTTTATCTTGGTCTGGGCCCACTTTAGCAGTTTTTACCCTTTGGCTTCACCTCAAGCAAAACAATATCAAGTGAGCCAAAAGTGCTGATAAACACACACACACAGCTCTGAAGTTCTCCTTCCCGAGCAGGGAGAAGGCTCCACCAGCCTCGTGCTGGAGTTGCTCTCATTCCCAGCCCTGCCGAGTGACAGCTTTATTGTTAAATAAAACAAATTAATTGCTTCAACTGTCTTAACTAGTTGCTAGAAATGAAATTCTTCACTTGTTTGGCTGCCAAAAATAATGACAGAAATATAAACATGTTACAAAGCTGAGGGTTTCTCAGGAAAGCTAAATATAATGGGCCTAATTTTGCCCTGGGCAGATGCACTGGGGCACTTCCCAGTGACTTCTGAGGGAATTTCATGAGTATTTTTAAAGAAGAGTGCAACCCCCACACTTGACATATCAAATGCACATCCCTCTCTCCTCTTCATTTTTACTCCCTCCTTGCTCCATGTGCACATACCCTTGTGCATTTCTGTTTGCACTAAGACCATTCATAATAATTCTACAATTTACTTAAATTCTTTACAATGTTTATCTCTCTGTGAAAGGATTTCTTTTGAACCTTAGAGGAAGAAACATTGTCTTAAATACCTTCAGTAGAGGTAGATGTTTTGAAAAGCTTGGCTGAATTCTTGGCATTCAGGAAAATCAGATGCCCCTGCTCTTGTGTATGCAGATGCACACACGTGTCCTGGTAAATGGACAGAATTTGGGAGCCTCTGGAGTTAGAGGAAAGGTACAGGGAACATCCTGATGAGGTAAAAGGAGGAGTAATTTAATTGTCTAACTCCTTCCGTGCTTGAGAATATCAGACAGATGGGGAGGATAAAACAAGGAGCTCAATAATTAATTTTCATGTTCCTCACTAGTGGGACCTCTTTAATCCCTGTTCCTGTGATTATAGAGAAAGGTTGGATTCTGAAGTTTCACTCATTAGCTACATGTTGTATAAAAATACCTGTATTTTCAAAAGGAATAGTGACAAGAATGAAAAATTTCTGCTATTAAAAATATCTTGGTGTCAGGGACTTTCGTGAAAGAACAAAAACTCTCTGATTCCCTCAGATAAATAATGAAACAGATGGTTGTTGGGAGGTGAAAGGTCAAACCTTCCCTGTTGACTAAAACACAAGGTTGACTTAAAAGATTTCCCGAAGTTATTCAAGATGCAGTGCATCAGGCTGTGTCTCCTGCCTCCCAAAGAAATGGTGTGGGCTTCCTAAAACCACTGCTGGGGGCAGGTGTGTTCCAGCGACTTGTCCTGGGGAGGCTGACACCCATTCCAGCAAAAACTGCACTTCTGCAAACCAAGTGTATACTAAAGGATATTGGTGAATAATTAAGTGAATTTGTCCAGGGATATAGGTTATCTGAAAGGCCAAATATTAAGTTTTAATCCACTTCGTCAATGAACTATACACTTCTGACCTGAAATGGTAGTTGATAAAAGCATCACAGAAAGCTGTGAAGCCCTGAGAAAATTATCAACAATGCAATTCAGAAAAATGGAAAGAAAATAAACAAACACTGTCTGTAAGGTTAAGCTTCTGCACTCATTAGCAGACTCCTATAAAGGAGAAGAGGGCATTTTTAAAGCAGTATACAGACTAACTAAAGAGGCAGACACTCTAACTCGTATGATTCAACATAATTTTAGCACAAATTGTGCAATCACTCAAACACACAAACATTTCAAGGTAATTTTCGTAAGTCCCTATTGTGATCTAATTTCTTATTAAGGAGAATAAAGCAGGCTGCTGGTGCAATTCATCAGCCCTTTGCACTGCAGAGCAACTGCTGGAGTTCATTTCATGGTTTTTGCTGAAAAAAAAAATAGACTTAAATTTCAGGAATTACTAACAACAACCTTTGACTAAAGATCTACATGGTATTGTGGTTTTTTTTTTTTCCTTTTATTTTTTTTTCCTCCAATTAGAATTTAAAGCTGGATAAAAAAAAATTGTAGCTCAGATCTGAGGAGGTTGTCAAGATCAGAGTCCATCTAAGGACCAAATGCATGAGCACTTTGGGGTAGCTATAAAGTGACATGGTGCAGCAGAAGATACACGTGGGTTTCTCATGAAGGGCATCATTGTTGTGCAGAGCAGCAAGGTGCCATGTGAAGCTCACCCTGCATTTATTATTGCTGCCTTCCTAAACAAGGCCAAATATGCCTTCCTCATCTGGACTTAGACCTGGCTCCCACAGCCTTCTCCAGACCACCTCCTGCAGGCTGAGGCACTTGAGAGCATCGTGCTGCCATGGCCAGGCTCCCACCACCATGCTGTTCGTGCCACCAGTGACGGTACAAGTGGTCATGCTTACAGCAGCAGTCACATGAGTGCAGTCAGTAAGACAAATACAAATCTCTTGCATAGTAATTTACAAATAAAAGTTCGTTTTGCTCTAAAGGAAGCACACAGCCACTGGCGCGTGCGCACTGTACATGTGCGGAGGGGAAATTCCCTGACTTCACAGCAGAAGAGGCAAGAGATGCCGCTCCATAATTTGACCTAATTTTTTTCCAAACACGAAATGACCTGTTACAGCATCCCAGGGAGAATATGAATTAGCCCAGGTCAATAGGAGGTCAAATAGATAGGGTGCTAAAATCCCTTTACTACTTTGTAGTATCTTATGCTAATTCAGTTCCCTTCTCTGTGATAAACAAAGCCAGTTGAAAGTAGATAGCATCACACAGTGATGGGTCCCAAAGCTACAATTTAATACAAATCTAGTAATTCCATTATACAACATATCCAGTTCATTTAGAGGCAACGAACACTTAAGAAGGTCCAGGACTGAAATACCTTAGCTGATGCCTTTAAAATATAAAAAATCCAGAAAAATTTCATTTGTCACATAAACCTAATAGATATACATGATAGAATTTCTGTCTGTCCTTTAAAATGTTGCTCAAATGCAAATCACAGGTCCCAGTTCCTTATATACTAATATTAGAGTTTTTAGGTGCATAATCAATAGGTACATGCATACAAAAAAAAAAATCATCTCTGTTCTTTCTCTGCAAAAAGTGATATTATATGAGTCTAATGAGAATCACTGATTTAATAAAGCTGAGCCTTTCACAATATTTTACAGGCGATGCTTTTCAGCTTGGGAGGATTCTGCGGCGGTTGGCAGCTGAACCCCGCCAAAGGGCACTGCTGCCACGCCGAGCCCTGGGGCCAGGGAGCATCACGCGGCCGGGGGCAGAGCACTGCTCCTGGGGGTGCCGCCGTGCCTCCAGGTGTGCAGGGACTCAGGTGCGCTGAGCCTGAGGGGAGCCTCCTGACACTCTGTGTCGCGGGTAACTTAGAGCAGCCTAAGTGGAACTGCATTGCAAAGGAGTTGGGTTATTAGGAGACGCATGGAACAAGCACGAGAGTCATATGCTTCCAAACAGACAATTAGAAAGACAGACATAGAAAAGATGTTCTGAACGGCTGAAGATTCAATGCTACTGGCCTATGCACTTTATAAGAGATCGAGTTAGGGCACGAAACCCCCAGACAACTTGACAACTTTTACGAATGATTAAAAATTGCTGAAGTTCTGTCTGGTGAGCAGGAGTGTCATGCTGGCTATTAGGCAGGGAGAGAGAAATTGCAGCATAGCACCAGGGAAGAGGCACGAGAAGTGAGGAATGGAGAGAAAGGAAGAGAAAAGAAGAAAGGAGCGGAACCCAGTCCTTGCCAGCGCTGTGATGGGTCATACCATTTGCACATAGAAACAGACCTGCATAGCGTGGAAAAACAGAACCAGCACTGAGAAATGACTGATGGGTGCAAGGGGCCATGTGGCAGCAGGAGAGGAGCAGACCCTCAGCCCAGAGTTACCCATGCACTCTGGGATCAGTAAAGTTGACACTAGCACCAAGAAGCAGTAAAAAGTTTGTGGGTGTAACTGGTTTATGCTACAAATGATTCTCACCATGGCATAAGTGATATTTTGCTCCGGGAAACTAGAACACACAAGGGTGACCAGAGCATTCAGCTGGACAAAGCACAGAAAAAAATGTAAATTCTTTGTAATGAAAGAGCGTGCCTTTAAGGATGGTCAGTAAATCATGGTAAGATTGAGGTACCTGTCCCAGGAGCAAAACAGGTGCAAATACTGCACAGAAGAGAACTCTCTGACTGCCCAAATGTTAATCTGTATTGCTGCTGCTCAAGATTGTTATGAACATGTGAGCAATCTTAATAAACAGCGTGTGCTATCCGATGGACACGGAGAACCACAGTGGTTTCCAATCAGCTAGACTCTGCCAACCATCTGACTGTAACAGGATGTAAGATATCTACTGGAAAAAATCTCATTTAGAGCTCACTCTGTTATAGCCCTGTATCCAATGCTGAATTCTGTTAATATCCACTGTTAGTTGCAGGCATTGTAAGGAAGGGAGGAAATTACATCTTTAAGATTGTGGAAGAGCCAGCTGAAGCCAGAGGTTGTTAAGCGCCAAGGCTCAGGTAGCACAATGCTCATTGGGACTCAGATATGGAAACTAGACATTTGTCAGGTTCCTTGGCTTTGAGAATTTAGTGAACTTGTCTCACATAAATTATCAAGGATTAGCAATGAAAAGTAAGGTGGTTATTCAACTTCAGGCACTTAAGTTAGGTGTCTAAATCAGAGGCATGAGCTTCCTATATCCTGTCAAGGATATTCCTGTGGAGGGAGTCTGTGCTCTCTCCTATTTCCCCCTACTTCTAATGCTTCTTCAGACTACGAGAGGATTTAACACTACTAGTTGGATTTTTCATCAATTTTAGCAACTCCTATCCATGGCTCTGGTATAAATGTTCTTGTCTCCTAGAGTTTTGAATCTCCTTGAATTTCAGGTTTTAGCCTGAATCTCTGGGCACATATTTTCCAGCTAAGCTTGGGGCTTTAGGTCTAACTTAAAAATGGCAGGTCTGAGCTTTGTTAACAAGGACATACTGAAAACATGATTTCATTGTGTTTAGATTGGAGTCAGAGAACTGGTAAAATTAACCTGCTTAGGGAACAAACTGCAGCAGAAGTCTTTGAAAGGCTGTGAAGAACCTTGGAAGAAATCTAGCCATCCAAAACCTGAAATGCAATTTGCTGTACCAACCCATTGCAGGAGGTGAAGCACACAACTGTGGGAAGAGCAACAGCACGCTTCCTTCCTTGCTAATTTCTGGGTCCAGGTGACAAACCTGTGGCTCGTTAAGAGATGGAGCTAATTGGAGAGGAGGTTGGAGAGGAGGCTGAACTTCTGCTGACTGGGTTGCTGGGAGCTGCAGTTTGCTGGTCTTTTCTCCAAGATAAAAGGAGGGCAACAGGAAGGTCTGGTTGCTGTCTGTGTAGTTTGTTTTGAGCTGGGGGGGCGGGGCAGGCAGGTAGGTGGGCCTCCTCTGTCCTAGGAGCAGGAAATTTTCTCCTGGCTCTCTATGGTAGAGGTAGGGAGGGAGTTGTACCATATCTGGAGGTTCTGGGAAGTGTTTTTCTGTGTGGAAGAAAATGTGTCTTCTGAATGGACTTTTTGCTATTTGACATCTTCTTTCCAGGTGAGTACTAGTGACCTTTTCACACATCCTGTATGATCTATATGTCTTGTTAAGCAGCCCGTTTGTGAAGCACTGCGGGTTGTAAGAGATCTTGTGAGTTGATAGCAGACCAGTTATTAGGTGCTGGTTTTTTTTTTTTTTATTTTGGAATTACTTCATCATTTGGATAAAGATGTGCTTTCAGAGGGATAACAACACTTTTTTTTTTTTTTATGATCTTTAAGCTCTGGTGTGATTGTTAGCTTTTTAGAAAATCTTGTCAAAGCCATGTTAATGAAAAAGCTGTAAATTATTGTTGCTTTTCTTTCACGCTGACCATGAAAACAAACTGTGCTCAGATGCAGGTCATTGAAGCTAGTGTGCGCTACCTGAAGTTATAAGACAAATGTTCAATCCATTAGAAAATATCTTATTTTAGATAACAGTGCATGCTATGGTTAGAGCACAATTCTTGATGGTAAGACTCCTGAGTGGTGTTGTAACCTCTGTTACTGATCTTGGGGAAGCATATTTTGTTTGAGAAAAGTGATTTGCAAGTAAGAGAAAATCTATTTTTCTTTAAATAGACCCTCACTGTATCTTAATAGAGCTTCATTGTTTATATATATATGTGTATAGTTCTCACTTTTCTCTGTAGACAGAAAAAAAAATAGTCCAGTTCTTACAAAAGGTCCAACTACATAAGTGTTAAAGACAAGTTAAGAAAATCTCTGCATTGCATGTTCGCTGCTGTTGCTAATTCCTTCATCCAGCCAATGAGAAGGTTACTTTATGGTTTGTCTGCGGCTTTACGGGCTCTTATGAAATACCAGAGGAAGCCTATAATGGAAAGATACTCTTATTTCATGGGCTGTGCATTGAGGTACACAGCCATTCTGACCCCTTCCAGAAGCAAGAACTGTAACTATGGGAGTTGAGAATTCTTCTGGCTACTTCACTCCAAAGTGAGAGAGCTGTGAGCCACTTGTGTCAGTGCATGCAGTGTGCAAGAAATTTCAGTTGCAATCTGGTATCTGCTGGTTGGTCAGGGAAGGATTTTCATATCTTTGTTGCTGACTGTGTGGATTTTTATATTGTGAAGCATTATAAAGATTAAACACATCACTAAAATCACTTTGTAAGGGTGAGTGACACAGCAGTATTCACTCCTAGTGAGAGTACTAGGAGAATGTCTATGTGCTGGGTAATACTGAGGATGGTAGACAGAGGCTTGAGCAGAAACTGAAGCTTCTGTTCTCCTACCTGTGAGATTGTTGGTGTCCTCTTCCTTGAAATATTTCAAATGCTTAGAATTTGCTACTGGTACATAAATTCATTTAGTTCTTACTGAATCACCAGAAAAAATCATTGGTTCTTCTGACTGGAATGATGCTCAGGATAAAGTGCTTTCCAAGCAAAGCAGATACATGCATGTATCACTTGTACTCTTGTTTTCTTTTTCTACTTTACCTTGCCTGTGATGGAATGTACAGAAAAGAAGCCCAGGTTTAGGCTGCAGCACAGGAGTGAATAGTTACAGCTGTACTTAATACGAACAGTTAAACTGTCTCACACTTTAATTCATCTTTTATGTTGAGTACAACCCTCAGAATTCAATGTTGGAAGCAATGCCACGTGCAAGAAATGATGCATAAAATAGTGCTTTCCCAGTCCATTGGTCTATTGGTGTACTCTACAACATGGAAGTCTAGCATGAGCCTCCAGTTTCCTGAGCAACTAAGTGTTCTGCTGAATTTAGGCATCTAAAAAGGTGACCACGATGATTTCACTTTTTTTTGTTTTTGTTTTTTTTTTGTTTCAGTTATGACTGATTTTCTGCCTTTTGTTCCTGGTCAAGTATTATTACTGCAGACTTTAAACTGAGTGCATGTTGTTGGAATCAAATGAGGTCTTGTACCACTCATCACTGAAGTCTATGGGAGGAAGAAATGATCTTTTTACCTAGATGAGCGTGACCTTGGATAGCAAGTTGCATCTGAGAATGTAAAACCAGCAAAACTTCTTTTGCTGGCTAAAACTTTAATATCTTGTTCCAATGAGGATTATTTGTGGTCTCTCAACCAACCATGTGCCCACACTGAAGAGACAGCAGGCTGTCTGAGAAAATAATACAGAACACATGATGCTGCAAGACTGCTTTCACAGCTCACAGCAGTCTTGGGCTTCATTCTTCCAGGAACAATATACAGCACCTGTGTGATGCAGCCTAATACCTGCCCATTGCATGCAAGGAGAGCTATAGTAATATTTTAGTACTTCTTCAAGTCTCTATATAGGAGTTGCTTGTTCTTCTCTGTGTCTTTTTCTTCCTGACAATCTTGCTTAGGAAAAGGCAAGAGAAGAGAATTGGTACAGAGCATTTATTTAAACTTGAAATGCTGTCTTTGTCTGGAAAAGAAAGACTTTTCTGATTTCCTAGCTCTGTGCATAAGACTTTAACAAGTCACATCTGGTGGTTCTTCATGTCATGTTACATTATGAATCTTTATGGGCAATTAACTGGTTGGGTATGAAAACACCCACACTAGTAATGGATCAATGGACACATCCAGTTTCAAAATTCAACTCAAATTGTTAAGTCTTTGTCCAAAGAAAAAGCACACTATTTTCCTTCTGATGAATTTGATGAGACAGTGGTAAGACACAGATTAAACAGAAAACTTTCTCTGCATAAATATTGGCTGCTGGAAATGGCTAGTGTTCTTCCCTCCTCATCTTGTACTTTAAACAAATGGCAATAGCCAAATAACTGTTTCTATGTAATTACATTTATTATGGCCATGAAAATAATTGTCTGAGATGATATGATGAGTTATTTGAACTGTTTTTTGGTTTAAAAGTATTACTTAGTGGGTTTAACAACAACAAAAAAAATCCAACTCTAACAGGAGTTACATAGCCGAAAAAAAAAATTCCCCTCTGACCTTGAAAACTATGGCTGGGTAAGAGTTGTTGCACAAGGCTGTTTCTTTCTTTCTTTCCACCCCTGCCCCTAATCTTTTTTTCTCCTGTGTTCCATGAGAGTTTATATGCAAGTGTTTTTCCTGAATATTCTCCTGGGCGGAAAAAAATCTTTTAAAGGGAGTATAATAACAGGACAAGGGGTAACAGTTTTAAACTAGAGAGGGTGTGTTCAGATCAGGCAGAAGGAAGGAGTTCTCTCCTGTGAGGCGGGGAGGCCCTGGCACAGGCTGCCCAGAGAGCTGGGGGTGCCCCGTCCCTGGCAGTGCTCAGGGCCAGGCTGGGGGGGGCTGTGGGCAGCCTGGGCTGGTGGGAGGTGTTGTGCCCGTGGCAGGGTGGGAGCTGGGTGGTCTGTGAGGTCCCTCCCAGCCCAAGTCTTTCTGTTATTTGATGATTTTTAATAATGTTTTAAATTATTTTAGGATTATAATGTTTTTTTCCTGACCACACCAGTCTGTTTTGATGCTGAGTCATGCTGGTATCTACAGCAATCCTGGAAAGGGCAAAAGATGCCAGGTGCTTTGCACCTTCCTTATTGAGCTTATTTCTTAGCTATGATCAAACCAGGTACAGATTCAGCATGTGGTTCCTGGGTACACAGCACTGTTTGCAGCACCATGGTGCTCTGGTGCATCAGCCCCATCCTTGTGCATTGCAAAAAAAAACACAAGAAGGAGCAACTTCCTTGCCCACATCCTTGTGGTGTAGAAACTCCTTCTCCAAAATCATTGGTTGTGGTGGAGGTGAGCAGGAGTTTGCCATAAACATTGGTGGTGCAAAGCAGGAATTTGCAAGGTTACAGCTCATGTCAGAATGTTAAAGTGTACTTCATTTATTTGAGGCCTTAATTTAAATAAGAAAAATATGTTGGTATTGATAAAGTAGTGTGAGCTGAAGGGACAGGCAGCTAAGCCATGAATACAATGCTGCTTGCTGTGCACAAGAACCAAGCACGTGAGAAGTTAAACCCAAGCATTGTGAAACCAGATCAGGTCTCAACTATCTGCTTAAAAAGTAACATCTCTAGTTTTTACATGAATTTTTAATTTTAGATGATACCTTTGACTGGAAGTGACAGTGGAGCAGATCATTTGTGTAATTATGGCAACAGTCATTGAGGAAGGAAAGAATATCTCCAAAGCATATAAAACATGAAATGGATTTGATAGTGTATGAACCCTGTAACCAGAGCTGCAGGAATCTTCTGGCTTAGTGAGGCTATAAACCTGGTAATGTATTAGCTGAGGTACTAAAAAGTCATGAGATCAGTCTTTTCTCAGCACTCCAGGTGAAGTAAAGTAATTAATAAAGTGGAAAAAGTGAACTTTTAATGAGTATAAGGAGGTTTAGCCACCCTGCTAACAACAGAAATGTTAATGTGCTGGATGGCAGCAGATGGGGCTAGCTGTGGAAGAGGTGTTTAGCACGTGAAAAATTCTGTGCAATGGATTTGGAGTTAACTTTGTTATGCATATGCTAAATTCTGTTCAGGAGGACAGCAGGCACTGAACATTAGCTTAGTCTTCCTCACTGACTTGCTTTCAAGTTGCACCTTTTCTAGAAATGTTCTCTACCTACCTTTTTTTCATACAGCAAGCTGTCCTTAAGCTAATAAACACTCATTCTCATTGTAGGGTGAGCTACTTTACACTTTGTTCTAGAAAACATCATATATGGTGTAAATGTGTCAGGATTTCCTACGATGAATACACAAGACAATAAGTAGAAAAGCTGGAGTATCTACAAAGCAAGACTGAATTGATATGCTGCTGAAAAGGAAATACCCTGTGATGGTTAAATAAATGCTTAGGATGTGTTGCAAGCAACAAATTCTCTAAATACTGTGTCTGAGAAAATCTTGGGCACAGTAATTTGTACACATTTGAGAACTTGGTAATGATCCTAAGTCTGTTTTGGATAAATGGGAAATTCTTCTCTGCTATTTAAAAATGTAAAATTAAATGCAATTTTTTCTTGCTTATGTGAACATCACAGCTAATTAGCCTTAGTTAAGTAAAGCATAGCCTTTGAAAATTAGAGACAAGTTCCTTTGCCCTCTGAAGAATTGTCTGTTATTTACATTGTTAATATTAATATCCTGCAGCCTCTAAACTCTGAGTCAGTGTCATTGGAGACAGCCTTGTAACAAACAACTCAGATCTCCAGTAAAATCATGACTTTTAGAGATCATTCCCC
>VXAL01005842.1:384503-414503 GCA_013399475.1 Chauna torquata
AAGTAGTGGTGAGTGGAATCTCATTCTTAAGATAAAATTCAAATTCAAGCTGCAAGCCTCTGAAAGCTTAATTTGTACCTTCCCCGGAATATCTTGATGCAATTGAGCGTAAACTGTCAGAGCAAGTGAAGCTGTCTCAGCAGTTCTGGTGGGAACTACAGGAGCTGTAACTTGGATGAATGGGTGGGTGTGAGGGCTCTCGAGGAAGTGAGGTGCTGCTCTTGCTGATGTCCCTGGGCTGCCAGGCTGGAAGTGGTATCTGGGTGCAGACAGCAGCACGATGGGTGCCTGCGGGAGGGTGATATTCCCCAGCTTGTAATGGGAGCTGATGGTGAGGCTTTCTCTTCTGCTCCTGCTTCATCACTCCTCTGTACCAGGTGGATGAAAAGCAGGACTTTGACAGAAAGATTCATCAGTGTCCCTACTTTAAGTAGCCTGTACTATTTGCCACATCGCTTAATTTAAAAATATCTAAGTATTTCAACAGTGGTTACGAAAGTCTAGAGTGGCAGCAACTGCATAAACAGGTACTTCTTTAGAGCAGCAGATTTGCATGAGCAATGGTATGTGAGAGCAAATGAGAGAGCGGAGACCTGTGTTAATCAAAGAAAGGTCTGTGGATGCAGGTATAGAGCTATTACAGAGTTGGAGGAAAGGCAAAGATTTGGTTTTGTCCTAAAACTCTTCTCAGAGATTGTGCTCTGCACTGTAATAAAACATCTAGAAGAACACTAACAACCTCAAAAGTTCAAGGGGGGTGGGAGGGAACGGGGAGAAGAACTCTGTCACCAGAAATCTGCAAAGAACAATGGCAGAAAGCTCTGGAAGGAGTAAATCCTGGAGGTACAGACTTGTACTGAGAATACTTAACTGTCTGCTGTGTTCTTGTTATGCTTTTTTTTTGGAGGGGTAGGGGGTTGGGTGGGTGGAGTGCTCAACAGCCCTTAAATGTCATGACAGATAGTGGAGAAGAAATTGCTCTTCAGAGTCACTAGCTTCTTGAATTGTGCCCAGTATGAGTGAAGCAACAGAGTGGGGATAGTGGGCACAGGATTTAGTGTGCTAGGGAGGTGGGTGGTGCACCTCATGCTCTGCCACCTCCAGCTTCTCAGGCTGGGATCAGACCAGAGCAAGTGCTTTGCAGTAGGTTGGTCTTCAGCTCATAAAGCACAGGTGAGGAGTAACAACTGAATGTAGATCATCTGGAAAACTATGGAAAGCTTTGCTGGGTGTGAGGTAGAAATAAGTGGAATTTATTAACATAGCATTGAATACTGAAAGGGGCTAGTCTTAAATGCGGCAAAAATACAAGATTCAACATTGAATGCTCTTTACTGTTTGTTTTGCTTGCACTTGGGGATTCCATTGAAAAACAAATTCTTCCTGAAACAGGTACTATTTGGGTACCTATAGATATAATAGGAAGACAGGAAAACTGGTCCAAAGAGCTGAAAGTCTGGTCAACACCACAGACAGCAGAGAGTCTTCTGGCTACACTTAGTGTGTGTGTGTAGGTACTGTTGTATTACAACTCTTACTGTGAACTGAAGTGCTGTTTTCACATACACATGAAAATGGAGGATTTCCACAAGTTGAGGCCTTCCAGATGTGTCCTGGTGGAGCTCAGGACTGCAAGTAGCCTAAAGTCATTCATCAGTTGCTCTATTAAATGATCTAAACTAAAAATCTTTTATTAATAAAGAATTAAGTACTGAAGTAGAATCTGATTACAAATTGAAGGCCATAAAATTGTATACAATTTTAATAGCTAACATCCAGGTTACAATATCAAAACTGCTTAGGAGGCTTGGAAGTCCCTGTCCCGTTAATTGTGGTAGGAACTGAGCACCCAGATCCGCAAGGTGACTTTAAAAGTCTCTGCCTAAACATATCTTCCTGCTCAGTGTTCACAGGGTTGAATGGAGGCAAAGATTCTGGGATATGATAATTTCATGCTAGAATAAATCTTGTATAAGTTAAAATCCCTGGAAGCTCTAACGCAGTAGGAGTTATGTACTGGGGAATCTTTAACAAGATCACTGAAGAGATTACTGGTTCAATAAATGAAGATTTTTATCTTGGCTCCTTTGAGACATGGAAGACATCAAGGGATTGAAGAGAAGCAAATACAACCCCAGTTTGCAGGGTGGGGGAAAAAGGCTAGGGGAAAAACAGCCAGGAAATGATAGACTAGTACACTTGACCTTGGTGCTAGGCAAAACTCTAGAAACATTAATAAAGGATGAGATCACAAAACATCTGGAGAAATAAACTAGTCAGCACGGTTTCATAAAGGGTAAATACTGTCTGACAAATTGGTGGAATTTTTTTAGAGAGCTAATGTAGAAAGCAGGCATGGATGACAGCACTGGGCTTAATTCTGGTCTTTTTGGACTCTGAGCGCTGATTGGAACGGAAAAAGTATTGCTTGTGCAACTGAAATGTGGGTTAGAGTAACCATGGTGTAAGAAGGAGGGAAGTGAGGTAATGGGAGGCAGTACCAATCTACAGCTGAAACTGAGGATTAAACAATAGCACCATGCATGTGTTCTGGAAAAAACATACTTAAGATGGTATCCAGTAAGAGGAATAAAGGAGAGATATGGATTAAATCCAGAAAGGACTTTTGTGTAAGGTGGGAGAAGTACAGAAGAGTGCCTCAAAACGAGGTGATGAATTAACTAAATTTTGAAATTTGTAGCTCTGAATTATATATCTGAGGACATATCCCAAACAGATATTTTGCAGAACTGTAAGCAAGAAAGAGTTGTAGGACCAGCATGAAAGAGCAGCATAAACTCTAAGCATGACCTGTGAGGTGATAAGAGTTTCATCTGGTATACTGTAAAGTACTTACCTGGACCTCCATAGGATGCTCTGCCTGAGGTAGGACACAGCAGCATCAAATGGACATCCTGGGGACTGGAAAGGGCAGAGGACAGCAAGAATGATAGAAATACTTACGAAGTTGCTACACGCAGAAAGCCTGGGAAACCTGGAACAGTACTCACCAAGGCAGAGGGAAACCAGCTGCTTACCAGATCTGAAGATTTCAAGATGCTGAGGAGGAATTTGAGAGCAGATGAACTATTGATAAACTCCTTAAATTTATTCTGAATCCCAAAATGTGTGTTCATAAACTAAGCATAAAGAAAAGTAGGTGAAATAAGAATATAGATACATTTGATTCAAGCAGAGTGAAAGAAACTTAAACTGCTGACCCAGTGCCAAAAAGGAGGCAGCTTGCATTGCCATCTAACTGGACTGAAACATAGACATTAACGTGGCAGGGAGCAGGGATTGGCGCTGGCTTTTTCTAGCAGAAGCCATATCTTGACTGGTTATGCAGTTAAAGGCCAAGTGATTAATCTTAAGTATATAAGATATGGGAGGAAGGGCCGAGTGTGCAGACAGTGCTGCAGGGTCAGCTGGTGGGCAGTACCTTGCTAGTCTGGATGCACTGCCAAGTGGCATGAGGAGAGGCTGGAGCTGTACCTGAAAAGAGACATCTTGGCTTATACACTGCTTCCTGGGCTGTTTGACATGTCCATGTCATTCCTAGAGGCTGTTTTTACTCTTCTCAGCTTGGAGGGTGTGGGGTGGATGGGAATGACAGGACAACATGTGACACAAATTACTTGTCAGGTGAGGAAAGCAAAATAAAATTGGAAGAAAAAACACTTCAGTGTTTATAAGGGGATTTTATTAAGATTTCCAGTAAAGAAGTATACTGTTAGAGATGACTAGCATGAAGTTGAATGGCTACAAGCTAAACACATGCAAGGGTCTGGGTTTACTGAACTCTTGTAAATGGGTGAAGACACAAAGCACGTCAGTCCTAAAATACCATTGAGCAAAGTGACTGTTTAGGCATGCCATGACCTGTAAGTGATTATCTAGCAGCAGCCTTATTAATTTTGTTGATCCACAAAACGCTTGCTGTGTATATGACCTGCAAATTAGCCCACTTACAAGACTACTAGTATACTAATTCATGGAGAAATAACATGAGAAAAATGGAGGCAGTACACAGTTTTTTGTAACAAGAGCTGCATGCACATTCTCTTATCCAAAGTGTACTGAACTTTGTGCATAAAAATAGAAACACCACTGTTGCCTCATGCTCAGTGACACTGTTGATGTGATGTGAGCCAGAACAGCACAACGTTCTCTGCTCTAAAAAATCACTTTTTCCGTCAGATCATATAAGCAGAGCATAAAGCCACTCTCACATTTTTCTTAGCATTATTTAAATACGCTTACTAAACTCTGTGTGTGTGTGTGTATGTGTTCAGGGTGTTTTTTTCTTATAGCAAACAGTTGGCAAATTAGTGTGGCTGAAATAAGACTCAGCTGAAACCTTGAAATAAAACTCGTACCTAATGTGAAAGAAGCAAACATTTCTCAGGATGTGAAGTAGTTCACATCCATTTTTTGATTTATGATTTGTGCATACTTCTGCTCTTCATGGGTTTGATTAGCAGTGATGACCCCAAAACACAATTGGGAAACTCTTTTGGGATTTGCTATCTAAGCACAAACAGAAAATAAAAATCTTGTGAGAAACTGCTGTAACACACTGCTAACCCAATTTGTAGGGCCAAGATCAAGGGGCAGTGCAAGTTGTAAGGATTATACCTAACTGCTCAGGTATGTTTCCTTTCAAATCTGGCTGCACTGGTAGTTCCCCTATCATTTTTTTCCCATTTCTGTTAATTTTGACAATATTATTTGTACATAGTTCTACTAGTGTTTTACTTCAACTACTTCAAGGTACTTATGGTAACATAGATGGAGTAAATATAAACTGGAATAACTCCAGTGTCTTCCCAGAGCGTGAAGCTGTTGTCAATGAAGCCGTATTTCTCTTTTAACCCACTTCTCACTTTCTGCTTTTTTCCCTGATGCCTTCAGGAATGAGTCACTAATAGCTGCTGTTCAGCAAAAAAGTGAGAACTGTTTCAGTCCATAATTCACCCTTGCAATTCAAGTACTGAGCCACTTTTGAACCTTTTTATACTGCATCATTAGATAACCACCAAAACAGATGCAGTACTTCGTTTATAAAGGTAATACCAAATTCACAGTAGGACTACTCTGATCTCCCTTTCAAGTCCTGTTCAGGTCGATAGGATTTCATCACATCTAAACTGATGTTAGGTGCTTGGAGTTGCTCTACCTGCTCCCCATACATATTATTTTCTTTCAGTTACGAGCTGTGCGTGTGACTGATGCAGCATGCTGGTGACTCATCCTGCTGCATGGGGTGTTGTGACCTGCCTAATCAAGCACCATGCGACTCTCACCCACAGAACATGATGGAAATTGCTACACAATTTAAATCTGTCATGCTTTTTTTTTTTGCTACAGATAAATCATGTTGATTTGCCAGCCCCAACTGTGAGATGTTTCCACTGCCTGAACCATTTTCTGCACAACACTTTTTTCTTTGTAAAAGACTTTTTCTATTGATCTGAATTGACTAGTGCAGAAAGGCCTTGTGAGTTCAATGCAAATTGTTACCGGGCACTTACTGTGAGCAGCAGAGCAACACAAAAGGATGCTGTTGGTGTAGATGTGCAGTGTATGTATTTCAGGACGTGTCTCCCTGTATTGATATTTGGTCTGATCTTGCTTTCAGAGTATAAGCAAGTAGTCAATCAATGCATTCTTAAATGTTTTGAGGAGAAGTTAAATCTAAAATCTGAGGGCGGCACATGTTTGGATAGAGTAATGCTGAATCTGCACATTTTCCCAGATTAAACTGAAATGATCTCAATTTTTCAGCTAAGACAACATTAACTTCTAGACTTTTGTTCCAGGTGTGTGTTAGAGATGGGGGGGGGGAAAGCACCAAAATGCCACCAGAAAGAGCATCTCTTTTTTTTTTTTGCCTTGCTGAAGTAATTACTTTTATGAAGTCCTCTTCCTATGAACCTGTTGTGCAGCTCATTCCTTTACCAAAGAACTGTGAGTAGGTTTGGTGTCAAAAGAAATACCAGTTTAATGACTTATTCACACATGGCCCATGAGCTGTAGCTCCCTGCTGTGCACACAGTTCTCAGCCCACAGGTTGCACATCTGCCACAGTGAATGGGGTGGTCTTGTGGGCCTGAGGAATATCTATGCAAGCAGGATCTGGTCCTTCATAATTTGTGCTCAGAGAGGAAGACTGAAAATGTTATGCAACAGCAAGCCTTATTGTAGGTAAACATTTCTACCTCTGCAGTAGGATAAGGCACCCAAACAAGAAGCTTGAACTATTCATGATGGCTTTCTACCTCCAGAATAAGAAAGATTTGATGGTAAAAAGACAAGCTACTGCATCTTCTGTCCATGAACAAAATCTCAAGGAGCGTGCAGGTGGAGGAGCAGACCACAGCAAGCTCTTCCATACAGCTGAGCCATACTGTTTACCTAAGCCCTGTCCCATCAACACCCACCTCTGAGCCTTTCCTGAACATGAGCAGCAAAATTCAGTTCAGAGCTGTCAGCCAAACCATAACTCCTCAGATTTATACTTGCATTAAAATATCTCTGAGGCTGGCCTGCACACTTTCTTGATAGGTCAATAAACTTCTGCCAGTGGAGTCCTGCTTTAGGTTGCATTTGTGAATTATTCTAACTTTTGACATCTGCACGAATGCTGTGTTGGGCTTGTTCAGTTGGAGGACCTGGTTTATGCTTCCTGAGCATGGAGCAAGGATGTGCCTCCATGTCCCTTGTGCCATGGAATGGAAATGTTTACAAGAAAAATAACCAGAACAGAAATTTGAAGTTTTTGCTTTGCTGGGTAGATACCTTGTGTGATTCCTTTGCACATGAATTGAAGAATAGCAATGGACAGAATGACTATCCTTCATGTGGAACATGCTTCCCATGCTATGATTACCTCTGCTGGAGAAAGCAAGCACAAAATAAACTTTAGTGCCAGCGTTCAGAAATAATGGTGTACCAGTGATGCCACCTAGCAAAGGATGGTGTGTGGTTTGATGGGTGAGCAGCTGTCCCCTCTGTGCTTACAACAGAAGCTTCTGACCAGAAACTTTCATAAGAAGTTAGAATTTCAACACAAGGTCCAAGACTTCTGTTGCTGCTTAATTTGAGGCCAAACCCTTTCTTCATCTGTCCAAGAAAAAATTAATACCAATGGTTTTTTTGTTTTTGTATGCACATCAATTCTCTTTAAGAGTAGTTGATTTGCATAGAGGCAAGACTCCTCTTCTTGTTCCTCCTTAACCTTGCTCTTGCCTGCCAAGGTGGGGACAAAGCATGGCTTTGCAGGGGGAAGCCCTTCTCAGGGGTCTGTGGCAGCAGCTGAGGAGCTTTGTGCTTCCTCATGGCGTCACCACGGGGCAGGAGGCCAGAGCCTATGGGGTGGGAGAGCTGCTGCAGGTTAGAGACTGGAAGGAACTAAAGCCTTAACAATGTTTTGCAACTATTTAAAAGCAGAGCTAGATCTCTTTCCCCATGATATGCGTTTCAGCCCAAATCCGTCAAGGCTCTTGCATCTCACTCCAAGCCCACGAGTGGGCCCCTGAAGGACCATGCATGGGCTTCAGCCAGCCTGTGCTTACACATGCGGTGTTGATTCAGGATTAAGGTGAACAGAGCTGGCTCCTCTGGGGACATATATATTAGACTTTTTGAAAAACTTTTGACCTTAGCCATGCTCACTTTGTATTTTAAGTAATCGTGATGGCTCCCACGATGTAACAACTCCTGAAGCTCATGGTCAGCTGTTAGTGTGGTTACAGGGTGAAGGCTTTGAAAGGGGCCAGAATGGTTCAAGGAAATAAATCCCATTGAATGCCAGTGTGACCTGAGCACCTCGCTCCCCCAGGGCCTTTGGATCATCCCACCTCATAAGTTGTGAGCAAAAATGTGAAATTTTTCTGGTGATTTTTGGTGCTTCCATTCCAAGACATTTAGCATGAAATTGCTGGCAGGGAACTTAGACTGCTCAAAAACCTGAGCTCTTCTCAACAGCAATGTCACGGGTCAGGTGCACAGAAAGTCACCCTTCAGATGGGAAGCTATTTCTGAAACCCTGGCCATTGTAGCGATTTCAAAAGTGAACTGTCCCTCTGAAGTATTGCAGCTGAAAAATGAGCAGAGAAACACAAAGCAAATACATTAAGTTGTAAATTCATTTTCTGTAATAACTTTTACATGTATTCAGTATTTCACAAGGCTGAGGAGCAGACAGGAAATGAAGCAGTTCATGTACAAACTGCAAAACCTTTCAGAGTGAGAAATTATATTTTTGTTCTAATCATATGATGCTAGAACTGCTTTTCCTGGGTAAGACACTGCAGACTGACGTGGGAGCACTTTGTGACACTGCTGTCCCTGGTCCCAGCCCCCTGCCCATGTGGAGGACAGGGACAGGAACATCCACTGGCAGAGCTAATGAGATCTGAGCGACAACGGCACTGCTGCCCAGGCGTGTGTGACACTTGCATGAACATCATGTGAATTCACTGTAATCAGATATTTCCATGAATACCAAATGAACTTGTAATAACTGAGCTCCTAAAAAGTTACTATTTTGTACTTAAAAAAAAAAGGGNGGTTTTTGAAGACAATTTAGGTAGTTGGTGATAGTTTCTGCCCATAAGTTTTTTCATACAAATCTCATTTTTGGATGTTGAATCCAGATAATGAGGATGTAGAATGTTTTAACTACTTAACTACCTTGAGTAAGTGGATTTTCTTGAAAATAAGTGTCTATACTGTAAAAGGACCGTGAAGATAACACTCTAGATAAACTAATGAAGGGTACATACGTAGCGTCTTTTAGGTGGATCTTAAGTTCCTGGAACAAAAAAAACTCTTGGTTGGAATTAAACATCGGCTTCCACAAAAACTTCAGACAACTGAAATTAAGATGTGTGTAGTTGAGTTATAATTACGCGCTGCAGACTTCAAATACCATAAAACGTGTAAGCAATGGTTTACCAGAGCCTGGTTCCTCCTCCAATGCCCGAGAGCAGGACAGCAGGACCTTGGGAGTCCCAGTGCTCCCCCTGCGCTCACTGCCACGCACATGGTCTGCACCGGCAGGGCAATGCAGGAGGAGGGTTGAAACTTTGCCGTTGGTGTTGAAATGCAGCAGTTTGTCTGCGTGAACACGTGTGACGTGGAATCAGTCTTGGTAAATGGGCTTTGATTAATTGATCTTTCATATGAAAAAAGAAAAGCAAATCACAGTCATGCTTTTCTTGCATTGTGGGAGCAGCTCCTGAAATACCAATTAGAAGCTATAATGGGAGTTTGGGGTGGATCCATACAATGAGAAACTTTTAGGTCAGGCAGGAGGGTTGCAATAATAATAATACCAAGTACATTTCCTTATTTAACTTTGTTTTTTATTGTGTTCAGCCTCCAGCTGATTTTTTTACCTTGTAACATAGTCCCTAATTGAGACACATGAAGCTCATAAGAGGCTTTAGACAAGATTCAGCTAGCCACAAAAGTCATTATCTCATTTTCATTTATTAACATGATATTTCCAATGGATTAACGAGGGTTTCCCTTTTGTTGCCTCTGCTATGGCACTAGCCCTAAAGGGGCTGTTGCGTCTCTCCATCTCAAGTGACTTCTTACTCACATTATATTACAGTAGTGTACGTGTTACAGGAATGACATTTATTATACTTCTCGAATTATAATTCCCTATTTGAAGTAGCTTTAATTGCTGGAAGTAG
The DNA here is from genome assembly GCA_013399475.1 of Chauna torquata. NCBI lineage: Eukaryota > Metazoa > Chordata > Aves > Anseriformes > Anhimidae > Chauna > Chauna torquata. The sequence continues at coordinate 394,214 of VXAL01005842.1, forward strand.
GATAAAGTGAACTTGAGTGTTGATTTTAGCAATGAGCTAGCATCAAAATAACTGCTGCTAGAACTGGACATGTGAAAATACTCTCCCCCTAATTGCAAATACTGAATCCTGTGATATTTGCGGAATCTGCCTTATGATGCAGAACTGGAGATTTCAAGTTCCTGAAGAAGCCAGGGGTGGTCTTAAACTACTTCTTATATTTTCCACGATGCTCATAGTTATTTATCAGGTGTTAGTTGTTCTACCATTTTACAAGGCTATGGAGATCAAACAGTACAAATTTTGGTTAATTGGGTAAATCTGATCGGATACCCCACCAGCTGTACTGAAGCAGGCTGCAGTGGTGAGCCCCAGCACAAGGAGCTGTGTTATTTTCCGAATGTGTTTTTCAGCTCCAGCTTGCTGCTTGTCAGTTCCTCCTCCTCTCCCCGAAGGCTGCCCAAGCAGCACCACAGCAAGGACCTGCAGAGAGCCTGGCTGCTCCAGGCACTGTCTGATCTTGTCTGACAACTTAAACCCATGCTTCCTGCTTTAGTTTTACATTTTCCAGGGCCTGAAAGGTTCAGTGAGAAACAAAATTTACCTATGCAAAATAAAGAATAGGCAGTTTTAAATACTGCAGTCTATTTCTGCTTCATTTTTCTGATACAGAGATGCTGCAGGATGCCTGCTGTTGGGTTTGATACAAAATCAAGACCCTCATTATTTGTGGATCTCTGATTTCTTGACTGATCCCTGGAGAGGTCTCAGCCCTGAAACAGGTGAGTTTAACCCTGGCATTTAGGAGAAAAAACACGTCACTCTGTTGTACCCAGCCTTCCCTGGTACAACTGGATTCAGTGCTCTTCCTCACCTTTGTTTTATCCGGAACTACCATTGCTCACCCATGGATATGCAAAGCAAACCGCACCGAGTTTGTGCACAGAGTGATGGCTTGCTCTTTCTGGATCTGCCTAAGGATATGAAAATCTGGAAAAAAAAAAAAAAGCTGTGGAGGCTGGAAGAATTCTTCCTGCCTTGTCTTCTGGGGAAAAAAAAAGTGGTGATATTTAATCCAGGAAGATCCATCACATGTCAAGTTTAAAATTGTAACCTGCAGTGTTTTAAAAACTATTATAAACACAATCACAAACGGGTTTCAACACAGATTTGTAAACCAAAGCAGCCCTTGGTGCTGTGTTTTGGAGTTTCTTCTGTATTCTCTATTCTAGAGGGTGCTCTCTGCTTTATTTATTAAATTCCATATACAGGCTGATGTCTTGGGAAATAGGGCTGCTCAGACCCATGCAGGGAGGCTGGCAGCAGCTGCAGCAATCTCTGTGTTGGCAGGCAAGCTGGTGAGCCTCCTGCGTGGGATCTGCCCTGTAATCCACTGTCACAGCTGTAGTGGTTTCCAAGGAAAGCTTCAGATAGACCTCTAAAGGGTGGGCTTTTCCTTTTGGGATGTGAGGGTGGGGAATATGCTTTTAAAACAAAGTGTCATGCATATAAAAGGTGTTTTTCATTTCCCATGATTTTCAAAAAAAAAAAAAAAAGTCCTCACCTGACAGAGGTAGATGTTCAGAGGGACCTGCCAAGAAAGAAGAAGAAAATCCATTGAACTCGCCCTGAACCTCTATGTGCCCTGGATGCAGATTTTGTCACCAAACATGCAGCTCTGCCTCTGTCACCCCATTTCCATAGCTTGTATTTCACAGCAGAGTTCAGAGAGGTGGTCTGTGTTTGCTAAAGCCTGACCAGAAAGGGTGTTCTGAGCGTGTTCTTCCTTAATTTAAAAAAAATAATAATAAAAAAATAGTATGAGCAGTTGGAATAAAACCTGAGTTTTGGGTAAATTCCAATAATGTGTTTCTCATTGCATGAGATGTGATGTCTGTCAACACTTACTAGTTGGATTTGTCTCCTTTTTACATATCTTAAACAGCCCCCCCTTTTTTTGTACCAAAAAGGAGTGTCCTACATATCATGCTTCCATCTCCATACTGCAATTATTAATATAGGGTAGAGAGAGGTCACCTATGTTTTTTGGCAACAGTTATGTTCCCATGTATAAATCATGATAAAGTGCTATTACTCTGTAGGGTACGCTGATGTTTTCAATTTACCCTGTGTAAAATATCCTTTCTTTCTTTCTGCTTTAAAAAAAAAAAAAGACTTTTGTTCCTTTAATACAGATAAACTCATAGATTTCACAACCAATGAAAATAATATTAATAAAAATGAGGCATTGTTACAAACTAGGTCCTAACTATGCAGCCTAATGTTTCAGTAAGTCTGTGGTGCACATCCTTTTATAGCCAATTAAGAGAATGTTTTATTTCCCTCATTAAAAGTGCAGCCCACAGTCACCATGTTGAATCAAATAAGTAAGAGTTTGCACATCCTGTGCACAACCTTTCCTTGAGGCACAGTAGTATTTGTCATCTTTGTAATAAAGCTTTCCAATTTTTCTGATTAATATTTAAAAGAAATAACATGACCTGAGGAATATATATAACACCCTTGTTCGAAGGCATTTTGTACTACATGGCTTTCTCTGGTTTAAGGCTAAAGTACCATTAGATCAGTTTGTATTCTACCTCCTCCTAAGACCTTTCTTTCCTGTTTTTATGTGTAGAGGTAGTCTTGTTGTGCTCTCTTCTTTCTCCCAGATGGGAGAGATCTCACAAGCACACATTGCATTGCTGTGACGCTCCTTGTCTTCCATCTTGTTCTGCCACGTAGAGGGTAGGGGATGGTCCTCTGGAGATTATCCTTTGAGCAATTACTGGGTCGTTATGGGTCCATGAGCAAGTGGTTTCTGAATCAGACTCCTTGCAGCTTTCTAGCAAAGCAGGTGTGGGCCGGGTGTGCCGGGGACAGGAGAGGTCCTGTCCCTTTGTTCAGGTAGCAGAACCTGGGCAGTGGCTGGAGACAATGGGCTTGTTGGGTCTCTCTTCTGGTTCATGTGGCAGTCTGCTAATGTGACTGTTGTGCTTGTCTTCGGTAGAGATGACCTGGAAAAGTGCAGCTCCATCTTGTAAAAGTGCACCTTCCAAGCCGTACAGGCCTCCTGAGGGTCTCCATCTGGTAGAGCTTTACTGAACTCGGAAGAGCTTTGCTATTGTGATACACTCTGGCAATGTAGATCTGTGTTAGTATCTAGGGTCTCGCTCAGCCTGCAGAAAAACTTTTTGCTTATTTTTTATCATCATTATTATTATCAAAATGCATTTGCTAGATGATTTAAAGACAGGACTGTTCTGCAGTGAGCTTTAGTTGACAATGCTATGCAGCAAGTATGGTATTAAACAAGGGTAAAGAGTGAGCAGGCTGAGATTTGACAGCAGAGGTACTAGAAACCATTTACCCTTATGCAATCTTTTTAGTGCATCCAGTCCCTGGTCGGTCTGTCTGTCCGTCTCTCTCTCTCTTTCCTCTTTACACTTCGTCTATTGTTTTCATTCGTTTTTTTCCCCAATAACAGTTGGGGGCAGACAGAGGAAAACAAGGAGGGCTGGGGTTAGTGATGGATGCCAATATAAAATACCAAAACTGAAGCACCTTAGGTTCTTCAAACCATTACGGGTAATCGCAGATAGAACAACAAAATACAAGCCTTTAAACTTAAAGGCTCAATTATTCAGGGTTCTCTGTAAATTACAGACAAAGCTAACAAATTTCATACATTAGTCATGGTAAAAAAAAAAAAAAATTAAATTCAATGGTTTGTCACAGATTAATAGGAAAAAAAGATTAAACCGGCAAGTTGTGTAAATAATTTAAACAAATGGTTGTCAGAGATTCTGCATGTTTGGTGAAGAATTAAATAAGTGAATATCAGCAGCTGAAATCCTTGCAGAGGAGCCAAACCCTTTTGGAAAAGCTGAGGCTCTTTTTGAATATGGAAGCAACGTTTTACTCAATCCTATAACGCATTCAAAACAGCTGTTGTACAAAGAAGAAGAATTTACCATGCAGCGTTGCTTGTATTTGTCTTAATCCGTCCCCATCAGTAAGCCACGCACTGCGGAGGGAAACTCTCCTGTGGACTGAGACTTGGAAGATGTGGAGAATACCGAGATTAATATTGAAGGCTGGAGTGCTTGTTGGAGGGGGCAATAACGCCACGCACTACCAGGCAATTCTTTCCATTAAGTAGGACCAAGAAACAATTGTGAAATGCTCTTTACAGCCTCCCGGTAGTAGGGCAAACCAGCACCATGCTGATTCCCACTCGCTGCTCGGGGGGAAGGGGTGCATAGGGCGGAGGACTGCAGTGTCCAACCGGCATGGAGCCATCCGCTGTCGACACAGCTTCTGCCTTGAGAGCATTCTCCAAATTCCCTTCCATCGAGGAGGAGGATAGCTGGCACATACAGTGATGGATTTTGCAACGCCAAGCTGTATGCACGCTCAGCGTGGAGGAATTTCTGAAAGTTCTTTTTTTTTTTTCTCCCTCTGTTGAGGAGATGAGGTAAGTCTTCCTTCTTCCTGATCTCCTGGAGCTAACAGTGTGATATTGAGAACGGAAACTTGTCCTACCAGCCATTTCAGCCTAGTTCAGTATGTTTTCTATTTTTCCACTCTTCTCTTCTTTAACCCTTGTTGTTTTGTGAAGGGGAAATGGAAGGGAAATTAAAGCTCTGATTAGCAGTAAGGGAATCAAGTACCTGTTCTCTGAATTTCTGAATAGGAGAATTTCCCGACTCCTATTTCACCTTCTCTTGTGCTCCCTGTTATGTTTTCACAATTTACAGCTGGAAGCAGCTTTTTGAAAGCATGCATGTGGTGCCAGAAATAAGCTACTATTGCAATTTTCTTTTTTTGAGGTCTGCCATTTGCGGGTAGAACTGGCTTTTGCACTGGGGTAAAATGTTCAATTATGTTGAAACAGGAATTAGAGATGGAGATTTAGCACAGCCCATGCCAATGTGCATCTGATCACGTTCTGGAGCCTTATGACTCAGGCCAAACTGGATTTAATGTGGCGATGTCTTTGCCCATTTCCTTAAGCTGCCGTTGAGGAATGGGCTCTGCCTTGATGTGCAGTCACCAGCCTCGGCATCACCGCAGTTCTGGGAACGCTTGCTTTGAAATGAACTCAGGCAGAGAGATCACTCAGGGGTAGCTTGCTCCATCAACACGGTTTTTAGTGTTTTCAGTAAATCTCCATTTCACTCAACACAATTTTCATAAAATTCATAGTGAGTGAAACGGCAGTCAGAGGGTTGAGAAACATCCAGTCTTCGTGGTTTACCTCTTTTAATGTAAAGATTCATAGTATTCATCACAACTTTCAGGAAACCTTATCTCGTGAATATGTTTGTTCAGCATAAAGTCCACTGGCAGGCAAGGCATCCTCTCCCATGCCCGTGCTTCCTCCAGGATGAAGGTGCTCCGGAGGCTGTGTCCACCAGCACACTTAATTGAAGCAGCGCTCTGTTCTCACAGCATCTCCATCCCAGCCGGAGCCAGGAAGCACCAGTCACCTCCCATGGGAACTCCTTCCTGTGGAAATTCCCAGCACGCTTTCTCAACAAAGGAGGTTGAGTGTCTTCTGATATATCTTGGATAAGCATCTGCTTGTGATATTCATCCAAAAACTGGAAATATTAGGCTTGCTCCACACTAATTCATTTCAGCAGCTGACCCAGCAGCAGTTTATATACCAGTACCGATGATTAGCTTTGGTTGACTCAAGAGGTTGTCTTTGGCCTAGATTTAGAGTCAGGTTTAGATCTTTAGTGGAAGACCTCAGGGTTCATGTCTGACACTACCAAATTGTCATGCAAACACATCCACAGAAAAACAGATGATGTTAATGTTGCTGTTTCACAGACTTGTGCCTCATCTGCACTGACTGCAGGATATTCATCTGTCTGGTTTTCAGCCCAGTCAGGGAGCTGATACAGGGACAAACCCTCCTGCCATCTTCAGTGTAACTGTAGAGATGTTTGCTTTAAGCTTCTGGTATAGCAGCAAGGTCTGGGAACAGCAGGAATGGGAGCTTTTCACTGTGTTCACAGGAAATAATGCTAAAGTGTCTTGCTTTCCCCCTCCTTCCTGAAGGCAACCTTATGGTTTTTTCTTCCTATTTCCAGTGCGCACTGGGTCATTTCCAGATTCCTTAATTCAATAGGTTTCACCCCTATTTAATATGTGCACTGAGAAATGTGAACAGCTTTCCTTCATCAGAACATCCCTGTCTGGCTGGATTGCACCCACCTCCTCCCTGCTCCCACCCTTCCCAAACCTGCTGGGTGGCTTCAAACAGTCTCCTTGTACCCATCCCATGTTTAAAGCGTTCTCAGAAAATAGGTGAATTCCTCTAGCTACTAACCTGCTGGAGGAGCCTGTCAAGGGCTGGCTGCATGCACTTCAGTCTTCATGAGAATCAAAGTAAAACAAGGAGAGTCTCACAGAAAAGGGTTACAGAGAGTTTCACGTATTTTGCAGCCTTTTCATGGCTTAAATTACACTTCCCCTTGTTCTAGTTTTAAAAGGCAGAACAGAAAACTTAATTTTAACACTGGAAAATGAAGGCTCTTCAATTATTTATAACATTAAAATGTACAAATGTTTGATCAATGAACTTGAAAAAAACATGCAACTACAAAACCCATTTCACAGTGTTCTAAAGTTCATGTGGCAGAGATAGAGAAGTGAAATGATTATTAACAGACGAAGAGCAGCATTTTAATAACATTCAGGCTGTAATAATGAGGCTGACAAAAGCAAGGAAATTCAAAGCCAACGCTGATCTGATGTTCCCTCCTTAACGCACACATTCTGCAAAATTAGTCTAAGATATTGTAAGAAAACTGCAGTCATGCCTGAGACCCCCTCGGTGTGGTGCCCAGCAGGGTGGCAGCAGGATGAGGTACCTTTTGTTTCAGAACTTTGTCATTTTGCAGTGGAGTTTTTTGAATAAACACACAGATGTCTTCATTTTTTTGTTTTGTTCTCGAGCTTCACTATTACTGTTAACAGTAGTGGTAACATCTTTTTCTCTTAAAAAATGCTGAAATGTCATTTTTCCCTTGAAACAGTGCCAGGTGAATCCAGCACACCAAGACACCAAGCAAGGGTTTGTAAAGGGGGCACCTTCTGGAGACCCAAAAGGCAGAGAGCCCCCAAACCGTTGTTGTGCTCCTGCAAAGTGTGATTTAGGAATAAAGGGGGGTTACAGTGGGTGTGAGGCTTGTCCGTGGCTGCCTACCTCCCCTTGTGGGTGGTGGCAGTTGGGGAATACGGAGGCTCAAAGTGGCTCCATGTCCATCGGCTCTCCGTGTCTTCGCACTAGGGTATTCTCTCCAAGGGCCTGACAGCTGGGAAGGGCTGGTGGTGTCCTTTCTTCATACTAAAAGAATATTTTTTTTGGATAGGTACACAAGTTTTCTTACAAAAAGAATTTTATTTTCCAAATACCAACCCTTTCCAGAAAAGCAAACACAATTCCATCAGCCAACTACACATTTGCAATAAATCCTCTTTGTTCAGCGCTTTTCTGAGATAAATGGTCATTCTCATTTAAGGGCTTTGGTTATTAAGATGCTTCTTATGCAACAGTGAACTGAAAGCCGTCTGGTTTTACTGAGCTGTAGCGAGACTGTGAAGTTTATAAGCAAAATGTCTTTCCAGATGGGAGAGGACACAGACACCAGATACAGAGCGCAATGCAGGGCAAAGAGTTTATTATTCATAAACTTCCATTTATATTGTTTAACAGGTTAAAAAAAAAAAAAAAAGAAAGATATCTGGAAGAAGATGGTGAACCTTGTCCCTGGTTTGCAGCAGTTAGACATAAGCAAGAGCTTCCCCTTGGCTCTGCCAGCTGTTAGGAACCTTTTGCCTCTCTCCTTACCCTGGTCCTCTTTGGGAGGGAGAGTCCTGAGCTGGGGAGATGGGAGAGGTGAGAGGGAGCTTCTCTGCTTTTGGGGATGTTTCACTTGACTTAATGAAGGCTGTGTTTTTCCAGAGTCCATCCTGTTGGTGACCAGGTGGCCAAGCCAAGGTGTGGGCAGTCCTGTGGGGTTGGCAGTGTCCCTGGCCAAGCAGTGACCGCTGAGGAGCCACCTGCCCTTCCCCAAGTTCCTGCCTGGAAAACAAGAGCCCAGCCTTCATGTCTTGGTCCTGCAGCTTCTAATTATGCCCTGCACAAGTCCTTAGATGTGAAGTCTGCTGCAGAAGCAGGACGGTGACGACGATGAAAGGGAACAACATCAAAAGTGTCAGGAAGAGGAGAAGGCAATGCCATATCAGTGTTGAAGCTACATGCATATTCCAATTTGCTATGTGACTGTGTTACTAATTTGGAAGGGGAAAAAATCAGATTATACGCAGAATGGCATCCCATAAGGTGCCTCAGAAATGTGCAACTGAGGAAGAGTTTCTTAACAGCAAAGTCATATGCTGTTGAATTTAGTCTCAACACACAAATAAAGTATAATTAGGGCTCATTAGGAATGGAGATAGGGTGTTGGATCTCAGGTCTGTCTGCAGACACCCCAGTAGGAATTAACAGGGAAGAAACAAGGTCACAGCACTTACACTTTGGTGAGGAGGAATGGGGGAGCATCCTTCTTATGCATCCTGCTCTGGGAGGATGTGTTGTATGTTTTCAGTCTGGCCTTGCAATATTTTTTAAATTACATAATTGATCTGGAGTGGAGGGGGGGGAGAAAGTTACAAAAATTCTATTAATAAAATTTACTAGATTAATAAGACGCAGTATTACATATAAAAATTTGGCATTAAATATTTAAAATTTCTATTAATAAAATACTGGATTAATAAAGCCTAATATTCAATATAAAAAATTAATTGGGTGCAGCTCGTCGACTTTGTAACGTGAAAACCACAGCAAGAAGCCTGCCAGCTCTCACTTGTGTAAAGGCTCATGGCTGTGGACATGTGATAGAGCTGCCAGAAGAGCTGAGCTGAGTCACCGGTGACAGGATGACAGAGAACGAGCAGGAACAAGGCCTGATCCCGTATCACCAAATCCTTTTCGGATTTGACTGTTGGTCTCTGCAAACCAGCTAAAATAAGCTACAATATGATGCAAGAGGGGAGCCTGGAAGGTGGTGTAATGGGAGTAAGGGGTTTTCCTAATCTGCAGGTTTGGGTGCCTATAAGAATCTGTGTATCCTGAGATTTCTGAACAGAGTTCCCACATATGTAGTGTTAATGTAGATGAATTTTGCCCCGACTAGCAAATGCATGATCAGAACTTATGTACGAAGGGAGCTGTACCCTTGACTGACGTCAGTTGTTCAGGCACAGCCAGTTGCAGCAGTGGTGATGGAGGGGTGACACAGCACTGAAATAAAATAAATAAAATATGAGATTTACCTTTAAAAAAATTAAAATTTCAAAAGCCTATTTTGCACAGTATGTGTGCAGGGGGAGATGTCACCTAAAATTTTTTCATCAAAAAGGAAAAAATATCTTTTAAAGCATTATTCCTAAAGCACATAGTGTTTTTCTTGTTGTTGTTTGTTTGTTTTTGTTGTTGTTTTTTGTTTGTTTGGTGGTGGTGTTTTTTTTCCTTGTTCCAAGATGATGTAAACTCCCATTGCTTCTGATGTTTTCAGAGATTTTTGGCCAGAGTTAGAAAAAGCAGTACCTTTTACCTCTGCTCAGACAGTGTTTATAGCTAATGGTAAAACTGTGTTTAAATTAGGATAAAATAGTAAAATTAATATTCATTGACTTTTATGTTTCATTATCATTAGAAATTAGTTTATTCTTGGGTAAACTGTTTATAGCAAGATATAAATATTTCCCGTTGACCTATTAACTGGCTCAATATATTATGAAGTTATTGACAGTTGCAGTAAAATTTATAAACAGCTATTAAACCTTTTAACATACTAGATATGTCTAAGTCTCTATAACACAGAGAAATGATTTTTTAAGATAATCTTCTACTGATATTAAATTCCTCCAAGATTTTAATATATTGTCAAAGTTTATGGGTCATAAAATAAACCTAGAGCTTACAAAAAATTTACACAAGGATATTATTTAAGAAAAAGGACATGTAAGTTTTAGTACAGTAAGAATGATGATATAAACCACTGAAACATATAAAAGTACATACCAAATGCTATGTTAAAATAACATTAAATGTCTTGTATAAATCCACAAGTCAAGGTTTAAGGTTTTTTTACAGTGTCTGAATCTCTTATTATTGTGTCTAGATAATGACACACTTGCAGTGCAGCACTTAGAAAAGCTCACTTTTGATGGATGTAAAAGCATGAAATAATGATAGACCAAGAAATCCTAATTTTGAATTCCCTGATAATGTAAGGTTAGGGCACATACTCCACAGGCCTGATTCAACAATGTATTACTCCATTCTGAGCCTGATGTAAATCATTTAAAAATCAATAAAAATGGGTCAGCTGGCTGGTGTAAATTGGCCTACCTTCATTATAGTCCATGGATGGATGCCAGTTTACACCAGCTGAGAAATTGGCCTGGCTCAGTTATATCTGTGTAAAGCTGTCAGAACTCAGTGATTAATCAGGAACTGCACATTTACGATAGCTTTCCTCCGTTTCTTTTATATATATACGTATTTAAAAGTTGGGTGGTTCGGCACTGCCCTTGAAATAGGAGTAATGTCTTGTAACCTGATCTGCCTTCAATAGAAGCATCACATTTCTCTTATTAGCAGATATTAGGCACTTGATGGAAAAGTGTCAGAGTGCCTGTGATGCTGCAAGACTGGGGAAATTGCAATGCCACAGCTGAAGGCATGCTCCAGCTTCAACAGCAGAGACAGCATCCAAGCTAAGCTGGGGCTGCTCCAGGAGGGTGCCCTACCTGTGTGCACGTTGTCACATACGTCCAGAAGCAGCAAATAGACAAGATTGCATCCTGAGAGCCAGAGGAACAAGTGAGCAGTGTGGGAAGCATAATGTTAGCTATATTCTTGTACCATGCATGTGTTGTACTACACTTTTCTAAGGAGGTTAAACTGGTGAGTGCCTGTTTCCAGTCCTCTTGTTTATTGCCTAGTCTGTGCTGACGGTCACAACCCTGTCCATGGAGGAGCCCTTCTGCAGGCCATGGCTCTTTTTCTAGCAGCCTTCTCCCATAGTTTGCTGAAGCTAATGAACATCTCCATAACTGTAGGCCCACAGCTGAACTACTCCTGGGGAAAAAAAAAAAAAAAAAAGAGGGGCTGTGATTTCAGCTTAAACTTGCCTCTCTCAGAGGTAATATCCTAAGAAACTAGACAATAGTAGAGAAGTGCAATAGTCATAGGTACAACCAGGAACATGGGTGCATATGAAACAGCTCACAGAAGCTGCTGTTCTTCCTTGTTGATGTCAGATCATCCATGTGTTTTGAGTGTCCCACCTCGAATGAAGGTGCCCCAGGTCCTGCAGCAGAATGGAGCACATGCGCCAGTTTAACAGAGGTCCTGCAGGACTGTCACCTAATGTTAACAGTAGCAAAACCAACAGGGTTTGTTTTGTTTTTATGTATTGTTTGTAAGCTGGGGCCATGCCTGGTGGGCTTTCCACCCTGAAGCCGGGCTCCTCATGACTGCCTCCTGGAGGGTCAGAGCCACCCAGACCCCAGGAGCTTGGTGGGGCTGGAAGCAGTGCTGGCTTGCCTTGTACAAGCATGCGATATAACTGACGTGACTTTCTGGTTTCCTGTCTCAGCTTTGAAATATAGTAAACTCACAAAAGCTACTGTAGAGTTCAGAACAAACACAGGGGGTATGTTTAGTTATTTGTTTTTGTAGTAAAATAAAATATTTATTATACACAGACACCTACTGTGAACAGAGGGTAAGGCCACTGTGTTTTATCTCTAGGGTGTCATGTTTGACTTCCATTAGGGATGTATTACAGACCTGTGGGTTTTCATGAATTCAGAAAGTCCACTTTGAACACTGATTTCAAAGCCTACAGGGGGTGTGAGGAATGTAAGAACACTGCTTCGTAGGAAGGAACCTGTTGCATCTAACAAACACCTTGCGTTTGATAAGTCAGAGCTGAGGTATACCATAGAGAGAGGTGTTCTCATTTTATTTTTTCTTTCCTTAGCATGATTTTAAAGGTAGGTTTCCTGTTGTTTGCTGTGCATCTTTAGCCCATCTGAAAGCTCAAGGTGAAGACAATGAATGAGCTCCTGAAAAACGCACCATTACATCAGCATACCTTTTACATTTTACCCTAATTCCCTCCCAATGAATCATATGGGAGGAGAAAATGACCTCAATGATCAGGTAGGTACTGATTTATCTCCATAAGTGCCTCTCAGATTAATGATGCCATCCAAAACTCTAAGTAACACTTGAGGGAGAAGCACAGAGGGGTCTTTGGAGGTGGGCAGTGTGGCAGGCTTGGGGGCTGCCCATCCTTGTGCCTCCCACACCAACCCTGTGGCAGGCAGCAAAGGGTTGGCTGTGAGAAACTGCTCATGGGACACCATGCAGACCTGATCAACTCTTGTGTTAAACAGCCCCATGTTTGTGGGGAGGTGGGAGCAGACCCATGTTCTTCTCAGAACACCACCAACAATGTGGGAACATCGTCTTAGCCCAATGCAGGGGTTGGAGGTGTCAGCGGGAAGGCAGAGAGGGTACCAAAGGAGTCTGACATGAAAGCATGAAACGTTTGGATGCTTGTTTTCAGCAGGATGTTCTTCCCCGCGCCACCTCTGCCCATGGCTGGGCAGCCAGGGATACATTCCCTCCTCTTTAGACTCACATCTCACCTTGAACCATGCATACGGGTGACAGTATATGAAATGCAAAGATCTCAGGTAGAGAAATTGGAACACTGATTTGCAGTTGTCTGCTACTTAAGGAATTCATGTTTTCTTATGGCCACCAAGTGTCTTAAAAAATTTCTCAGAAGACCTGACTTTGTGAAACAAGTGCAGGAATCATGCAGCATTGTTAGAGCTGTTTTCATTTACCTCCTCCAGACAGTGAGCAAGGGTATATTTTGAATGTTCATTCACTTATGTCCTTTGTTCCACTCGTTGCTAGCTGGGGAGGGAGTGCACATGGATGTATTTCTGTGATTTCATGGAGAGGACAAACCCACTGAATTCGGACAGGTGCAGGAGGCAGCAGGTTTATCACAGGCAATGAAAAAAATTTGTCTCTGACGACTTCCTACATTGTAGAAAGGTCAATACAAGAAGTTATTGGTGCCTATTAGGCTGAGCATAACTGGGATTGGAAAAAGTGTGGTAATAGAAAGTATGTCTAGAAATACTCACATATGCTGCTACTAACAAGTCTTCTGCTACTAATTACATGTTCAGTTAATGTCTCTCTCGATTCAGTTCTGCGTTACAGATACTACATGGGGTAGTGTTCTAAAGCACATGGATCTCATTTTTCAGTAGGCTATAGAGTTTATATGGTAAATCCTGTCCTGCACAATTTCCATAATACTCTAAAAGCCAACCTGTCACAGTAGGTTCTTTCACAACAGACATTTGATAGAGTAAACAGTAGACAAAATGATTTACTTGTTTCCAAGTGAAATTGCAGTGGGGATGAAAGGACATTAAGCTAGACAACCTGCAAGTATTCTCTCTCTATATTTTTTTTTTTCCTGGGGATTTTACATCAAAGATGCAAGCTGCTTCTATTACAGTCAGTAGTAAAATTCCTGTTGGCTTTGTGGAAACTAAGGGTTCACCTCACCCCTGCAAACTACATTACATATAAAGTTTTTGATAATGTACCCTCACTTTTGGAAACCACTTTGGGTCTTACTACTCACTGATGGGATACTTACCCTTTATCCAAGGTTGTTCTGAGAGTACAGGGCTCTTCCCAGGTCCTACACACACTAATAATACCCAGCGAGAGAGGTTAGCAGCAATAGTCATGGACAGTAAGTCTCGACTTGGTTATGTGCTTCCTGTTCCACTTGAATTCAACCATTAAATCTGAACTTCCAGTTCAAATTAAATATGTCATGACCAATGTCAGATATATGGACAACTTCAGACTGGAATAACCCAAGGCAATCTGTTCTGATCTTATCATGCCTTAAGTCTCAGACTAAATCCAGGGGGAATTTAATAAAATAACTCAGTCAAGCATTGATCTTTTCCTGATGGTTTTCTTTTCCTTTCTGATGGCCTTCTTACACACTTTCCCCCCACTTCCCCCTTGCACAACAACACTGTATCATACAGGAATAATCCAAAGTATTTCAGTAATGCTGCTATTGCACCTTTGTTGTTGACCTTCTCCCTCCCCATCTTTCATCTAAAGACAGTGTCCTAGTTTGACAGAATTAAATCTTTTTGTTTCCCTCCTTCTCTGCTGATATGCTGTTCTTCTGTTATATTTGTTATAAAGTGCATAAAGTACTACAAAATGGGATGACAGTGTTGCAGGAAAAACAGCATGGTGTTGCAGTGTGGTCCAGAACATTTGTAAGGAGAGCCTGGAGATCCTGTTAGAAGATTTGTTTTTCAGCTCCATGTATTCATCCCTGCCACTGTGGTGGCAAGCCAAGCCCAGCATGTGGCTCACTAGAAATTTTGTGGGTGTTACTCAGGCATGAGATTGAGGCAGCCCAATGGAGACAAGGGACTGGCATCATGTGTCAGCTCCAGGGTTAGCAAGCAAGGTCAAGGGACCAGCCGTGGGATGCAGGTTCCATGGATACTCAGAGAATAGGATATGAGCATTTAAGAGGCTCCTAGCTGGTCTTGTCTAAAAATACCGATGTTTTTAGACCTCCATTAGAATACTATATCTAGTAGGATATAATATAGAATATTATATCTAGTAGGATATTGTAAGATATAATATCCACTAGAATATAATGTATATCAGGCTTAAAAAAACTTTCATTTGAATTTTACCCATCAAGATGTTTAAAATAAATTCCAATGGTGTAATCAGCACCATCAGATGGGACAATTGCAAATCAACTGCATTGTCGAACAATCTGGGGAGCATTGTCATTACTGCTGTAGCACATGAAGTATCCTTCTCAATTCCTCCTTCCCCATTACTTTGCCTTCAAAATCTATAGGATGCTAGAGGAGGGCCTCAAAGTATGTTTAGTTCTGGACTAGCTAGGTGTTCCTGGTGAGAACAGGGTGGCTGTGAAGCAGAAGTGCAGGCCTGTTTCTGGGGCTGCAGGACAGTTGGGCACCTGCGAAGGTCCTTACTGGAAACCCACTGCAGAGACAGTGGCAAAAACCTGCGCTGCTGAACTGATGGCTGACAAGCTTAACAGTTACAGCATAAAGTCCAGAAAAGAGAAAGTTTCATTATACGACACAAAAATGAGTCCTTGGGCAAGATCTGTCTCTGATTTGAAACCCTTCCAGGATTTGGAAGGGTTTCAAATAAAATTAAAAGAAAAACAAAGCCCAGACTCCTGAGATAGCTCAAGTGCATATTGAAGAGTGAGTGTGAGGGTATGTTTTGTCTCTAAAGAAAATATCAGAGCCTATAGCAGTCAAGATAGTTTATAAGCATGAACATAACTTTGAATAGCCCTAGCTCCAGTTTACCATGACCTCTGCAATGCATCTCTGAATAAAAGGTATAAAAATATTCCCTTAATACCAAGTATACACAAGAAATAATACTTAAATTCAGAAGATTTGAAAATCACAGGCATGTCTTTTTTCTCTTGATGATGCTGATTGAACTTTTCTTTTAATTTTATTTAATTAATTATAAACCAGAAGTTTTTACAGGAGTCTAAGAAAATAACTCTCCTTTCCCTAAAGATGCAATGCATGCACATCAGGAAACACAGGCAGATAGAATATAAGGAGCCTTTTATTCAATGTTTGAAAGCTTTCCTTTGTTTCATTCTCTTTAAGTTTTAACTCCTGCATGCTTCTTCCCTTGCTGTGAAGTGGTTAATGCACAATCTGATTTTTTATTTTCACAAAGGCAAAATGTGCCTGCTCTTTCTCTACACAGTGACCCTTTCACATAGCTGAAAATGGGCCTTATTGAACTGGCAGCACAAGCTTCCCTTTGTCCTTCCTGTGCTATCAGGTACAGTCAGCAGTGTTAGGAAGTGGTACCAGCAGCAGGGAATGATCATTTTGGAGCATGGATGGATTGTGTCTCACTGGCCATATCCTGGCTGCTTGCCTTGTCCTTTTCTGTCTCAGCCATTGCCATACCTCAGCCATGTGTTTTCTCTCCCTCGCACTCATCCCCTTGAGTGGGCTGTACACGTCCAACAACCCTGTGCAGATACTTCTTCTGTCTGCAAAGACATTTTAATTGTTACCTTTCTTGTATTTGTAGTGAAGTAAATTAAATTAAAATCTCAAAAACTGAAGATCAGTTGAAGTCGAGCATTTTAGTGTGTTGATCTGCTCTTCTCTCCAAACGCTGTCCTTAAATCTTCAGATCTGTCTCCAAGACACATGGGATGGCCTGCGAGGGACTTTCGACCAACATGTGCTGTGGACCAGAGCTCTGCTTGGTCTGTGCACTCCTGAATGGGGTATCATGAGTCCCCATGCCAATGAAGTCACTCCCAAGGCCATCTTTCTGCAGTGACATCGCTTTGACCCAGGGCAGGATTGCTTCAAAGCCTCTCAGCCATCAGCCCTGTGCATAAGCATGAGAAACATGCAAGAAACATGAAAGCTGGTACTATTGCAAGCCATCAGCAAGGTCAGAAAGTCCCCTTGTGGAGAGGGTTTGGTGGGAAGTCTGTGCATGGGGCAAGAAAGCGTCCAGTGTCCCCCTTTACTCTTTACAAGATACTAATGTTTCTACAAAGTGGACCAAGGCATGGTGCTTAAAATCCTCTTGGAAGGATTGGGCAGAAGCTCATCACCGGCAGAAGGATCCATGCTGAGGTTATTGCTGAACAGATCTGTTGGATAAGGAGCAGCCCAGCCAACTGCACCTTGGAGAAACGGAGACATCCACGATCTCTGTGCCAGCTCTAAGCCATTATACTAAAACTGGGAGTATGTCTGCAGCAGTACCGTGTGTACCCACATATACATGTATGTATGACAGTGAAATGTTTTACAGTTATTGTGTGTTTAAAGTGTTGGGGAGATGTGGAAGTCCTCCAGAATGATCAGTTCTACCAAGTGGGCTTTTCTGGCTGTTGGACCTCTTTCTGTGCTGTTTCATGTCCTGCATTGCTAATAGCAGCAAAGACACTATGACCAGCAGCCTCTCCAGAAGGACAGAGAATTGGCCAAAGATAAGATGGGAGGAACTTGCTGGGTTTTTTTTTGTGTTTCAAAACACTGGAGATGCTGAAAAACATCAGGTTGCATTAGCTGAGGAAGTGGATCATCAGTGGGTGAACTGAGAAAGGGAAAGGACAGACCTTGTCTAACACATTGAGAAAAGAGTCCTGCTGCTGAGAACTCCAGTAAAATGAACTAAACTGTTGGACTGTTGAGGAGATTTTGCTCATTTTGAGTGCTTGGACATAATGGGCTTTTCTGGCTGAGCTGTGTAGAACACAAACCAGCACGGCACTTCCTGCCTTCACTCCCTGCACTTGTCTGGGATTATTCATGTCATAAATCATTCACAACTTTACTGAGGTGAGTCTTACATAGTCAGTCTATATCTTTAACACAAAATCAAGGAAAAAAGAGAAAAAAAATGAAAAAAGGTATATATCCCAGTTTCCTGAAACACATTTTCTATCTCCATAAACAAATTGAAAAATCCAAGCCAATGCGAGAGCCAGTTAGAAATGTCAGAAGTATATTTAGCTTCAGGACACATACCAGAAAGGCTGGGATTTCTTATTCTCTCCATAATGTACCACTTTGCTACGTTTTTGTCTGTTGACATCCTTCCTTCTCCCTACTGGTCTCTGTTCCGTTTCACCTCTATGCATCTTCTTCTGCCCTGCTCCCAGTGGTGGCTCTGGGCTCCCCTCACAGCATCCTCCCAAGGGCACTGCCAAATCCTCATGATGGCTGAACTAGTCTTTACAGCAGCAGTTGCCACTTCAGTCATTTTTGCCGTTCATAGCCCAACTGCAGCATGGCAAAAAATCATGCAGTGCCATGTTTGCTAGGAATCATCCTCAAAATGAACTGATGAGTTGAGGGTACTGTGAACAGCAGTTCACACATTCACTATGTCATCAGTAGATAGCTTATTGCATTCCAAGGATGCTTTTGGATATATATATATCCATATATTGTTATACAGTTACATAGTTACACAGTTGTTTAAAATTCTCTACTCTCTCCAGATTGCATTTTCCTGCAACAATGAAATAAAAATAAAAAATAAAATAAAATAAAATAAAATAAAATAAAATAAAATAAAAAGACAACAGTAAATTTAGGGCCTCTTCTGTTTTGCAAAAATCCATTTTACGTTTTACATATGTTATACAGTTGAAAAGAGTCCCAACATTAACTTCAAAAACTTCGTATCAGGTGAAATGACAGTGTGCTATGTGATTAGATACAATCCTGGATGATGTAGTATGCTGTTTGGAAACTAATCTGCAAGTAAGTTTTAAACAAATTGGAATATATGTTGTTCAGTCTGAAGTATAAAAGTATCTTATATACCAACAGTAGTGAATTATTTAGGAAACTAGATTAAGGATGGCAAATAGGACATATGTTACCAAGAGATGAAGGAGAATGGATTTTTTGGAAAATCTTCCAAAAAGAACCTAGTTATAGCTTGCCAAATTTGGTATTAAAAGACAAAGCTGTCTTGAGTTGAGTTCAGAAAAAGGTCTTAATGTCAAATGTTTTCAATTTTTTTGCATTAAATGAACTGAAATTCAGCCAAAGCAGATTCCTCAGATTTGGAAAAAAAGGTTCCCTCCCAAGCCGAGGAGAAGCGGCCAAGTTTCATCCTGACAGGAACATTTTTGCCAAAGTTATAAAAACTGAAGTGAAAGTAATGGTGCTGTAGCAGGCATTTATAAAGCAGCTTCAACCCAAAAGGTCCTAAAGCACATTACATATACTGGGCTGCATTCCCTAGTCCTTAATCATACCTTGCTCATACACAGTCTCAATAACATACACAATTTGAGGACTCAGGCCTGAATGTCCCATGCAGGAGCACACAATTTGGATTCCTTCCAGTGTCTCTTCATGGTGGGAACCCAATGGCACATGTGACTGGGACATCAGCTTTGCTGGAGATTTAGTCCATAAGGAGTGCAAGTATCAACTGCCAAAACCCAGCTGGAGAAGATGTGTTGCCCATTAGCAAAATGGCTTTGGTTCAAAACTGGACTGTGATTCAATAACATATACCCTGCCAAGGGGTTGTGGGCACCAAGGCAGGGTTTGCTGCTGGCTCCATTGTGGTCTCGGCACTGTCCAGTGCCCCACAGGCAGCAGCGGGCTCCTCCATCTCCTGTTGACACAGAGTTTTTACTCAGTCCTGAGCTATCAAGATATTTGGTTTGCATATCCTCTGCATTATTTGTACCCAAATCCAATGCTTAAAGCATTCACCACTACAATACTTTTTCAAGATTTTTCTTGGCTTTAAAATAATTCATTTTTCTGAATGAGTGCCTCCCTTAATTATGCACATACAGATATTTCCCATAGATGACACTGGAATTTCACATTTTCTTTCATTTTTTGCCTAGATTATCCTGATTTTTAGGAGAGGAGGGCTTGTTTTCCCTATATTTAATGAATCAGTTTTGACTCTTAGGTGTTTTAAGTTGTTTGTTTGTTTTCTCCCCAGGAATCCCGCAGGAATCCTGGAGAAAAAAAAAAAAAAGGTTTTTTTCCTCCTCTTCTCTCCTGGATTTCCTTATACCTAGCATACTCAGTTCAAGAAACTGCCTTTACCACACAATAAAAAGAAATAAGTAGATGAAGTGAACATTTTAAAGGTGATTGCATATCCTCTATGACTGTGAAATCGTGAGGGGAGAAGGGTACAGCACCCACAGTGCCTGATCTCGTCCTGCTCCTCCTGCTTTGGGTTCAGTTGTTAACATTGACTATGGGTGGAGCAGGGCAAGCCAATTCCCTGTATCCACGTTAAACTGAGAATCTCCACCTAAGTAATAAGATTTTAATTACCCAAGTCAGATTTTCATATTAAACCTTAATCTGATACATTATAAGACAAAATTAATGTTAAAAGGTGTCTGTGTAGAGACTTTGCTTCATTTAATGATGGTTAGTTTGGGGCCTAAACAAATTATATGCAAAATTCTCCAGACCACTGTAAAAATGGCACTTCCAATGACTTTTGATTTCTGATTAGTCCTCCACTCATTGCATTGCTTTGATCAGTAGTGAATTTACTGCAAGCATTTCAACAAAAGGGTATTGGGAA
>VXAL01005842.1:416541-464377 GCA_013399475.1 Chauna torquata
GAAGAGAAGAGAAGGGAAGGGAAGGAAAGGGAAGGGAAGGAATTTACAATTTACCATTATCGTGAGCTTTGAAAATTTCGACGCCCCTTCTCAGACCTCTCCAGAGGCAGCCTTCCCACTCCCCATAGAGAAAAGGTCAGACTTTAGACTAGCCATTCCAATAATTTGGTGAAAATGGGCACATTCATTATGTGGGGTTTTTTTTCTTTTTTTTACTTTTTTACAGTTTTGGCCTCTTGGAGGAGCTAATGCAAAGCAAACTTTTTTTTTTTTCTTTTTTTAGGCAGGGGCTTTAAAATCACAATAAACCCATTTTGATTGTAAATATATTTTCAGCTATGTTTTATCAAATAATCGTACCAAAAAATCTGCTTCATGAAGTTATGATGATTTAAATTGTTCTTTCTCTCCCACTCTCTCTGTCTTTCCCTCTCTTTCCTTTTTCATACATATTCTCTGGAGGATCTAAAAATAAGCCTCTAGCTATACAAGTCAGTGCTCCAGGTTTATCCTACAGACTAAGCAGTATTTCACAAAATACCTTTATTATTTTCTGGGGTTCCTCTGCATTGTGTGAAACCTCCAAGGTTATTTGAGATCAGAAGTGTAAGGAAAATGGACGCATTTGAGGCAAGGATTAGGAAGAGGAATTTTGCAGCAGCAGTGTTATATAGACTAAGAACATGAATTTATTTATTTTTTTTCTGGTGCTTGGTCACTTTCAATGACTATTCTTTGCCTTTTTGCTAATTTAAAAAATATCAGTAATCGACTGATAAGTGGGAAGGTAGCTGGAGTTGTAGGAAATACTGCGTCCTGTCTCTAAAGAAACACCCTCAGCCTCAAAAACTTTAGCTGATTGTTTGTGATTTCTGTTAAGGTCCACAAACTTTTGAGCTATGGGCTATGTATCATCCAGCAAAAAGTTTTTTTGTTTTTGTCTTTGTTTTTGTTTTTTTTTGGGGGGGGGGCGGGGGCAGAGGTGCTGTTTTTGTTTTTATCTCATTATGGAAGCAAAGCTACAGAAGGAAAGTTCAGTACCGGAGCAGTGTTAGGCCGGGGGAAAACCCAAATGCACCCTCCCTCATACTTAATTCTTGGCTTTTGTTTTCCTTTTCTATTATTTTTTTTGCTGGAAAGGTTTTTATAGTTCAGATGGGCTTGATTCTATACCATTGACCTTAATGAGAGGGAAACCGCCAAGTTCAGCTGGAGGAGAAGAAGACCATAAAGAAGAGTGTTGATTTAACCAGGCTTTTATGAGATAACATAATAGCATTATTGGATTTTTTTTTTCCGCTGAAGAAATCTGAATATGCACTCCATAAGCAAGCATTTAGGTAACAGAATGTAAGTTGTTTGCAGTGGTAAGGTAAAGAAAGAAAGACTAAAAGTGAGCAGGAATGGCTGAGAGCTGCCCAAGCACCCCTGGCAGAGCCCTGCTTCCTTACAGCGATATTTCACCGCTGCCCATGCACAGCTTCCTGTGGAGGTCAGCTGCCAGGCTGTATGAAAAACAAACAAACAAACAAACAAAGTAACATATCCATACAAGTTAAAACTTTACTGAATTATCTTTATTGCTCACAAACATGAGCAGTGTGCATTTTCTGCATGTCTACTACAGCAGGACTGAACATCCAAGGGCAAAACGGAGCTTGGCTGAGTGCATGGAAGTAGGAGATGGCCACAGCCCAGTGGCGACCAGCATCGGCTCAGAGCAGGGCAGAGCAGGAGCCCCCTGGCCGGTGAAACCATGGCTGCAGAGTTGTGAAGTTACTCATGGCCTTGGATGGTTCTGGTGTCAGGAGGAGCAGTGGGGCCAAGCCGCACACCTGCAGCCCTGCCCCATGTGGAAGCGACACTGCCGCAGAACCGCGTCTTTGAAGAACTAATATGCTTTTATTGCAGGAAGAATAAAACAGGATTTCACAGTCACTTGTCTGCGCAGTAACCAGCTTCTCACTTCCCCCAGCACTCCCAGGGGACCAGGGCTACCTCAGGTGCTCTGTTATGGCCCTAAAGCAGGATTGGTTTTCCCCAAATCCCCTAATTCTAGCTGTCGGGGCGGCTTTACCCAGCGGATGATGACAGAGGACGGCCCTGTAATGATGCTGATGAGCTAGCCTGTGCTTTGCCCCTTCCCCGTGCATCCTGCTGGTGGGTCACGGATCAGTGAGGCATGGGTCAGGTGTGCGGGGGTGTGCATCCCTGCTGAGAGGGGCTGCTTCCTCCCTCTGCTTCCCACCCTCATCCAAACAAGTGATGAAACAGGTGGGGTTTACTGCCTTTTCATGGTTTGGTTCCTAAAATTCTCTTCTCTATAAAGGTATAAGGTGAAGGCACCAATATACAAAATCATTTCTCCTCTCTATAACACAGCGCTAAAAGAAGGACAGAAGGTGCAACATAGGAGATGCATCAAAACCAAAAAGGCAGGGTGATGTTTGACTCCATCTTCTGCACTGTTTCAGACAAGATCCCACTTGGATAGGAGTTTGTCATCAAAGCCAGTAAGAGCAATGCTTGCCCCTCAGAGAACAGGTAAAATGAAATGGAAACTAATTTAGCCTAGACACCTCAGTTCAGGTTTGCAGCATCCTTGCACAATGGAAAATTAGAGCTTTTTATTTTATTTAGCCCAAATGCAACAAGGAGATGGCCACTTGCACCACAAACTTTGCAGCGCTCATAGGAGTAACCATTTATAGCAGCGTCAACATTCCCAGTGGATGCAGGACTTTTCAGGTGGGAACTGCTGACAAGCAGGGCTCTAGCAGAAGAACAACGTCTGCCCACTGCTTCCTACAGCAGAGGTTTGTGCAGGTCTGTGGCCAGCACCAAGGATGTGGCTGCAGCCCAAAGCAGCCATGCCAGCAACAGCAGCATGTCCATGCCGGTGGTGTGAAGCACCACAGCTGAACACTGGCAAGAATTGATTTCAGAACTCCCAAAAATATGTCAGTATGGAAAACTAGTTGTGCAAAGTCTGCCCAAACTTTGATTTTTTCCTATGATCCTATGTTCATACCATTGTGAGATATTTTTGTTGTCTTAAGTTGTCCAATTGCCAACAAATAACCCTAAAAATGGGGCGTGCTTGAGGTACGCCCCTTAATTGTGGCTCATACAATGGAAGGAGTCTGTGTTTTGTAAATGAGCATGCATTCCCCTTAAGTGATTTACTATACACCTACAGTAAATTTTCTTGTGGGAGATTTTATGGTGCCTTGTTGAATAGTGAACGTTAAGTCAAACCTTCCTATAGCCGAAGAAAATAGAAGCCAGATCTGCAGAGAGAAAGTAACAAGGAGTTTTTGTTAATGTGTGTTCCTGCTCATAGCAAGAGAACAGTAATTTTACCATAATGAAAATTAAATTTACTACCTTTTGTTTGTAGTTGTATCTTTAAAAAAAACCCACACACCCCTGTTAATCACCATGAACAGCTCTCCTTGACCATCAGAATGATAAAAGAGCACTAAAATACTCTGGCTAGATTCCAGGTGGGTTTTTTTGTGTGTGTGTGGTTGTTTTTTTTTTTTTTTTTTGAGAACTTTCTGAAGAAAATTCACATAACATGCCTTTTTCCATGGGAAGCATGTTTTTCCATGATTCATAAACCCTCTTTTATCCAGTCCATGAAAGGACCTCTCTCCATTATGTAGACCAGAGCTGACACATTTATGTGCAAAATTGCTGGGGCATTTACACCACTATTCATCAAGGCAGTGTCTGTGCTCCAGGAACTTTGCAATCACCTGGCACAATCAGTTTAACACACATGCACACATTCTTGGAAGACTGTGTTGTTATAACACATAACAAAACATAACAGCCACTGTACTACTGGGCCACATATACAGAAAGTTTCTTTCCTTTCTTACTCATACGCCTGAATATGAATTAACAAATGTCATTGTTTTATTGATGTAACAGTGAATAATAAGAGATCTGTTTGAAACTCAGAATATCAGTTAGTTCAGGAAAATGCTAACAAGGAATGCTCTCTTCCTCCCCTAAGTTACCAGCTGAAGTCTGCCCTGGGCCGCAGGAGCTGAAGGTTATGCCTACCCAGCTGTTTCTACGCGGCCTGTGCAAGATGACTTCTCGTTTTTCTGTTCATGCCATGAAATATTTCATCAGCAAAGCCCTCTTATTGCCCTCTTCTGGAAAGCAAATGATAACTATAGTAGGGAGGAGGAAGGCTTTTCCTGGGCCTGATCCCTCTTACCCAGTTAAACTCTTACTGGGTGCCGCTGCTGGGGGGTTGGGTGCAGGTCAGAAGGGCAAGGATGGGTGTGGGTTAAATGGGGTTACAGCAGATGCTTGGTCCTCGTCTGGGCTGGCCATGGGTGATGCTTTCTGGGTAGGTTTTCTGGTTGGTCCGCTCTCCTGCACTCAGGCTTTCCGATGCAGTGTGTCCTCTCCTGATCCTTCAAGACATCACGCCACCTGAGCGTGGGGAAGGCGACAGCACAATCTCTAATCCTTTGCTACTGTCACACCTTGTCACAATTTCTGAAAATGGCATGTGCTGTCTTCTGCTGAGGACAGAATGGTTATTTCCTATGCACGGAGAGCTGAAGGAACTTTCTACGGGGCTGCTTCAAGATAACACCTTAATGCCTAAAACTTGTATCTCAAGTGCTCAAGTGCTTTGTTGGAGGACTGGAGTCTTGCTGCAGCTCCCAATCCCTTGTCCCCATCTCTGCGTCAGACCCAGATAACTCCAGATGGTCACCACCTCACTGGGATGTGATGTTGCACCCCGTGGAACACAGCTCTGCCACCCCCAGAGAGGATGGAGCTGGGTTTTGCAAATGTGGGAGGAGGAGGTATTGAGCTTTTGAAATGGCTGAGGCTGTCAGGTGAGCAAAACATTTATTTTCATGAGGATTTTCACTGACTGTAGTAGTAAAGATTCTTAAAAATTGCCTAAATAAGTATTTACATGATACTGTAACCCAGAATGGTTTCAAAGGAGCCTTTATGATCTGTCAGGTCAATAATCTGCATTTTTAAAAGTCCCTGAATACATATTTGCATGATCTGTATTTCAAAAGGTCTAGTAAATATGTATTTGCACAATAGACCATAACAATCTCTTTTAAGCCATCGTGGTCTATATATAATGTTAATCCTCATATATTCCAAAAGAGTTTTATTTTCCAAAATAGATTTTATTAATAAGATGTTCAGATGCTGCAGTTCTGAGGGCAATAGAAGGATGTAATCAGAAGGGATGCGGATGGCTTTTCATGCAATTAAAAACTGATTTAAAAGTTAGACCAACAGTGTACGCAAGCACTTGTTTTCACCCCCCTTTTCAGGCCGCAGAGGTTTCCCAGAAACCTCCCTCTTTGCTATTCATCCTCCACTTTCTCCCCTGTTGCTGGCAGATGATATCCTCAGGAGAAGCTCTTCCTGGCAGGCAGCTGGCAATCTTTTCAATGAAAATCTTTCTGTTGTGCTCTAGGTGGGAGAAATAGGGCAGAGAGAGCCATTGAATCGGGGATCTGAAAGATGTACTGGGCAATATACCTATGGACTCTTACTGAACACTTTCACACAAGGTCTGCTTTGACCAAGGTCGTGTTGCTCTTTCCATGTTGGTTTGAAAAGGAACACTGAACATACTCTTTTCCAGAGGCATGCTTAGGTATAAGGCATTCAGATTTGGCATTCTCCTTTGGCTGCTTTGCTAAGAGATGTCAGCTGTGAAGTGCTGGTTCTGACCCTGGATGGTCTGGTATCCACATCCAAGGATCAGGGCCAAATGTAATCACGAAACTCCTCATCCGCTGGTTCTCATTGGCAGTTTCAATCACATTTCTTCATCTCCACCATTACTGGCCTTGCAAGGTGCCGTACGGCACGATCTAGTGCCGGGTTCCTCCATGTATTCTGGCTGGACATGAAGTAGCCAGTTCATAATTATCAGTCATAGCTAGAAGCAGGTATCAGATTTGGGGATGTAACTTGGGATTTTCTAGGAGAAAAACACATATATTGATATCTGGCATTCTTCAGTCCAGTTAACTTTGCTGTAGATGCATATGAGCCTCTTAAATATGGAGGCTGTTCAGTCTGGGAACGTTTTTAAAATTTAAGGTATTGTCCTGACCTCATATACACTCACACAGCAAGTTTTCTAAGACTATATCAAGGCCTCAGTTTTCTCTTTCAAGACACTGTATGTGCTAATCTGTGTATAATTGCATCATCAGCCACAGAGCAGAGATAAATGTTGTTTTATCACTGCTAAGAGTATTATTGTGAAATTATCAATATTCTGATTGTAGTAATATAACATATTGATTTAAATACTGGCTCCTGAACTTACACGGTCATTTGATATGATCAAAAAGTATTTGATGTATAAAATTAGAGTGTGTTTAATGACTTATTTGTCTTTGCTGTGAACGGATACTCTGTTTCTCCAGCTACTTGTATAATTTGTGCAGTTTATACATCTCACATTGCATTAACTTACCTTAGTGAAATAACTTCACTCTGAAGGCTTCCATCCCAGTTTGCCAGCTGCGACTTTTGGTTTGGATGGTGAAACCTAAACATCCCCTCTGTCCCTAGGTATTGGTGCAGGCTTGTACCACAAGCCGGCTGTGTCCTTGCCGCTCCTCCAGCTCACTTGGGCATATGGCATAGGTAAGGAAGGAGCCTGCACATCTTGTTTCTGTTTGCGAAGGAAGCACACCCTGCACTTTCCCCGAACGTAAATTCAGCCAAAGTGGTATGTCATTAATCAGGTGCAGGATCTGGAAAAATCATACAGAGACTTTGCATCTTATAGTCTTATATTAAAAACAGCAACTTACAGTTGGTTAGTTTGTTTATTGAAAATGTTTTAACACTGTACCTTGCAGAATGTGCACAATAGGACAAAATAAGATTATTCCTCCATCCACCTCCAGCTCAGATTTTCTGCATAAACAATTTGGATCATGAGCCCTAAAAATGCACGTGTTGGTGCCATAGCCTACACGGTATGTAAGTCTATCAGATCATGGGGAATGGTAAAACACAGTACAAGGTATTTCCAGACTTAGAAGGCTTCTACACATAAATCTGAGTCAAAGATTAAACTCAAGCTTCATAAAGCTCACCTAGCTTTCTCTACAAGGCTATGAAACAGCATCTTGGCTTCTATGTGTTTTGCTTTGGATCAGGTGCTCATGCTGTGCCAGGAGATGCAGCAGAAAGGCTCACCTGAGCTGGCGTCATCGCTGGTCCAAGTGCTTTGGAGAGGAGCCAAGGTAGCAGCCCCCAGAACATGCACACACGCAAGATCCTCCGCTTCTCATGCACTGATAATTGCCTATTAACATAATGCAAATCGAAGCCCCTTTCCTAACTTTAGAGCCTCAGTGCACAAAGATTTTCTTGCTCCATTAAAAAGACAATTTTACTCATGCAGTAATGGAAAACATCAAACTCAAATAGGAAAGTGGGTGCCTCTAAGTATTTCATATTTTACAGGAATATGTTTTAAATGAAATACTGCCTGACAGATAAATTACATTGGCTTTACGTATGTACCCGGCTGATTTAGTGCTACCAGCAGTGCAGATGGTTGGCGACAACTTTGTAGGTGCTTAAACATCTTAGTACATGAATGCAATTTTTGCACTAATGCAAAACACTTGTGGAATGACCCTTCAGATGTAATGTTTTCCATTGAGAGAGCTAATTTGGACTTACAGAGAAAAAAGTTATATACAAATTACTTCAGGTAACCTGTAGCCTTTAAAAAGAAAAGAAATGCAATTATATCTGCTCTCTGCAGCCACAGTTTAATGAAAACTGAAGACTGAAATGGTCTTTCTAAGTTTCAGAATTACAACAGGTCCCTGCTTATTAATGGAGCAGTTGTACCAGCAATTTGTTTTTGTAATTATATTCTTTGTGGTATACACAGTTTTCAAATAGTGATGCAAAAAGGACAGCTGGAAATACTGTTAGTTGCTTACCTAATCCCCAGTGAGAATAAAAATAGATAACAGTAAATGAGACTGTATGTGGGAAGCTAAATTAACAGTCAAAGCTGAGATTTTTTTTTAAAGACACAGTATACTTCAATGTATGCATAAAAGATGGAGATGAAATGTATTAAATATCAGTAGGAATACTCGGCCCTTTGATTACATGAATGAGGAGCAGAACTCATTCCTTGGCTTAAAACATCCCGGTCTTGTACAAAGCAAATAATGAGCTTGACCACAAAACTGCTGATATTTCCCATGCAGAAAGTGAACACTGAGGCAAAACGGTTGCTTATAGAGCAACGTGAGTTCTCCTTTTTAGGCTTATGTTTATTCTCAAAAGCAACTACAGAGATTCATGTTTAAACTGTGATTCGAATACGCTTCAAAGACAGTCACCTTTCCAGTAGCAGCAGTTTACCTGGCAGTGGGGAGCTGCGTGCGCATCCTGGCACAAGATGGTGGGGCTGAATCTCACGGGAAATATTTGGTTTTAGAAGAAACTCAACCAACTTTAGAAAGTCTTGAAATGTATGAATTCCGGCTCCAGCTTCGCACAACCACACAATCAGTCTTTGCTCAAATATCCTTCCTTTGGTTTCCTGAGTGCCACATTCCTCATTTAAGTTTAATTGCTAGGAGTTGCGTTGGCACTTGCCATCAGTATCTAAGTGTCTTCAAAGCGTCACAGTGCTGAAGGACCATCCATAGCTGCACCCTGTGGATGCACCTTCCCTCCGTGAATCAAGGGACACAGAGGCTTTAAAATTTCATCTTAAAGGTGATTTTACCTTCATTTGGGTAACCAACTGGCAAGCCAGTCTACTGGTGGGTATCAATCAGCATGTCATTATGCCATTTTGCATTAGCTGAGGATGTAACCTGCACTATTCCCTCCTGCAAAACATCTTGTAGCTGTCAGTCCATTGACGCTATGAAGGTAAAAGAGTGATGGGACAGAGAGCTGACGTTTGCTGCGGGGAGTGTGCAGGGGCAGCCAGTGCTTCCCATAACTGTGCGCAGCTGCAGCCTCACCGCAGCAAAACCCTTGGCGCCTGGGAACTTCATTTCCTGACCTTCACTTTCCTCTCAAATATTCCTTGCAGGTCTGGGGTGAAGAGCTTGGCTCCAAAAAAAAAAAAAAAATTAAATATCAAAATGCACAAAACAGAGCCAACAGGAAATTCTCACTTTATGGAAAGCAAGAGCCAAGCGAAGCGCTGCAGTCCAAGCCGGTGCTCGCAGTGAGATCACCGCGCCTCCAGCTCGTGCTCCAGCGCAGCCTGGGTGCACGAGGTTGCACGAGGCGAACCAGGGATCAGGCAGCGGTGAGCTCCTCGGGCCTGGTCCAGAACGGACTGAAACCAGAAGGGAGGCCCCCCTTGGTTTAAGAAGTAAAGCAGAAAGCACAAATGCAGCCTAAGTTCTGAAGCCGTGCCTTCAAGTACATTATTTTCTCAAGGTGTCCAAACGATCGCTGAGAACAGTTGCCTTACAGAGCGATTCCTCACAATTCTCCAGTGGGCCGGATACGTGAGGAGTGTGCACAGCACTGACTTGTTAGCTGCAGCTCTATACCCAGCTTTCTCTATCAGAGCGCATCCTGCCCTCTCTTGATAGCTAATGAGTGGTCTGCTAAAATAAATAAGATCCCTCCGCTCCCCTAGAGACAGGGAGGAGAGTGCTTGCTCCTAGCCCATAAAGTTTGGCTGTGTGGGGATGGGGTCTTTTTTTTTGTTGTTTCTTGTTTATTTTTTTCTTTTGCTATTGAGGGAGCCAATATGAAGTGCATTAAATTTTCCTTGAGGATTTGGTTTGCTGTATCTGAGGCCAGGTAAGAGAAGAACAAGAGGAAAGCCACTTGATTTTGTGCCTGGAGCAAAGCTAAGCGGTTCAAGGCCAGAGTAAACACAAAGCAAATGAAAAAAAAAAAAAAAAAAAGCGTTTGAGAAGAGAGGTGCTGCGATTTAGCACCGAGCAGGGCTTGGAAGAGCCAGAGGCCAGGCTGCCTCCCCCGGGGCTGCCCAGGCTGCCTCCCCCGCTGGCGCTGCCCACCTCCGGGCTGCAGGCACAGCCTCAGCCCCAGACGAGTTTCGTGCATCCCAGCGATGCTCCCTCACGCGCGGCTTCCAGCTCCGTCCCGCTGCACTGTGCCGGCAGTAGCTGGGTGTTTGTGATCACCTCCGCAAACCTGGCGCTGTTCCACCGCTCGGTCGGGCTCCAGATGGCAGGATGAGGTTTCCTTGGTTTGATCTGTACTACAACAGACTTTTAAACAGTGTTTTGTTGCGACCATTTCCAGCCCCGAGCTGAGCTCCGCTCTTAGAAAGATCGCTGCTCAGAAATGCTAAAAAAAGCCCCCAAAGCTGTTGAGAATTCAATGTAAATGGCTTGGGGGAGGCTACATTAAGTCTGCATATTTTGGAAGTGTATCTGCTGCAGAGATATATGAATCAAATATGCTGGAGATACTCAAAATTTGCCTGGACAAGACATCTGATCCAGTTGGACCTGCTCAGAGCAGAAGGTAGGACTGCATGATCTCTGGACATCCCTTCCAACAAAATTAGTTAAAACCTAAAAACCAATTATTGATAGTCTTAAAAACTAGCTCATGAGACATGAACTTCGATCATATACCCATATGCATACACCAGCAGGTACATGCAAAGCTATAGATTATGCATGCCAATATAAAATCCCCAAAAGGCAGGCTTATTCTGGATATTCGGTCCACCGAGCTGAACTATTAAGAACACTTTTGGGAAAAGAAAAAAGTGCAAAAACTGAAATGACAATCCCCTAACAGAGATGGAGCTTGCACTAAAGAGCTGGGGAGCTGCTAACAGGTTAGCAGTGCATCTTGCTGCACACACTGGCAAGTAGCCTTTGCATGCACACGAGGTCCTTCAGTGGCTCCAAAGTGGAAGGCAGACCGAGACTTCTCAATACTTTTAAGTCCATTGCAGGAATAAGAGCAATATTATCTTTGGTCTAATAGCAGAACTGTGATGTAAGGAGCCTTGGGCAAATTTAATGGCATGTACACTTTCTACTTCTTTCACTTGACAGATACTTATGGACAACCCAACCTGATCTTGCTGGACCTTGAGCAGGAGATGGCACTCCATCTGTCTTCCAGCCCCCGAAGTCACCCTCTGATTTGTGGTTTCTCTTACTATCTGTCAGCAGCATTTCAAGTTTTTTCTGGCTTTCAGCTTTTGCGTTAGAGGTTCCCAAGGCTGCAGGGCAGGAGAGATGCAGGGTTATGGTGTAGTGTGTATGCTCTGTGGACACTTCTCAAGAGTGCTCAGCTATCAGCTCCCCCGAGAATGAAGAGAAACAGTAGCGGTGCTTGGGTGGTGTCTTCTTCTCCTGAGCTTTCCTGCTGTTTCTCCTGTCCATCTTCTGTGTATTCAGGATACAGCATCTTGACCCTGAATGTCACTTCCTGCTTGAAAGGAAAAGGCAGGAGAGGTCAGGATGGGATACACCTCCCCACATTACTCATAGTCCAGGCTGGACTCTTCATAGGCAGAGCAAGACTTAAACTCATGTGTGGTCCTCACCCACACAAACGAGATCATAGACATTACAAAAATCTTCAAAAAGTTGAGCAGGAATGGTCTACACAGCCAAACTGCAGGGCGAGCCCCACTGACAGTGCTCAGCATCCTCTGCCCCGGCAGCATCAGGCCCCAGCACACTGCTCAGCCCTTCCCACAGCATCCCCTTGGTGTTGGTGAGTCCCAAGCCCGGTCCCAGCGATGGGGGATGCAACCCAGACCAAATTAAGGCGATCAGATTTACAGGGAGAAGAGAGCTGAGGTGTCCCCTGAGGCAGCACACCTGCTGCCACCATGGAAAGGGCTCAGGGATGGGGATGGGTGCCATGGCCGAATGTGGCAGGGGGGCTTGCCAGCACCAGCAGAACCCCCCCCTTTTCCCATGCGGAAGCAGTGTGCCATCTCCCCAGAACACAGCCGGGCTGGCGAGCGCGACGCCAACATCTGTGTGCCAGCTCTGCAGGGCTGCGCATGCCGCACGCGATCCATCTGCAGCATGCAGCACATGCCAGGGGCTGTGCTCGGGGGGGCTGCATGGGGGGGCCACCACAGGAGGAATCCACAATAGAATTCAAAAAAAAAAAAGCAAAAAAACACACACAAAAGACATGTTTCTTGTTGCTATTCTGTTCTTTTCCTCTTTGGTTTAAAATACCCTATTGACTTTAATTAAACTCAGGCAAGATTCACAAGCTTGGTCAATTTAGGGATTTGGAAAGAAAAAAAAGTGGGGAGGGATTTCAACCAAAAGGAAAAAAAAGGAGGTTTTTGCCAAGCAGGTTTTCCCAGGTTCTCATAGCTCCACATTATGTGGCTCTGTGTCTGGAGCAGGCTCCAAGCCTGAATTCCAAACGACCTGGATGGGGTCCTAAACTGATGCGCTGTGGGCGTTTCGGAGCCCCCGCTCGGCGGAGAGCCGCGGGCAGGGTGCTGGAGGAGGCAGACAGGGATCCCGAATGGAGAAATCCATCTCACCGCCAAAAGGCAGAACACTCATAGGCTCCAGGCTTGAGGTTTTAAGCTTTGTATTTAACCCTGTTGTTTTCCTGGAGATGTCTAAGTAGGGCTCACCTTAAAGCCTCTACTGAGAAAGAAAAGCAAAGTTTCTCTATGATCTTCTTATCGCTGTGAAATAAAGAGTAGCAAATACGCAACCGCAATTGCTTTTTACCTCCCCATTGCTCCAAATACTGAATCTAGCCGTGGTTGAGCCCCAGATGGTGAAGCATTCAACTTCATTTTCTAACCTCTTGTGGGGCTCAATTTAATTTATTAACAGGTTACTCTCAAGACAGATCATGCACCACGTAAGCCTAAACTGAACCAGGTATATCTGTGATTTACTAACCAGGTGCCTTGCAAACCCCAAACCAGTAGTCCGCCAATATGGACAGAAGCCACATGTGCATGTCAGACGCCTGCGGAGAGTGCAAGGATGAGCATGAAATCTTAAAGTTTTCCTTCCCTACGGTGGTAGCACATCGTATGGCTCCTGGCTACCTCTCATCAGAGCTGTGCAAGCAGTCAGCTGGAATTTCATCTCTGTTCACTACCTTTGCCTTGGCCTGGAAGTGAATTTGGTGAGCGGCCACCCTGAGAAAAGCCATTAAGTCCTCTGAGTCCAGAACAAGTTGTATTTCCACTTTTTCTCCTCCTGTTGAAATAATTCTGCATTCCACCTGGCCTTGCTGGTGCCTGCTGAGCTACGTGTGCAGCAGAACTGAAAAGCCATCCCTATTTCCCCCTCTTTTTCTGCTTCTTGAGGTGTCCACTCAGCGTTTGGTGGGAGACCTGCGCTGTCCCCCACGTGCTGCCCCCAGCCCAGAGCCACGGTTGGCTCCTTGGCACACCACAGGTCCATGGACTTCTTGGTTCACCTACTCTTCAGGGTCCTGATACCCACAGCAACACTTGTGGTCACCCTCCAAGTTCAAAAAGCCAGAAATTTGCGCCATGGTGGGCCACCGCTTGAATAGATGCCTACAATGAGATGGCTAGCAAGCTCAGGGCAGGTGTGAAACCGCCTCCTCTCCTCCATCAGTGCAGGGTTCATGCCTGGCAGAGCGCTGAAATAAAGCCATTGGAAAGCAGGCTGGGAACCTCCCAGACGGAGACTGGTGACTGGTGACCCCTCCGCAGGGCAGGAGGAGCAGTGCCAGGCAGGGCAGCACGCGTGGCAGGGTTGCTCTGCTCAGCCGCTGTGTCACCGCAGCTTTTGGAGCGCACTGGAGTTGCGGTTATGAATTTATTCTTATTCCAGCTGTTGGTCGTGTGCTTTACCCAAGAACAGAAAAACAGCCCCTTGCTGCAGCTGACAGGGGTGGTCTCAGGGAGTTTCTGAGCCTATCGTGGGAGATCGTTGCCTCCATACACCTGAGCTGGTGCTGGACGCGGCGGGACGACGCCCAGCCATTTGGGAGCGGTGATCTGCAGTTTGGCAGAGGCTGGGGCCGGACTGCCACAGCTGGGGGGAGCTGGAGAGCTGCTGAAAAGTCCTTTGGCTTAAACCACCGCGTTCCTCTAAGGCAGGGCCAGGGGGTTGTATTGCGGAGCAGAGGAGCAAAGGATCGGCCATATGTTTTAGGCCAGTTGTTATAAATTACCCTCACTTTTCCTCAGTGCTGCGTCAAAGATAGAGCAAGCGTATTTTATTGGTAATAGAGAGAAACAGGCTGTCGGCTCAGCGGGACGGGAACGGGGTGGCTGGCAGTGAGCTCTTCCCAGCATCTCCTACCAATGAGCCCAATCCTGCCACACTCGGCAATGGTGAGCAGCACCTTGGTCTGTTTTGCAAGAAGGCAGACCCTGCCCCTTCTGTTTTCCCTGTCCAGCGGTCATACCTGATGTTTAAATCAATTACCTAGACATTTAAGTCTCTTTCACATGCCAGCACGTGGCCCTTGTAAGCCTTTAGGGTTGGCGGCGAGGAGGGGGTGTTGGCTTTTGCAAGCAGTATGTACATTAATTCCAGTGTAAGGAGCTGCAGTAAATCACTTAATGCCTGAATCAAGTTAGTTGTTGTTGTTTTGGTGAATTGGGACCACATTCGGGACTATAATAACCTAATAATGGACAGTGCAGGCATAGACCACACTGTAATGTATATTGTAGGGGAATATGGTAATAGTCTGAAATGGCAATTCTCCTAAATAAATAGCACATCAACTTACTTAAACCTAATCATAAATGGGACAAATTGGACCCATGTGCAAACAGAAACCTGAGCAGAAGGCAGGAGTTAAAGAAGCCATTGTTTCCCAGCCTGACCCTGGGCAGAGAAAGCCTGTGTCAGGTTACATCTGTTAAAATGATTCTAATGCCAGCCCAGTATTTTAATTATAAATATATAAAACATTTAATAAGAAGACATTCTGGGCTTACTAAGCCTTTAAAAACTGGATGTGGGCGGGGTGGGTAGAATGGTATTCCATGTGCCCCAGACAGAGTGCCAGCGTATAATGATTGAATGTTTTCCTGTAATAAATTGAAAAAATCTGGTTTGTAAGAATGGATCCAAATCACTTGGCATTAGAAAGGTAATTTGTTACCTAGCTTCCTCTTGGAAACAGGCTGTGTCCAAGTTTGCTAGAACTTAGTTTCTAGGGACTGCGGTGTCCAAAAAGAGAAAGAAAGAACAACCAGGATGCTTATGGCTCTGGTGCTAAAGTGCGCATGCACCCACACACACATACATTCTCTTTTATTTCTGCCTCTCTCTTTCTTTTTTTTTTTTCCTTTCTTCTCAGTTTTGCAGTCCTCCCTCTCATGGCTCCGAACACAAGATCCAGCAGCCAAAAAAAGGAAAAAAAAAAAAAAAAAAGAGGTTACTCAGGACAAAAGCCAGATCTATAGCCACCTTCTTTGTACCTTTCCAAATCTCAAGCCTGCTTAATTATGATTAATTGCCACATGGATAATCAGATACAGTTTCAAAAGGTTGGAGATGACAGTCCAAGGACACTAGGGAAGAAGGAAGGTTCGCCTTTGTTACAAGAAAAAAAATACCAGGTCCCTTCCTCAGCCCATAACCTTTTCTTATTTTAACAATTCCAAACGGAATTAATACCATCAGTATATTGTTCCCGCTCCTGGGAATTGAACTTCAACTGTACAATTTCTGCAGCTGTCAGTTTTTTCAGACCTCCTGTCAATAACGCAATGTTGGGGTGCCCTTCTTTTTGAATGAAAGCAGTTTCAAGTTTCTGCTTTGTGTCTGTGCTTTCTGGGTGGTGTGACATGATGAGAAAGTATAAAAAATAATAACAGCAGTTAAAAAGCTTCCACTCTTGACTTAACTGGATCAAATGTAATAGACTACAGTCTTTTCTCCTGATTTCCTTTGCTTGTTTTAGAAAACACTGTGAAAAGTGCAGGAGATTTTGTCTTGCCAGCTCTTTCCTCCATTTAAAATCCCTTTGGCTAAGTCAAGGATCACAGTATGTCATTTCCAGCCTAACAGAAGTGCTGGGCCTTGTTCAGCTCCTATTACTAGGAGGCAAATCCCTAGGTTGCAGGCGCCAGTGTTTCTGTGTTTGGCTCCCTTCCCAGTATTGTTTCCTTCATTACATTCCAGAGTGCCTCTCAGCCAGTTAATGTTTGCACTGGGAGGTCCAAATATCCAGCAATCAGCACTGAACTTTTCTCTTTTTGTTGAGAATTGCAGGTTTCAAATGCAATCACTGGCTTTAGAGGAAAACTTACAGGTGAACACAACAGCACTAATTTCCATTTTATTCACAAACAGTTATATTTTCTGCAGTTTCTCCATGTACACTCGTAAAACAGTTTCAGGAGATGTCTGGCTTTTTCAGGGCTTGCAGGGGCTGGAATAGTGTTACGGATTTTGGGGTGGACGCTGCCCTCCACCCACCTCTCCCGAGCACCCGGCCCCTCGTTAACACGAGCACTCCCATATTCAGCCATTATCTCTCAGTGTCACTGCTGGTAATGTGATGGTGCTCTCCTTTTTACTGAAAATGTAGTGAGCTGAGAGCGTATGAAACAATTTGGATCATGTGAAGGGTCAAAATATTTGCTCAGACTTAGCGCCTCCCTTTATACGAGCATGGGGTGGGAGATGAGGTTCCTAAATTGCTGGGGGTGCCATTTAATTCATAAGGGCAAGGGCAAGCTGCAGCCTTTTGTGCTGTTTGCATCTGAGGCACCGGGAGGCATGGAGGGGGTTCATGCCGTGGATTTCTGAGAATATTGATTTTCCCGTATGACTGGCAGGGAGTGGCTTTGGGTGGCTCGAGGGGACCCACCCAGTACATGCAGTGGCCCCCCCAGGGCAGCACCTCAATTCTCCTGCTGCCAGAAACCCCTGTAAACAGCAAGAAAACTTTCTGTACATCGACCAAGGATAAGGCCCTTTATTTTCAGAAGCTGTGTCAGGCTGTACCTCAGGCAATTTGTACTGTTCTATAGGAAGACTTTTGATAAGACAGCCCCATGTAATTTACTTGCTACGGGTTTACTATTAAGTTTCAAGACCTAGCCATGGGTCATAGGCTTGATTAAGCAATTAAAAAAGTCCACGACATTTCCTTGTGGCGAAGAGAAAAAAAAAAAGTACAGGTTGGGAAATCCTCAGTGTTTTCCATAAAACCTCCAGCTATGCTTCCACGCATGATCATATGTCATATGGATGGTGTCATAGCGTCCTAAGGGTGCTAGCTCACAGCGATGATATCGAATTCATGGAAGTGTATATGCTCAGAGAGAATACTAATGTTAACTCAGTCTAAATAACAACACTGCCAAAGGAGGAAAGCAAAAGATGAAATACAGTGGATTTCAGGAGGCAACAAGCTCTCATTTATTAAGATCACCGGCATTTTACAGGTTACAAATCATAAAGCAGAAATAACTTCATAATATACAGGTCAGGAATGTGCCTGGGATATTGAGGAACTATTTCCTTGGCAATAATCTGCCACAGATAGTCAGAAGCGTGCATTTGCTGGCACAACAAATCATTGCTGATTAATTTTGTCTGCTTTTGTCTCGGAGAAGCAACAAGACACTTCGCTCTGTATGTTGTACTTTATTTCCACAGTATTCTTTTTTGATGCATAATGTTTTGCAAGATAGGCTAAACACTATACTCTTTGTTTTACCTCTTTGACATCGTTTTTGCCTGAATGCAGCGTGCAGTGGCTGATTGTGCGAGGCAGGGGCTGTAGGGCGCGGGGGCTGACACCCACCAGAGCCCACTGGAAGGGCTGTTGCACCCGCTCATGCACACATGCCAAACTGCCTATCAGGAACACGCTTTAAGTATTTTATTTCCTCTTGAAGGGGATGAGACCTGAAGCTTACAGCTAAGTGCTTGTACTTGGTGCTGAAGAGGAGCCTGAGTGAGCACACGGCAGTGGCAGCAGCAAACAACTGAAATTTTCTCTCCGTTGGCTCTTAGGAACAAGCCCTGGTGCAGGTTGCAGAAGTGCCTGCAAGAAGAGAAACTGGAGTTTCTCATTTCAGGAGCAGCAAAAGCCGGGCTGGATGGAACTATGATGTTGAAGGAAGGACTGTATGGCAGAGCGGCGTCTTCCCCCACACTTTATTTATTGCATCCTAGAGCAAGCCTGGCTGGATGGTGGTCTGCCTCGCCGACCGCACGGAGGGGCTTCACAGCATCCCCTGAAGGACAATAGATATGATAAATGCCAAAGACGATGTCAAAACCGGTAACTTTCCTAACATTAACTTAATATTCACAGCTATTAAACATCAACAGATCAGAAATGGACTATCTCCAAAGCAGGTGGAAACTTCTCCAGGCTCCCTGTGCTGCTGATGTGAGACAGAGAGCATGTTATCATTTCTGAGTACACCCTCTACTTTATCAGAGTTTCTGCAGGTTTGAAGAGGTTCCCAATTCCATCCTGGTTATAACGAATCACTCTGAAATGGGCTGTGGGGGAGACTTTTCAAGAAGTGAGCTAGGTGCATCAAGTCAGAGGCTCAGGAGAACCCAGTCAGGCAGGATTCACTGCTGTGATAGGAAAACACAAAGCAGAAGCATCCTGAGGAGGGAGATTTTGGAGATTTGTTCATCAGTGAAGGGCATTCACACGGGAGGGGGGGAGGAAGAATAGTGTCCTTGGAAAATCATAATTATGGTGTAATCAAAACTTTTTATTTAATTATTTGTGAACACTGCAAGACAGATTTGGAGAGAAAGATGATTTTTGTTGTTCCCACATCACTGCCCCAAATTCTCCTTGTGGCTCACATCCTCCTTCGTTCATAACATGGAGAGCAAGACTCCGATTCAGAGAGGAAAAAGGTGGCAGCAGCAACCTCCCACCTGCAGAACAAGATCAGGTGGTGTCAGCCTCCCACCATCTGCAGAATACGTGTGTTTAGGGCATGATGGTGCAGCCCTTTGAGCTCCCT
Source organism: Chauna torquata (assembly GCA_013399475.1). Taxonomy (NCBI): domain Eukaryota; kingdom Metazoa; phylum Chordata; class Aves; order Anseriformes; family Anhimidae; genus Chauna; species Chauna torquata. Next base: position 435,512 of record VXAL01005842.1, read on the forward strand.
TTGGAAAACATCTTTGTGGGGTCTTATATCTGCCCAGAGAGGCTCCTGGGCTTGACTTCGCCTCCTTGGCTGAAGCCAGACCAGTTTTGGCTGTTTCAGATACGGCAACATCTCCCAAAAAGTCCAGGAGCTTTGTAACTGGGGCCTCTAGGAACCTGGAGAGGTGGTTTCTTTCTCTCTTTACCTAATTTATCTTCCGTGAGATTGAAGTCATCATGAAAAATAGTATTGCTGTTATGGCTTCTGCTGTTAATGCTCACCTCCTATTCACATTCCCCAAACTCCCACCTTCATCCTCTTCGCTTTCTCCCTTCAGAATTATAACAAAACCCAAAACATTGTGTTCATAACATTTCCTCCAATTCCAAAAAACAATGAAAGAAGAAAAAACAGCTAGCAGATGCTGATTTTCTCACTTAACTGCACATATTTTATAGTAATTCTCTCTGATTTTCTCCCAAGACACCCACCTGACCTTCCTTTCTCTCCAGTCTCTCCCAGTAGTGGCCAAATGCTGCTAATCGTGTGATATTCATCCCATGGAAATAGGCTGCAACTAAAAGAAATTTACCCTCTGACCTCAACGCCTTCGCATGCACAATAGATACCAAGACATGCCTTTGCTAAAAGGAATGCCTTTTCCTTGGCAAAAACTGATTTTTATACAAAACCAAATTAATACTGTGAAGAGAATGTGGTTTTGTTTGTTTGTTTGTTTTGCTATTTCACAAAAGCAATACAAATAAAACAAAAACAGTTCAGTGATTTTACAATGAAGAATGACAAAATACATTTTCCAAGAATTTTGAAAGAAGTAAAAATGGAACGTGATAAATATTTTTGCTTCTCTCTACAAAACTGAAAGTGATTTACAAGTGTGAATTAATGCTGAATTAATGCGCTGTGATAAAGAGCAGGGAGTAGTTAGCCCAGAAGTTTTCAACGTTGTCCATAGACAATTTAGTTGGGAGAGCATCTCCAGAGCACATCCTTTCCGATTGCTGGTGGGAGCCTGAAGTCTCTGTGGTAACAAAACCAACAATCTACATGGAAAAAAAGAAAGTTTGAGAAACTGTTGAAATGAATTTTAGCTGCCTTTGTTAAGCTGAAAACAAGGAGGAGGCTCCACATCGTCCGAGTAGTCGGTTTTTCATGCATCACCAAGTGCTTTGCTGGGTGTCGGTCAGCCCTGACAAGCTCAGGCACACTTTTAGCTGGACGGGCTGCGATGCAGCGGATGAAGTGAAGTGTCTTGTTCACACACCAAGTCTGCTGCAAGACCTGGGAACAGAACTTTTCTGTCTTTCCCATCCACAAAGAGCAAAGCTGATATTTTTCAGTCTGGATTGTTATTTTCTTTCTTGGATTAAGGAAAACAAAAATGAGAGAGAAAGAAAACCAGTGACTCATTTCAGTTTCTTTGCTGAAACACAGCTGCCCTTGTCACAGGAACAAGATTCTTAGAGCCTGCATCCAAAATTTATTGCAAAATAAAAATGAAACTTTTAAAAACAACCAGGCTAAATGTTGTTTCTAATTCTTTTTTAATATGTAATTGTGAATGTAGGTCCAGACTCCAGCCAGGATCAAGGGTAGAGCTGGAAACTTGGGAGAAACAAAGTTCTTGTGAAATTTTCAGACAAATTTTGCAAGCCCACACTGCCTACGTTGGTTGGACAAGCTTCAAAATAAGTATGCGTTTTTCAAAGCTTTGATGCTTCTGAACCTTGTGGAATTCCTGCAGTGGCAGGTCAGTTTAACTGCGCCCACAACACCACCCAAAGGTAATATTGTATTTCTTTCTCTGGTATTGTTTTTGAAAATGTACAAAAAGCCCTGAGTCCAGTGATCCCAATTCAGGAAATGAAAGGACTATGTACATGCGTAACTCTCCTCCAAACTTCAGTGGTGCAATCTTTCCATTTTAGGAAAACCATGATCTTTGCTTTGCCGTGATCTTTCTGCCTGAGAAACACTAAGACCTTACTTCTGAACTTTGAGTTGCCACCTCTCTGATGTTAGTAATTTTTCCCGTTAGCGTAGTGCCGCATTTCTACAAATGAACGTACACCTTGGCGATAAACCTGCCTTGTTCAGGAAACCTGTTCAGAAGTGACATTCACTGTATGAAGCCGTGTCTCGTAAGCCTAAAATTTGAGCTGCTTCTTAACAGAAAACAACCTTCATGGCACTGCATAGTGCCCAAAGAGGAGGGAGTAAAAGCACGTGAGGGAATCGAGTGCTTCAGAATGGATTTTTACTCATCCTGACTGAAATAAAAGAAAAATGTCGCTGCGTGAGTAAGCCAAGCGTGATTGGTGTTTGCAACCTTCCCTTCATTTAATGAGCAAGCTCAGAAAGAAAAAAGGCCTGAAGGTGGACAGGGAGGCAGTGCAGAGGACAGCGTGAGATGGGAGGGAAGACAGATGACCTGGTTTTGCGTCCAAGCTAATTTTACGTCATTTTAACTATATTTAGTTACATTTATATTTAATAGGGTAGTAACTATTGGACCGAGATTTTCATTGTTGTTTTCTGAGTAATTTAAATTTCCAAGAGGTGTTTTTTTGTTTGTTATTCTTTTCTTTTTTGTTTGTTGTTTGTTTGTTTGTTTGTTTGTTTTCCCTAAGACTTTGTGGTCTTCTTTCATGAGTTTATTTTAGATCTAGTGGAATGTCCCAGAGAAAATTCCAAATGGTCTTTAATATATGAAATGTTTCCAGAAAGGAGAAATTCTCAGTGGACTATGAAACTATTTTTCAATCATGGTATATGGCACACAAACCACAGCTGATTTTTTTCAGTAGGAAACTATTGCCCAGTGGGTTAAAAGAAAATAAAGGATAATGGGATTTTTCCATAAGGCTGGAGGCATTCGCAGGGGTTTCCTCCCCACTAGATGTCACTGGAACTGTTTGAAATGTTTGGAACAAACAGCCCCAAACTGCCCAGGTTTGGAGCTTTGTTACAAATGTGAGACTTGGACCAGGCTTCTTTCAAGCTCTGCTCTGGTTCACAAGCCTTTCATGGGAACCTGGACTGAGAGATGGGGAATCATATAAAATTCATGCTTTGGCACAGATTTGGGGACAATGTAGGTGAAACTGATGAAGTTTGGCACTGTGCTTGAAGGTTTTGGTCTTCTTTGGGCAAGCCAAATGGAATCAAAGAAAATGCCTGGGTGCCACCACTGTATGGTTGTCAGGTCTTCAAAAGTAGAGCCGGGTCGTGCAGAAAGCGAGTGGCTGTCTCTGAGAGCAGCACACCTCTTCCCACATCCGCAGTGACCCAGTGCTGGGACGGCCGCACCAGGAAGCACAGCCAGGGCTTGTGCACTCGTGCAATCTGCAGTAAAAACAAGGAAATTCTGACATGTCATGCCATTAAATTTTCCATGGCTCTCCTCCTCAGAAGTACTGATGTTAACCCCCTGCCGTTGAGGAAAGCAGCTCCTCATATTATTAGGTCTACTATTTAAATTCTCCCTGTAGTTCCAATTGACTACAGGAATCTTCTTCCATTCTTATTCAAAATTCAGTTTAGTGTGATTATGTGGCCATGCATCAAATATGGCAGTATAATATGTCCTTTCATCTACTTGCCATAATACATCCCTTTTAGTGCCACATAAATCCCTGAAAATATTGCTGTCTTCTGCTCTTGAGAATCTTCATGTGCCTCTTTGCCTTACTGCCTTCCTCGTCTATTGTATCTCCAAGCTGAATTAATTCTTTTTCCCCCAACCTGGCTGCTATGCTGTAGCTCCTGCTTCTGAGCAGCCACCAGGAAACAGCAGCTCTTCCAAAGTAAAAGAAGAGCCAGGGAGAGCCCGGCTGCTGGCAGGACCCTCCCAGCCGTGCCAGTGCTCTGGCTCTGCTCTGGCTGGCAGCTGCTCCGAGCCACCCCAGGCTGGCAGCGCCTGCTGTCAGAGCAGCTCAGCAGCAGGGGCTCTTGCTGGTTCTTTACTGAGACTCCTGGTCATAACTTCTTCTTAAGGATCGTCGTCATCATGCCTCACCCCGGGCAGGTAATGGACAGCACCAGCCTGGCCGTGCCCCGTAGCAGCAATATGGTCCCACACACCTTCCTGACATCCCCGCTGCGCTTCAGGGAGCGCACACTGGCTTGTACTTGTTTAATTAATTAATGACCTGACTGCACCACTTCAGCACAACTGACTTGTAGGCACAGTTGATTCATGTGAAGCACACACAGGAAGAGGGTATATTCCCTTACACAACTTCTGTACTAAGATATTATTACATTAAGCCAGCAAACTTTCAACCTGCTCTGTAACCAATAAATTTAAGAAAATGAATTAAAACTACTTGCCTATTTTAATATGTACTCCTGAAGACATTTTCCAATTTTTTTCACGGTTTAATTAAAGCCTCATGGCAATGGTATGCTTCTTTCTACCTACTATGCCAGTGGTTAAAAAATTACGGGGCTTCAAGTACCCTGCATGTCATTAATTGCTCTGCTGAAGATAAAAGAGCAACAATATTTTTATCACAAGTGCTGCAGTAAGCAAAATTAAAAGTGCCCCTTGCCCATGCCAGTGGAGCCGGCTGGGAGCAGGGCCATAGCACCCAGCCCCCTCCATCTGATGCCCAGACCTACATTTGTGCCCTTCTGTCTCACAGCCCATTTCGGGAACTAGTTCATTCTGCTGCATGTCCTGACGAGCGGAGGAGCTTCCCTGTCCCACTACTTAACATTAAAAAATGAAGTAGAGAAATCTCTAAATTAAGAAAGTCCTGGCAGAGTACATTCAGAGCAGGACAATGCAGAGGAAGGTTACAAGTATATTAGGATAAGGGCATCACAATTATATGAAGAAGTCTGGAGAGAAAAGATTACATTGTTCTGACAACAACATTTTTCAAACATTTAGACCTTTAATATCATTAATTTAAAGTACAAGATTAAATATTTTATGCAAATATTAGACAACAGCAAAGAGCTCCGCATATTAGGATTTAAAACAAATTGAAAGCATGCAAGACATATTCATTTCTTAAGCAGTTTAGTTAAAAAATCGGTATTGTCTCTATTAGGATTAACTGACAGTAACTCTTTGTGTTCAAATGGATTTAACTTCACTCTGTTTTGTTTTCCAGATATCATTGTCCTCCAATAATCAGGGATAAAAGGAAAAGTAAAAGGACAGATCAAGTAAAAATATATCTTCACATCATAAACACAGAATTATGTTTAAATTTCATTACTAAATGGGATTTCAGCTTCATATACCATGCCTAATCCTGCACTATAAAAGATGTATAAAACCTCTTGACAAATTCTAACAGACTTTGTGGAAGTTGCATATATTGATTAAAACATCAAGCAGTTACATACAAACCAATAACAAATTACTTCTTGTTGGAAGATAAAACTTTGTGATATTTAAAATTACAGACTTGAAAGTAGGTAAAATTACCCCTAATTATGCAGAAGGGAGCAACACCTTAGCAGTAAACAAGATAAGCACCTCAAACAGCACTAATAATTTTAATTAACATTTTCTAGTTTCCTTTCACCTCCTTTCAAGGTCATCTGCTACCTTCTCCTGGTACAACATTACAGCAGAGTGTTAAAAACTTACATTCCATTACTAATCACTTTGATAAGCCAAAAAAATTACTTTCCAGTACAGATTTTTTTTTTTAATCACTTAATCATATGCAAAAGCAAATATTGTATTGTGCAAAGCTGTCGGGAAGGTTTTTGCAGTGAATTGCTATCACAAGTCAGACTCCAGCAGCCAGGTCTTGACCAGTTTTGGTGGCCTGATTCAGAGCACCAGAGGTAAAATTCTTCCGGAAGCTCTGTCTATGAGCAGAAACCGATTAATATTTCAAGTGTAAGTTTAAAAATTAGGACTATGTCTGAACTGGTGAGTATTCAGATTGCAATCAAAGTTCAAAAGAATGGTGAACTGTGAACACCGAAAATGAAAATCTGGCATAACATGATAGCCTGCACAGTACTTGTGTTATTTTTCTTGAGCAGCAATTAGTAAATGCATGCTCAAGAAATAATTTTGTTAAATGCTTTTTTTCTTTTTTTTTTTTAATCCAAAAGTTGGTAAGAAAAGGGCTTTTTTTTGTATCAGTGGGTTTGTTCCATGCCACAAATTTAATGTACGAGGTCACTTGGAATATAATGTGTAGTGAAAGAATCTCATTAAGCTAAAAAGAATGTAAAATGTGTCAATTTGATCCAAATGAGAACTGTAGTAAAACCATGTTTGATGTTCATGTGCAATAAATCTTTAACATTTGTCTGTAAAGTATTAGAGAACCCATAGGGAAATCTCTATTTGTGATAGCTGCACATTTTCAATGATTTTCCCTATAATCCTTTGTTGACATTTAGCATATGGTAACAGAAAGGAAGATCCTAAAATGAGAATTATTAATTATTATTCTAAGGTAAACAAGATGGACACCTTGCCTGTAGCTACGAGGCATTTGAGAAACACACAAATTCTGAGAGCACCCCCTCTGTCAGCAGTGGCTGCTCAGCTTTTGGTCACTTCTGGGGGAAAAAGTATGAAATAAGAAGTGCCCTACCTGGCCGCAGTCAGCACAGTGTGAAAGTGTTTGATGGCCATATCCTGCCAGTTGCAGTTTATTTTGATATATTCATATTGTTAATTACTGCTGTATTTCAATTTTCTCTCTAGTATTTTTGTTCATTCATAATAGCTTTATGGTTCAGTGGACTGAAATGACTAAAATGAAAGATTTCCAAGATTTCTTCTGGGAGTAATTTACAAAAGACCACAATTTTTTAATTGTTCCTGATGTTTAGTTCTGGGTATCTGGAAGAGGAGAAATCATCCCAACTCTTTTAGTTGCCACCCCAACCGTATCGGAGACGAATTTTTGATCTCTGTTGATTGCTTCGTTTTCTGCAGCCCGCCATCCATATTTTGAGAACTGTCTTATAGCAATGCCGTGGTGTTTATATTTCTGCAGCTCACACTTGCTTTCGCAAGAGAATTACGAGCTATTTACGTCCTTTGAGGAGGCTCAGGGAATAATGGGTGAAATGTCAGAAACAATTAAGAAAAATGGAGGCATTTCATTTAACCAGTAGAAGAAATACATAACTTTTGCTGAATGGCTGAACTCGAAGTGCCACAAGATTGCTACAATATGAGCTCTGGCTCCTGATTATCACAAAGTTGTATAAAAAAACAACCTTACAACACTCGCATGCCAAAGGTTGCAACACAGTCTTTGGCAGGAAACGTGAAAATGCTCCAGCATGGGAAAAGTCTTCGAGCAAACTTGCATCTGTGCTGATTTACGTTTTTACAGCCGTGTGCGCTCTGCGCCAAAGCAACAGCAGCTTTCTGAAGCCAGTGAATGACTTTATGGCCATGGTGGTAACAGTCCTCGTCGGGAAGCGGCACGGCACTGGCACAACCATGTCCCGCAAACCCTTGTCCCCCCTACCATACCAGCCCCTGCTGCAGCGTTTGCCCGTCTCATTACTGCTGTGCAGGCCCTTTATCAATAAATGTGGTGTTCTCGGACGAGTTTTCTTTGGCTTGCAGTCTGCTTTACAAAACCACTGCATACTTGACAGTTTGCCCTAGTTAAAAATTCTTTGGTCAGAAAAAGCCCGGAGAATGAAACAGTATCTGGTGTTGTAAAATCTTGACCAGATTCTGAAATATTGCCTAAGCCCCTGTCAGCTTGAAGGTGATTTCTCCAGGTCATAGTTTGGAGGGGAATTGATGGCACAGCATGCAGCCTGTGACTGCTCCGTCTGCACTACATCTTCTTTGGGAGGGCGCAGACTCACCTTTAACACTCACTGCTTTCCGAGCCGCTCTGGTTTTGACAGTACATTTACTTTCATACATAGATTACAGGCTAAACATAGGATAATAAATGAAGAAAAAAAGCCTATCTGCCTACCACTTTTTTATTTCTCTATTTCTATGTGAGAGTTTATTAATTACCTAATAACCCTGGAAAAAAATTCTACCTGAGGCCAAAGTAGAGATAATATCTGGTGCTTGCATTGAACTGCTCACCTCTGCTCTTCCAGCACATTTCTGATGGTGCGAGTCCATTTTCCAGCTTTTACAGCTAAAGAAACTGAGGTGTAGGCAAATGAAATGATGCACTCAAGGTCCAGCAAACCAAAGGTAAATCTGATATATTAGAGAAATACCAGTGTAGTGCCCTTTTGTGCTGTCCAGCAGCACTAAAATTAAAAGCCATCGGTCGTGATAGAAAGTGCCTTTTCTGGTATAGTTTCTGAATGTGTCTGTAAACTATAAGGATGTAGATCAACATAAAATCTGAATATTTTCATTATCAGACCATAGTAATTAAAGTGCTTCTGTCAACAAGACCTTGATGTGCTTAGTTTTAAGCATCTGCTTAAAATTGCACTGAAGCAAAACACTAGCTTTGGTATTTTGCCAAATAAGGGTAAGAGCTTAGGAAGAATCAGAGTAGATCGTCCAGCTGTATAAATTATAAGTCATTACATTAAAAGAAGTTCTATATATTTCTGGCATAAGCTTTGATTATTACAGTTTTGCAGGCAATTGTCCTGAAGTTGCAGCAGCCCTGCCCATGCCTTCTTCTGGAGAAACTTAGCTGGTCCCAATAACCCTTCCATCTCAGTGGCATCTCTTAGGGTCTTAATTAGAAGGAAAAAGACCTAATTTTGCGTTTTCCTTATCAACCTCAGGCTTTTCTGAACTGTGATTCTGTTTTTCTTAAAGTCTCAGAGCTTCACCCAGACTTGGTCAAGCTGGAAATGCCTGAAGGAGAAACTGTACAGACCTCTGGAGTGAGACGTCACTGCAGGACTGCTTGATGTTGGGTGCTTCCCCGATGGTTTGGTGTGGTATGGTGTGGTTTGGTTTGGTTTGGTTTGGTTTGGTTTGGTTTGGTTTGGTTTGGTGTGGTTTGGTTTGGTTTGGCTGCACAGGCTGGATTGATGTATTCATAGAGTGCCATTCCTTAAACTACCGAGTGGATACTAACGGGATTTTTGTCCTTTCTTTGGGCATTGACTCAGCAATGCCTCTACATTGGTGAGGCCAGAGGACGGCACCCCAACATCATCCCCTGGAGAGGCCACCATGGGAAATCAAACCTGCACCCACTGCAGAAATGCCTCAATGTTGCTGCTGTACAGTCCTGGGGGCCAAGCTATGCCTAGTTCGTCTCTCCAGTCATCGCACTGGGGATCAGGCACATTGCTTTTAATATTCCTAATGGTTCTTTTTCCTTGGCCTCACTTTATTTCACTCATTTTGAAACTCGTGACAGCCTTTCATCAAATGCTTTTGACAAACTCAAAGCATATCTAACATGGGCACTAATAATTTAGTACTGTAATTTTATGGGTATTTTAAAGTTTCTGAGTATTACTATTATTTTATGGAATGGTTTTTCCTCCTTTGCTTTGGTCTTTCTTCCTATGTTCGGTGGAATTATAGGTGAAATGTAGTTCTTGGCTGCTGTTTCATCTTTTGTTCATGCAGTTAAATATTGCGCTAGTAAAAGATTGCACGAGGCCCCCACATTAAAATTTTATTGTATTTTTGTATTTATTTTTGGCCCGGATCTTGGGGCCTCTCAGGCTCAGGCCTTGTGTAATTTTATTGGTTTGTGGGTGGAGGAAAGGACAAAAATGAGGTTTGTGGCCAGAATGTTATCTTTGGCCATACACGTCTATCTGAGGTCCTGATTCTGCTCTGGTTCATAAGCATGTAAATGTTGAGCAGCTCCACTGAAAACAAAAAAAGTTAAAGTGATGTAAAATGGAAGTAAATTAGGTCAGAATCACCTCTGTGGTGGATGCAATGTAAGCGTTTTGCTATTTATGAGGTAGCTGGGAGCTATTGACTAGCCTCTCTAAAGATAAGAGCCACCTATAACTCAGTGGTAGGCATCTTTTTTTTTTCATTTTAACTAATGACTGTTAGCTAAATGAAAGATTAAAACCACTTTTTTTATGAGCTCTAGTGCCTATAAGTAACAGAGCTGAGAACACAAAACTCATCAAGCTGAGAATCACAGCTGAATTGTGGTGACCTCACTGTTGAGTGAAAAGCATTTTATTCTACCCTACTTCCATGTTCAAAAAACTATTGAATTCAAGTGCTAAAATACATGGGTTTCAGCCTCAGTCAGTTTTTTTACAAAAGGCTGTTCATGGGACCACCGCATCCTCTGGGGTCTTCCCTGCATATTCTACAGCTCACTGTGAACTGTGGCTGTCGCATCCTGCACTCCTTCCTGCCTGGTTCACTGCCATCACCACCATCACATTCCTCCCCCAAACCTGTCTTTCTCTTGCTTCTTTGCACATTTCTTCATGTCAGGTCTTTGGCTTGGAAATGACTTCTCCTCTGAGCCAAACCTTCTTACTCTACACTTTAAAGTCCTTATGAAATTTGGCTTGCCTTCCAAAGCTAAGCCTCAGCTCCCTTGTTACTCTTCTAAATATAAAACATTTTTATTGCATTAAGCTATGCTAAAAAAAAAAAAGAGAGAGAGAGAAAGAAAGAAAGAAAAAAAAAAGAAAAAGAAAAGGAAATTCCCTGCACCCAATGTGAAACAAGTGTTCAGCATTGCAGCATATCACATGTCTTTTTGTTTTGTCTTGGTATCATCTCGCTTGCACATGCTCTGGGCTCACTATCTGTATTCCTCCTCCTTGTGTGTCTCCAGCACTGAAAAGCCCCATAGCAGACACAACTAAAGGAGTTGTTTCCAGGCTGAACTGGAGAGTTTTGGAAATGGGAACACCATCCCATTATTGATCATGTTGCACCACTCCCTAAAGCGAAATCTATTTTCAAGGGTATTCATTTAGCACCTTTCAACTACACCAAACTCCAGTTTCCTATACAGCTGAAGGCAGCCTTTGAAATGAGTTACTTATATTTTTGTGTCCATTTCATTCATTATTTCAAAAGTAATTTTAATCATTTCAACAAAGAAGTGTCTTAATATTCCCAATAATGGCACTTATTAGTTTAAATATTAAAATTCACATTAGAAATTCCCTTGACTGCATGTACATTATTTGCATTATAGATTGGGTGTATGTCTCAGTGTCTATATAATATACATATTTTCCAGAAAATGCAGAGTTTTAAATGGTCCTATCTGATTTGAAAGCACATAGCAAATGCTGAAGTGATTAGTGATAAACAAGGTCCTAATGCTCCAAAATTAAAAGCTCCTAATTTTCAACTTTAAATAAATCCTTATTGTATAGCAGAAATAATTCCTCATAAAATGTTTCCAACATTCAGAAAATGCTTTTAGGACATACAGCATTAACATAATTTTTTCGACTGGGGTTCTCACAGGACATCTGATGAAGTCTCTACCCTTAATTTTAATTGCGTAGGCTGCATTCTTAATTAAAAACTGTACAAATGGATTTTATGCCATGCCAAAAGAAATCTGAGTTCATTAGTTATAAAACCTTTTAAAAATTGATGTAAATATGTGAATTCTTTAAAAGTTTGAACTCAGAGTCCTCATTTTATGTTGAGTAGCCTTTTATCTAGAGAATAATAAAGCCAATACAAATTAAGATAGTCTATGTTTTTCTTCTTCCTCTTCCTTTTCTTTCTTTCTTTCTTTTTCTTTTTTTTTCTTTTTTTTTTTCTTTTGTGCATGTGTGTTTGTGGGTGGTGGGAGTTGGAGTGTGGGGGTTATGTCTTTATGTCATTATGCTTATCCTTGAAGAATCAAATTCATTTAAATCTAAACTGTGAAGAAAATTAGAGTGGGAAATGCACTGACCCTTTTGTACTGGGTTATATAAATATAAGTTCATATATCTTTTATTAATTCTTCATATTAAAACACAATCACATCCTCTCAAACCAATAAACTTAATGGAAATCTGTCAAACTGTAACTTTGGAGGCAAACTCTGAACATCACTTAAAGAAATACGTGCACCTTATTGATTTTTATTTTAAAGTCCATGAGTTGTTAATTAAAATGCTTCTCCATAACTTGACAGGTCTTCAAATAATGAATGGGAAACTACAAGAGGTTTGCTTAACCTGACCAGTTGCTACCCTTCCCTTTGGCTGGCCACTCCTCTGGCTGCTTGAGAGCTTTCTGGTTGGCATCACCAACCCAGTACAGTTTTTGGTTACACAAAATACTACATGTGGTCTTAAAAAACATGGGAATGAAGGGCTGGGACTGAAGTCAACTTTTACTGTGTTTTGAGTTAGTCTGCCACATTTCGTTATTAGACCCAACCTCTGTGGCCACCTTTGGACAGAGGCACCAAGCTGCGCCCCAGCAGCAGCCTTGGCCAGGGTCTCTCATGACCAAGATTGTGGCAAAGAAAAAGTAGAAAAAGTGAAATTTAAACAATGGTATTTCCATTTAGCTCTCAAATTCAGATTATATACCAATATTCTAGATAAATAAATAAATAAATAAATAAAACAACCTGTACCAGGAACCACTCTGTTTCTTTCCATCTTCTTCAGTGATTTATGCTTTTGAGCATCTCTTTGCCACTGGCTCTTGCCAAGCATGGCAGCAGGGGTGTTGAAATGCCACATGAAAAGCTGTGTAAGTGCCTGTGACATTTACAACATAAGTCGAGGAAGGAAGCACCAGAAATCTTACAGGAGATACGTTCTCACGAGTTTCCAACCCAATTTGGCACAGTGAAGAAGTTAGACTTTGGACAAGCATTGGATTTTTTTTTTTTTTTTTAAGGCATTCATGTAGCAAAACCACTCTACTTTTGAGCTTTGCCCACTACCACATCCTACAGATCATGAAAAGAATATTCTAGTATAATTGAATGTTTTGTGTTAGAAACACACCAAATTGGAAAGAACATTGGCTATCCATCGGAATTAACCTCCACTTTATCCCCCAAATTCAGCTACCTAGTAATCAATTTGGTGCAGGAGTAAGCTTTAGGGAACAAGGTGATTCATCAGCAAATTCAAGCAAACAGACTTCTCCACATACACAAACTTCTTTTATTAGACTGTTTTACTATTTGAAATTTCTGAGCACATTCATAAAGCTTACCATGAGAAACGAGCCAGAAGGAATCGCTGAATTTAATACTTTGAGGAAGCAGGCAATTGTAAATTTGCTTTAACAAGGTCCAACAGTGCTGCTGGTGTTGGAGTGAAATGTGGCATTAAGAACACCACCATGATCCGCTTGGAAACTTGTGTTTTATTATTTTATTTTTCTTAGCAGGACGGAGATTCTGGGGCCAGACCAATTCAGAGATATTGCATCAGTATGACACGCCAAGCAAACATCAGACCTGCAGTTAGCACAAAGCCATGTCCTTAAACACCCTCCTTTCTAGAAAATTGAGATCACTCAGAAAGGTACCACATCCTACACATCACAATGATCTTGGTTGATTTATATTAAAATTAATGGCACTCACCTGCTCACCAGCTCTTTTCCCACAGCACCAGGAATGCCACACACTGGTAGGCATCTTACGATGTCGAACCTCTGCAAATACAGGAGGAGGAATATGAAATTCCTGTAGCCACATCTTTTGACTTTCATTTTATTTTATATATGAGTGATTGTACAGAATCTAGGAAAATCATTACAATCTTTCAGTTTTGGTATTTGCTTAAGTTTTTGCTGTGTAAACAGAGAAATATGAGACACGAAATGGTTTATTTCCCTTTTGAAGTGCAAAAAGCTGCTTCGCCAAGAGCACACTTCAGCCTGCATTTATCTCATCTAGCTTTAAGACCTCAAACTGAAATTAAATTAAGTACTATAAAGGCAGAGATTCTGTATGGTCCCCAAAGAAAATGCCATTTCCAAACACTCAAAATACTGCTTTCAAAGAAGAGCAAAGGTTTCATCTGCAAAATGGCAGATGGATTCATAAGCTCTTGATCCATGCACCTATTTCATAGCAGCCAACCCCATTTCTCCTGCAATAACTGCTCTGTGAATGAAACCACAACATGTTTGCTAAGCAAATCCTTGGCTTCTTGTTTATAGTAGCATACCAGTTTTTATGCCAACATCATGGTCTACCCAGAAGTAAAGCAAAACATTTGTTCTACAGAAAAATTCACAGAAATGAACACAAACAGTCCCATATAATTGATAGTTTTATGAGATTGAACTTTGTAAATTTTTTTAATCTTATCCCTTAAGATCCAGTTTATGTGCACATTTGAACAATGACTTCATATCCTTTCCTAGCAGAGATTCTGGGATTCAGTCTCGTCATTTGGCCAACACAAATCCCCAAGTGCCAAGAACTTCTAGTTTTGTTTTGCTTTATATTTGTCTTTTACTTGTTCTTTTACAGGATTCCCAGTCAAACCAGTCAGTCAGTGGAACAATTCCAGTTTACACCAGAGGAAGATGTCCTAAGACATTTTGAAAAATTGACCACTTTTTGTTATCTTTGTCTCTTCTGGTGCAGATTACAACTCTAAGTCTTAAATCTTCATCTATTGTAAAGGCATGAGTTTACGGGAAAGTTCAATGGCTGAAACATTTACTTTGTGGGCCATCTTGACCAGCAACCTAAGAGGACATCTGCCTGAATTTTCAGACACCTTTCCAGGTGTTAAGTTGAAATTGGTGCTCTTCTCTGCCTGAACCAGGTGCCTTCCCCAGCCATGCAGGCAGTACATGATACTTGTCACACTTGCTAGTCAAACATATTGTCACAAAACTATTCTTTCTGTTTGTAACATCAGCTGCAGCCATAATAACATCTCTAATATTTCTGGAGGCTGTTTTTCCAGCTGAACCAGATCCCTGAAGATGCGTGCTGACTCTGATTAGATTATATTGCATTATGTGAGATGTAGTCCAGTAAAAAAAAAAAAAAAATCTCCTTGTATTCAAGATTTTTTTTTTCCTTGTCCTTGAGGGCTTATGAACATGATGCTTCATTATGAAGCTTTTGGGTGAGTTGTGGGGTATTTTGGCCCCTGGCTGGGAAACAGATGCACTTGCAACAGTCTTCCTTCTTTCATCATCACACCGGGTCAGGAAGCTGCATTGCTCAAGATTGTAAAGAGCACTTTGTGATCAGACAGGAGACCAGCTCTCTGCTAGGGGTTAAGGATCCTCTGCTGATTCCCATGAGAACTGGTATTTTGATGCTAGTCATGTGATTTTCCTGCACATCCCTCTGCCTGTGCAGGGTACCACTGAGAGGAAGGAAGGTGATGGGGACGTGCATGTCTCTTTTGGGGCTGGGGTGATATGGTCAGTTGAGCGTGGTGCTAAGTCTGAGATAATTAGGGTGGGGGATATGAAAAAGCACATCTGAGAGGTAAACGTATCTTGGGAAGCATTCACTTTGGCTCATTAGAACATACGGGCCCTCTATCGGGGTGTCAAAAGCAGCTTTTTCTCTTACCAAGATGGTTCCAGGCCCAAAAGGGACCAGACGACGTTCCATTCTTCTTAAACCACAGGGAAGTGTTTTGATAAGCTGCTACACACCTATGTCCCTCACTTTAAAATTTTCTTTCTGTATATAAATAGGAAAGCTGAGTTAATGAAAGGACAGCAAGATGTCTGAAAGACAGGAACCAAACCGGACGCGTATGCCAATGAAGGTGGCTGAGCAGGCAGGACCGAGACTTTTGCCTATATTGATTTGCATTGCCTGAGAAGGGACCAGAGCAAACAGAGAAGGATGTCAGGAGGGGAAGGATAAAGCCAATGTGGTGGCCAGTGGCTGTGGTGCTGCACTTCAGACACCCACCCATCCAGTGCCCTGCCACAGCCCAGCAGCTCCAAGCTGACCGCTGCAGAGACGTTAGGTGGTAACAGCTCCTGGTGAACTTGACTAATCCCAACAGCATCTGAACCGATAACCCCGAGGTGAACAACTTCACAGCTTCTTAACATTTTCTTAGACTGCCTAGCTTGGTATGTTAGTTCCCAGACCCTCACCCCCTCCAAGCCTATAAATAGATCTCCATTTTTAAATTTTTTTTTGTTTTGCAGAAGATATCTTGTCTAGAATACAAATGATATTTTATCTCAAGGAACAACTGTCCTATTACCCTAGTATGTATTTTTGCTTAGGTAATTAAAGCACATGCCAATTTTGATGAGAGATATGTGGTGCAGTTACAGGACATGTCTTAATGTAATTAACTGTATTGGGTTCCAGAAATCATGAATATAAAATTTCAGTACTTACACATCTGTAAACTGCATAGTTTTCTAAAAAGAACATTGCTTACTTTCTCTTGCTGTTATTTCAACTAAAAATGACAATAAAAACATAAGCATTTACTAAAATAGGTTGAAATCCCACTTTCAGCCATGAGCATTTACAAACATGAATTGACTGGTGAGGTCATAAATTGTCTATCCTAAAACCAACCCTGCAATTGTGCAAGAAAACCCTAATTATCAGTGGAGAGAGGCGCTATCTTGGAATAAGCAAAAGCTTTGTCTTCTTGTTTAGCATCTTTATTTCATGATTCAAATTGGCACAAGAGCCAGGCAGCTCAAGAGAGTTAGGAGAGTGTGGTCACGAGAGGGTTTTAATTTATTGACGGTTCTTGCCCTACTGTACAGTCGCTGCTGCTATTTGAGTGTAATGGATGAAACAGATGTTTGACACCGCAGCACCTCTTCATAACTTCACTCTTCAAAAACAGTTTTACAAGTGCTCGCTCGCGTTGGTTCCCATTCAGCACAGGAAACTGAGGTCATGGTGAAACATGAGGCCTGGGCAGGAGCCTGAACTCATGTGCACTGCAGCTGGGCCTGCGTCTTCCGAGCACGTTAGCAATTTATGAAGCAGTCATAATTTTCAACTTACGGACAAAGAAATAAAAGTGTTGACACCCGTATTGTAACATCTGTGAAGGGAAAAATATGAGCTCATTGCTAAATGTAAGAAAGATTCAAGAATTATGGAGGGTTTCTTTTACGGTTAATTTTATTCATTATCAGATGTGATTATTTTTAACAGGAGAAAAAATTCAGGTTTCAGTATCAATGCTGAAAAGTTACTTTCTGGATTATAGTTTTCTTAGTATGGCTCAGAAGCAGTAATTTAAAAAGCAAGAAAATTTTCTGATATTCTGAGCTTTTTTATTTCCAGATGATTATTTTAACATATGCTCATCTCTGAGTATGTCAAAAAATCTTCCCATGCATGCAATGTAGGTAATTTTGTAACTTGTTTTAATAAAGATAACATAAGACTTGTGCAATTGAATATCCTCGTTGCCTTCTGCTACCTTTCCTGGGAAAACAATTAAGGCATTTTGGTACTGGTATATGGCACCAGATTTGGAAAAAGATAGCAATGCACCAGCCTGAGGAAGCTGATGAACGTGACAGGTTCATAACACCATATCAGGAATTTTGCTCCTACCGCAACTTCAGCTCCTTTCCAGCATGAGTGCCCTGACAGCCTCAGGGATTTCTTCAGCACTTCCTCAAGAACTAATACCTGCCTGCAGCAAGCCACTGCTCACCTCCCAGCACCAACACGTGTGATGAGCTTCCTACATCTTTACTCTCAGTCTTGCACCTACCTTCATATATAATTGCATTTCTGACCTTGTTCTTAATTAAAGTCAGCCCTTGGGTGACTTAGTAGCATGTTATGAAAGGATATGTGATTTTATAGCATTAGTCTGTTGCAAAGCACAAAATTATTGTTTAAGATGCTAAAATATTGTCAGCAGTGCTAAGAATGATGGTTTCTACAGTTAGTTGATACCAGAAGCTGCAAAATTCAACTTGGTCAGAGATGTTGCCATCAAGCAGGACACCTGAGCAGGGCAACTACCTTGTAGCCAGCTTTGAAGTCTTCCAAATACAGATTGTCCTGGTAAAATCAGTTTTCGTTATGCTGCTCTTCAAATGCATCTGCAGGAAGATCCACAGAATATGAATCTTCATTTTGCTGTCACAGCTGCTCACTTGTGCCATACACAGTAAAGGCCACTAACTCCTTCAGGTGGCTGCAAAAGCCTCTGTTAACTGTAGCAGAAAGTGGCCTGTTGCATGGAAATTCCTTACACTCTTATGAATGCATATTTCCATCTTTACCTCTCTATTTCCACAGAGATAACAGGCACTATTGAAAGCAACACATCTTTCACAGTAAGATAACCTGAATATTTGCAGAAAAAAGCCAGCCGCCAGCTGGCCCCACTGGTAGCACCAAATGCTGTTTGACACCACCGCAAAGGAACAACAGCCACCCGCTTGGGGCAGTGAGGTCTGACTGAGGGTTGCCTGTGTTAGTCTTTGAAAGAAACAGAGGAAAAAGCCACTGAAGGCAACCTCCATCAGCTCTACGTGAGCTATGAGTCAGCACATCTTCTGTCCTACAGTAGTTCAGTGCAGTACCCGCAACGGTCCAGCTTTGCAAGCAGCATGCTGGTATGCAAAAGCTTTTGCTGTGCTCTTCAGTGCTGATACAAACTCTCTCCCTACCATGCCTCAGCATGAACTCATGCTGGCAATATAGCTCCTGCCACCATAATACTCAACCCTGCAGCCAGAGCAACCCTGACTTCAACCAGTCTGTACAGGGGGGGAAAAGTCACACGTGTAGTTTACAGCTTTGTTTTCTCAACCTTTAACAGTGGTGTGGTTGTTCTGTGTCTAACCACAGTCCTCAGCACTAAGACAAGCTATATGATGAAGACTAACATGAAGATTTTTCCTCTTGGTCTCTCTCATCCTTTCAGGTTGATAAGTGAACCCAATGTGCATCCCCTCACTGCTGTGGAGCCAAAGCCAAGTGAAGTCCATGGAAAGATACCTTCATGGCCAGGGGTCTTCTGTTAGGGTCATGCTAATTTACGGCAACAATGGCAGTTAGCTTAAATGGTTAGCCGAAAACATCTATGGAGAGCTCACAGCATCCTAAGGACAAAGCCTGCAAATTTTAGAATTTCACATTAGGCGACCCTACTTGTCTGGAGCTGGAAAATGCATGATAGGAAAAAGTTTCACAATTAAAGACAAGCCTACATAGTTTGGTTTGTTGATAGTCTTGCAAAAGCAAACAAAACAGCTCCTTACCAAGCTTTACTAGAAGCCCATGTTTTTTTCCTATGGGAAAATAAGATTGTTCCATAAAACTGTGGGGAAAAATTGAGCTGACAGCCCAAGATTAAGCTCACTTTTCTAATTCTGAAATGACGACAAGATTAACTATTCTGGCTTGGCTCAGATGACTTGGGTTGTGGGCTGTGTCTGCAGAAGACGTGAGTGTGTCTGGTGGGATGCCTGGGCCTGGCTTGCAAAGGTGACCACAGGGTCCCTCTTTCCCAGGCACAGGCAGAGCAAACATCACAACAGCCCCAACTGCCCCCAAAAGGCAGCATTCTATCATTTTTCTGGCAAAACCATGGAGTGGTTGATAAACCCATTTGGAAATGCACTCAGCTAAACCCGTACCCAGGTAAATGACTATGGGAGGCAGATGACTTCCGCCCTCCAATCTTTTCAAAGAACATTGAAATTTGCACTCATTGACAACAGTTTTTAAAGAAAACAGCGACAACATCTTTCTGACCTCAAATTTTCTATTGGAGGAGGAAATTCCCTCTGAAAATTCTGTCTAAAAAGGCCATAGACACTGGAACTGGAGCCTGAGGCAGCTTGTGGAGGTTCCTGGTGAAGGCATCCACCATCAGCTGGGCCATGGTTATGGCGTGGGCAGGGTGAGGCACAGGGGAAGCCCATCCCTACACAAGCTCTTGGGTTACTGCCCTGGTAGTTACACCTTGCAGCCAGTGTCCTCACTCCTCTCCCTCTCCGCTCACCAGCACTGGCCTGCGCTTTGGGCGCTTGCATGTTTTTTAGCCATTTTTGATTAAACCCTGGAAATTCTTAGATTTAGTCATGCCTTTGGACCCTGGGCTCTCGGTGCTTATGGCCACTTGTGACACTATATCTTAGTTTCAGTCTTAGCACAGATGTGAAATAAGACTTCTGTGCTTTTTGGGAAAGTTATTAGGCTTACAATTAGTAAAGCGAACAATGTCAGGCTCTGTGTAAAAGTTACAAGTGTGAAATCAAGTTCTGCCAGTAAAGTGCTACCTTTTCTTTAGCATTGCAAGCCATGCTCTCTAGTTTATTTGAACACATAAAATATGCTAAATGTTTAGCAGCACCACTGTGTAAAGAAGAGTTGGATGAAGTATATATTTTTAAATACAGCAAGTAATAAAATGTTGAGTAAATTCCCAAGAATATCATTTTTGGGCAAGTACAATAGAATGCTTAATGGAATATATTCCCAGGTCTGCTGTTTTTATTCCTCTTTTTCTCCCGCTTTAATCTCCTCACCCAGTCAGTGGTTGCTGTTATGGGAGCTGCGAGGAAGGGCTTCATCCATAGACACTTCCAGTACCTTAGCAACGAGAGAAGGGTCACAAGGTGTTTGCAGCCTGTCAGTACACCTCCTCTGCACCGGCGCGCTGGGCAGTGCCCTGATCCAGCCAGCGTTCGGCCGTGGGAGACAGCGGAGAGCTGCTCAGCACGGAGCTGGGCGGTTGTTCATGGTAGGACCACAGAAAGTGAGGAAAATTATAAAACAAATTGGGGGGAGGAAGAAAAACAAACAAGCCTCCTTCACAAATTCATTTTCTCTAAATTTATTTCCTTTTCATTTAACTTGGTTGAGAAACGTCCCCATGGACTTCATCAGACATTCAATCACTCACTTTTTAAGTTCTAAATGAAGTTCTAAGTAGCTAGCCCTGGTATGCAAAACCGTGTGAGAAATCCAAATTCTCATCAAAACAGTTTGCAAGTTGTTCAGAGTCGCTACTGCAGGTGTAGGTAGCAGTGCTTTTTGCCAGACCGGAGTTCTTGGGTTTAAGTAAGGTTAAGTTGCCCAGATCCTATAGCCCTTTCCGCAGCTGGGCTTTTGTACGCATAAAACCTCCACATTTAGGATATCACCCTTCACAGAGGAGCTTAATATTTCAAGAGGCTTTTTTAATCGCTTACTGCAAACCATCTTTTACCCCTTTGCCACACAGTTATTTGCCTGGTAGTGCAGTGCTCTCATATACCTATTGTTTAGCTGGTTTTATACTGCTGGTTTTCAGATAACTGTCTGTAGCTTTTTTCAACATGAAAAATTGTCTGCTGTATGGTAGCTCTGAGATGATGCTCCCAAATTGCTCTCAGTTCCTGCTGCCTTTCTGGACCATCCATTCTGGAAATGGGAATCTTTATTCCATGGACTCCTGGTAGGATAAATATATGTTTACTAATTCCAGGAGACGTATTCAAAAGAAAAACAAGAAAACACAAACAAATAAAAAACAGATTCTGATGTTATAGTTCTCATATTTTATTTTGTCCATACTTTCCAGAATGTTCAATTTTAGTTGTTGTAAATTTTTCCAGCTGTAATTTAGAGACACGTTACCTTTATTTTGAAGCATCACAGATATCATTATAAAAATTGCTCAACTGATTCAGTTTAGTTATCTTTACTTGTATATATATATATATAAATAAAAATCAGACGATAGTATTGAGCAGTATATCTTCTATACTGTATCTGAGTTATCAGTTGATACACTGCAGTGCTAATAGTATAATAGATGTTCAAACTGCAAATATTTGGCACAGGGCAAGAAATCTCTGGATTGATGAAACAACATTCAGTGCAGTTTGCTGGACTGGCCTACCTTGTAGTATATTTGGGAGCCAAATTTTACCCACATATATATGTACATGTCCCATTAATTTCCATAGGCTGGAAAACTGCTTTTCTGTAGAGAGAAATCTCAGCTTCTCTAAAGAGGGGCCAATTCCCAAGTTCCACAGCATCTCCAAATTATATTTGGCAGAGATCTGTCTTTATGGGAGTTGTACTGATGGAGTTTTCTCTCCAAGCAGAACAGCACTGGCAATATGCAAGGGCTGCATTTCTCTTTTAATAAATTTTTCTTTTACAAGTGAAGACAATTTTGGTCAACCTACCAACTACTCTGCCTGGGAGCAAAAAGCCCCAAGGTAACACCGCTTTTCTGTTTTCCACAACTACCTTCTGTATGACTGCCGATATCAAAGAAAGTCAACAATTCACCATTCAAAGCACAGAGAGGGGGAAAAAAATGGTATATTCCATGTTCTGCTTGGCTTGCAGATTAAAGGCAATGTGGTAATGAGGACCTATCAGTATGGACAGTTAATGGCAATAATTTCAGGCAGTCCCTTGAGCAACCAGGGAAAGCCCCAGGCTGGGTCCCCCTGGTTTGAACCCACATCCACGCCAGCCAGCAGATTTCCTTGGTGAGCATCAGATCAGGTTCTTCAAGGACTTCTCCAGCTGTTCTTCCTGCATATGAACGCTAACAGGGCAATAGCACTGCTAGAAGGACACAAGAAATATATAAATAAATAGGAACTCAGAATAGGCATTACAGGGATTTACTCTGTGCATGAATAAGGTCAAAGTGCAGCTGGAAATAACAGTAGCTTTATTTGTTTTTACATTTATGTTGACTTTAACTCTTAGCTTAGCTAAAAGCAATTCCGAACTCCAACAGTGAACAAAAAAAACCAAACAAATAAACAAAAAAACAAACAAAAAAACTGTCTCCCCTCAAATAAAACAACTCAAAGCAATAGAATTTTTTAATGTAAGTTAAAAAACTTCTGTGTTAACAGTCTGTGCTATTCAATCTGCACACAGAAGTACTTATCTTTCAATATTTATTCAACAGAATCCACAAAAATTGAAGATAATTTGGGAATATTATCTTTATAGTAACTAAAAACACTGAATTTAAATTCCAGATCTTGTGAGAACGTTTCCTGCATTTCCAATGAAAAAGCTTTCTATACATACATAGAAACAAAATCATTAAAATATTAATACAGCCTATACAATCAAACAGAAGACCTCTTGGAGACTGGGTCAAAACCCAACCATATAAAAGAGCCTTTCATACAACAAACTCCCAAAAATGTTCGTAATTTTCCTTTTCAAATGTTAGTACAATCATTTGGTTTGGTTCAGTCAAATCTAGAGCAATTCTACATAATGAAAGGAAAGAATGAACATAAACATGTTTCAACATGACTTCAGGATTCCTGACTCCTGTTTCCTTAGTAAGAATATTTTTCCTTATGGCATGGGTTTGCGCTTTTAAAGACCTCACTATGAAATAATGAGAAGCTGGGGAGAGCAGGGGAATAAGTGTGGTTACCCTAGAAAATTCACTTAATTAAAGAGACACAAAAAGATGTATCCATCTACTTAATGCCGCTGGCCAAATACCCAAATATATTACCCAGGTCAAAAAAAAGAAAAGAAAAAGAGAGAGCTGCTGCCACATGTGGAGCGCTGAGAGTCTCCTTTCACACCACTGTTTTTTCATGAGCACCAGTACATTTCAAAAGCATGTGCTGCCTAAGGTACTGGAAGTCGCTGTGTTCATCAAAACCGGGCAGTGCTGCAGCACTGTGTACTTTTAATACAAACCCGTACAATGCACAATAAGTTTAGTGATAAATCTATGAGAAATACATGTAAACAGCTTCTAATAACTATTGTTTCCCATGTTGCAAAACCTAACTAGGCAGGTATGCTTTAACTGTGAATTAATTACCCACAACTGGGACCCCCATGCCCCTGTGGGGTTTCATGACCATGGAAAGCACCACCAACCCTGCTCTGCACCCTGCAGGGAGGGCAGTGGTGGCACCTGCAGCGTGGTGGCCACGAAGAGTTGGGCATTTGCCTTACCAGTGACTGGAAATACCCGTGGGTGGACATCAGGCGCCAACAGCTTGCCCAATCCTGAGCCCAGCCTCTCATTGCATTTGCTCTGGAGTGATTGAGCTGATGCTCAAATGCAAGCATTTGTGCTTACCTTTTGTAGCTTGATTCCACAGTAGGTTGCACGGCTCTGTGGCATGTTTCACATCCATCTGAAAAAACTCAGGGTCTCTCCTTACACAATGTTTTGTTTGGATTTGTCCCATTCCCCAATTTTATGATAAAATGAGAGCATAATTCACATATTAGCATTTCAAAACCTGTACAGCTGCAAAATGAGTAAACAGTGGAGTGAGTAATCATTAGTAATCTGTACTGGAGAAAGATTAAAAAAAAAAAAGCTCATAATTTTGTGGTGTGCTAAAACAAAACAAATGTATTTTGCACTTCTTAAAACATCTCAAATTCTTTTTTTATCTGTGCTTTAGAGGTGACAGAGAAAAATCTATCTTTTAGCTGAACTAATCTCAAATAAATTAATATTCTTTTTCATATAAATTTGTTTGGGGAAACTTGAAACTGTAGTATAACCTATTGATTACATTATTTGAATTAAGTTTTAGAAATCCTACAGCTGTTTGCTGTCAAAATTTAAACCTACTCTCTATTTTCAGCTGTGCACTTAATACACGTTTCACCTGGTGACTCAATAACATTTTAATATAAAAGTACATGATCACGGAACATATGTTCAGTGTTCATACAAAGCTTAATAGCAACAGAAGGCGTAACAATTAACAGTTCTGTTTTTCTGGGTATACAGGGTCCAAGTTTAAAGTTTTTCCTGGGCTGCTTCCAAAAAATCTTTGTTCCTAGTGCCTTGACCTTTGAGGAGTTTGGAATCAATGAGCCACGTTGCCTTCCATACGGGTGTCAAGTGCAGAATAAAAAACTGCGTCACATCATTTTTCACCGTGGCCAGATGAGGTCTGAGTGCAGGAACAAGGAACAGGAAAGCAAGAACATCTGAAAAATTGACTCTGCAAGCTGGAATGTGATTCTGCAATAAGGGGCAACTCTCCTTTTCTCTCTCTCCTCTCTCTCCCTCTCTCCTTTTTTTTTTTTTTTTTTTTTGCCAGAGTAGGCAGGTTGTAGACAGATCTGGGTCTCAGCCTCCCACCCCCAGGGCCCCCATGTCAAGGAACAGTGATAGAGCACTGTTCATTTATGCAACATCTGTAACGCATATAGCAACGTATTAATAGCTCAATATGCCAATCTGCCACTGTGCATTTTGACCTAGCAGGGACCAGAAGCATGGAAGGTCTGTAAGGCAGATGTGGGAATGGCAGTGACGATGGAAATTAAAGGCAGACACGAAGAGTTCGTGTGCAGAGCATTGCGGAGCAGTAGTTCTTCTGGAAGAGGCTAATGCTTCCAGCTCAGTTAGGAGGTTAATAGAGCTAATCTTCTGTATCACTATTATTTATAACATGTTGTTGGACTTAATGTTTATGAAGCTCAAGCTGTATAGTGCACATCCAATTATGTTTTCTTACAGCCATGGAGGGTTTTATGAAAAAGAATATTGAGTGAATGCTTTATTGCTTAAAAATACTGTATTGGTTAGAAGGGAAGTTAATCCAATAGGAGGTAAAAACAGCAACAAAGGCTACAGCAAATACGAGATGCTTTAAATTCATTGCATGACATTCTCACCCTAATTATTAGCCCACACTGGGAATAAAAACAGCACCCTCATCTTCAAGTTATTATTTTTTTTCCTTCCCTCATTTTTATTGCACATTTACATAAGACTTGTATGCCTTGTACTTCTTCCAGGCTAGCAAGCTTATAAGGTTTCTATTAACCCTTTGCTTCTCCTTACGTAGCCGCTCAGGAAGTATGATTTGCACCAGGGAAGGCAGGTGGCAATGGAGCAGGCGGCTGGGAGGAGGTGGCCAGGCCATGGTGGGCACAGAGGTGGCTGAGCTTGACCAGGAGCCCAGTGGTTCAAATTGTTATCTGGCCTCAGCCCCCAGAGTCTCTTGGGTCTGGAAAGTTGGAATGGAAAATCTTCCAGAACAACTTTTTTTTTTTTTTTTTGGTGACATTTCCAGTATTTCCTGCTTCTAATTGGACTGGAAATATTGCAAGAGAAAATCTTTATCATGGTATGGAGGGCCTGCCCCACACCTGGCAACACAAATGTCCAGTGGATGGTTGAGTAAGGGAAAAAACTCTTTGAAAAATGCTCTGACTCTCATGAAAGACCATTGTTTTTGCAGCTAGGAAGAGGAGAAAGAATGAAGTGGGGTTTTCTGGTTTGCATTTTGTGCTCAACATAAGGAGAGTTAACGAAAGTATGACTGAAGGAGAAAGAGGGAAGGAAGGAAGATTAGTCAGTTAATAAAGGAGATTTATGTTAGTGACGGTAGGTAGGCAAATTGTGCTGCTAAATGGGGTATAGACTTTTTTTTATGTGGACAAAAGAATTTATCAGCTTTATGTAACTGAAAGTGCACCATAATCACATCTTCAGAGCTTGGGCTGGAGGTGACAACCATCCCACGGAGAAACAGGTCTGGAAACACCCATCCTGGCTGGAGATCCCTGGGGCAAGAGTGTAGGCAGAGGAGGAACCATGCAATCTTCTGTATATGTTTCCATCAAGTATTATTGCTGTGCAAGGTGGATTAATGGATAATATCTTACATTGCAGTTTTGATCAAGGCTTGCAATTATTTATCTATTTATTTGTGTAATGAGTCAAAGGTACCCACATGTTGCTGCAGCAATGAGCTGATTAGTAAGACTTCAAGGGCTGAGCAGGGCCAACTGAGAGAGCTACTCAGAAGCCTGAGGAGACTTTGGTTAATGATGAAAGTATGGAAGCAGTCTTTGTTGACATTGCCAAACACAGACTGGACAAAAAGATGCAGCCACATGAATCTTGGGCAGATAGCTGGTGTCTGACCTGTGTCCAACAGCCTTATGTCAGCACTTGTTCCCAGCGTGCTGGAAGGCATCTGTATAGCCAGTGGCTGATGAATTTCCTTGGAAATATTCATGATTTGAGCTTGTGTTATGTATGTTCTTGGCTATACATGAATTTCTGAAAGCACATGGATTGTTCTGTATGCCATTATTAAATTCAGAGTTTCCAGCAGGAATTTATCTCCTCGTGTTACAGACAATGAGACTTGACGAACTGTTATGAATGTGCTATCTTCCTGAAGTCAAGAGGGCTCCTCCCCTAGAGTGGGATCTACCAGAGCATGCCCAGTCTAAGACAGGACTTACAAGAAGAGTCTCTTCCTCCACTGGCCAAGTCATCGCAGCTTCATATACCTAAGACCTGACACAGGTGTAGCTACAGGATCAAGGTCATCAAACAAGAATCAGAGTAGGACAAAATATGGTTATTCCTCTAAAGACAGAAATAAATAATACTGTGTGACTGGTATTTCATTTATCATTTATGCACTTGAACCTATAGTCACCTAAATCCTATACATATGTCCTTAAATGCCTGCAGAAATCTCAGATTTCTTCTCTTCAATTACAGGTACCATACGAAGCCTGTTTTCTATTAAAAAAAAAAAAATGTATTCAGAAAAAATGCATTTTTTCTCAATCCCTAAGCCATTTGGCGCTTCAGAAAATCATTAGAGAAGTGTGCTTTCCAAGCCAAAAATATCTCCCTTTCAAAAACCCACCCTCTTTTCCAGTGTCTTCTGAGAAAGTGTCACAGGCAAGTACAATAGAAGGAGTAAAAAGTGGCCAAGGGGATAGCTGAGGCTCTGCTGTCTGCAAAAGGTGAAAATGGGGCCAAAAGAACTAGGGCAAGGAGTGGTGAGGATCCAGGACAGCCATAGGCTGAACACCCCATTTTCTTGTTGAATCCTGTAAATGTACAGAATTTGGCTAAGGACTGGCAGCCACAGATATGGATGTCTTCTGCTTAGATTTGAGAGAAAATTCAGTGCCTAATCTTCAGTTAAGGTTGGGGTTAGGGTTCAAAATAGTAGGATGTCGGCAGACGTGATTTGTGATGGGAGTTAGGGACAGAGTTAGATGACTTTATTCCTAGATATTCTTAACCCTTTTGGTTTATTGCTTGCAATGGCAAGATGTATATTTACATTTTGTTGATGTGAAAGAATTTACATTTGAAGTCAATATAGTTGAAATGGACAAAGCTAAGATGAAAATTACAGGTAGTGTGTGAAACAAAAAGGTCAATTCAATAATTTGTCTTCTTGTACTTAGAGAGTTAAAGTGGCATGAGAATCAGCTGAAGTAGAATCATTATTTGTGGGAAATAATGATTTGTCTCTGAGTCTAAGATTAATGTTAATATTAAACTTTGAAAGAAAGGTAAGGCAGAACTCACAATGTTAGTGTATGTCCAGAAAAGAAAAGCAAATTGTAAACTGGCATTGGAATGAATTTAAAAAGTTTATTTATTTGGGGGTAGTTATGGAGGATCTGAAGGAAAGAACTAGAGGAAGACTTAGGGGAAAATAAAAGAGCTAAGACACATATACTTACACAGGTTGAGAGTCAAAGTAACAAAAAAAAAAAAAAATGCTATTTAGATCATCAAAATCTTGCTTTGGGCATTTTACCCAACCTCATAAAGTTTGGGTCTGTTGGTAAGAATAGATTACACTTTGGAAAAAAACTGTTAAATATCTAGCTTTATCTCTTGGTATTCTCAGGCACTGAAAGATAAAATGGATAGTCTACGGAGAAGACTGGTCTAGGAATAGCCCTAAATCACTTGTTAAGTTGGAGGACAAATATATTTGAAATTACTAAACAGGGAATTTGGGCTAGTTGGAGTTGCCCCATATTTCTCCCTATCATTTACAGCACTCAGAAAAATAGGGCCTTATTACCATAAGAACTCAGACTTCACAATGTTTTGAACTACTTCTGTTTTGAGATATGTGTTGAAACTAACACTTCAGGGACAAGCAGTTGCACTTTAGGATTATTCAAATGTCCAGCAGTCAGAATAATCTATTAGGGAAACCAGTGCCCAAACTAATGGAAAATCATTTAATGGGAGAGGAAAAATATCCTTAACTGGGAGTTTCTATCATAAAAATAAAATAAAATA
>VXAL01005842.1:469524-477024 GCA_013399475.1 Chauna torquata
AGCTATTATTCAAACCTGGAAAGATCAGAGAAGTATGCATGTATATACATATAAATATGAAAAAAGTCTACACACACACACACACTTAGCAGCACAGAGCTCCTTTCCAGCGTGTCACAGGGCTAATTCAACACCTGCCTTCAGGCACCAACCTCCAGCCAACATTGAAGCCAATGCTTCAGAGTTCAGTTCAAATCTCTCTCAGATAAAATATTGAACAATTTCTTCAGTCATATTTGTTGTTACCATTAGTTAGAAAGATGCTACTGCGTGTGTGAAAAAGGCATGGGCATAAGCTGACTCTCGTGTTTAGGATGTAATTCACGAATGTCTACCGTTCCCACAGTCTTCAATAAATACTACTGAAACTTCTACGGACATTTTTGCATGTGTAAGTGGAGCGCCCTTTATTCACTCACAGGACCAAACTTGCACATAATGAGACTCCCATCTGGTAAAATACATCAGATTCTGGAAAAAATGGTTTGAAAGGAAAACACGTGTTTCCTGACTTTTTTTAATTAGGTGAATTTTTCAGTTGTCCATTTAACTAAATTTTACCTTTGTGCATGTGCATTCTTGGGTGAAAAAAAAAAAAAAAAAAAAAAACTTACCTGAAAGATGGTTGAATGTTTCACCTGGGAAATGATTAAACATCAGCCTTGCTGTTCCCACTTACAGGGGAAGACAGCCTTGTTCTTCTCCCTGCAGTTTGACGTCTCTGCAAACACTGAGTGACCACCCAGCATAACAGCTCCTGCCACATGTTACAGCTATCCTATTTCTCCCAGTTGCATTTCACCTTTTCCTTTGCTCTTCCAATCCTGGAAGCAAAGTGGAGGTGCAGCCACGATGCACCCCAATGTGGGGTCAACCCACAATATAGGGGTCAGACCATGTAGACCCACTCCACCACCCTGAGCAGGTGACTCCCATGTCACCTCTCTTAATGGTGCTCATTGAAACTGCACCAGGCCCAGCATGCTCAGCATCATGTTGGATGCTTGCAGCTTCCAACGAAAAACCTCAAGAAAATTAATCAACTTGGCTTTTATTTCTGAAAATTCATCCAGGTGCCCATGGGTGTCTTTGGTCAGACAGCAGCAGTGCAGCTGGCTGCCTAAGAAATGGAAAAATAAAAATTAAAAAAAAAGGGGGGCGGGGGGAGGGAAACAAATCCTCTTCCTTCTTTTATTCTTCCTGCACAACTGGACCAAAGTCGGTGTCTACAGCAGAGCTGGCGCCATGCAGTTATCTATTTTGTCTTTTCAGAGAGGACAGAGCTGCAGCCCCTTGTCCTTCTCCCAGGGACCCCAGGGGATTTTGTGGCCACTCGAGCCTGTGGACCCCCAGCAGCTCCTGTGGGAATCACACTTCACCTCACTTGTTCTTCAGGCCTGGCATTCCCAACATGGACAGTGGCTCATAACCACAAATTGGTTCCTAGCTACAATCTTAATATGTGGCTGTGGGGCCAACAAAAATGTGCCAACATTTTTGGCAAATCTTCTCTCCTTGTTTGTGCAGATCTCTGCAGGTCATTAACCTTACATCACCGGCGATAAGAGACTGGGCACTGCAAATGGATTTGCTTGGTCTCCAAGGCTCAGCCCTTGTCAACCCAAGCATGCAGTGCCAGCACAGCAGCAGTTAAATGAGGAAAAGTCTTGCCCATCCTCCTGAATGAAGTGCAAACACTGCACTGGGATTGCAACAAAGGGAAAACGACCAGTGAAGGGGGAAAAAAAAAAAAAAGGAAAATTGCCAAGGAAAAACACTGTAAACTTCCAGCCCCCACAGCACATCAGACAAGAGTGGTCTCCAAGGCTCCAGTGCTTTGTGAGACTCCCCCTGGTCTCATACCCTGCTCCTGCCTTGCCAGGAGCTAATCACCTTCTCTCTGCCCAGACACAACAATGCTGTCACTGCAAATCCACTTCCTACCCTGCCAGTCTTATCTGGAGATGCTTCTGGAGCCTGGGAGGTGCACTTCAAAGCAGGCCAATTATCCTATTTCTTCTTATAACAGCCTGCACTTCTTCCCTTCAGATTTTACCTTCAGACACAAGGGTACACCCGTTAAAGTATCTACACTTAAAATACCAGCTACCTATTAATCTTTCACATAAACTCAACATCCTTCCAACAAAAGTTCATTCTTCATATTGGTATCTCTGAGAAATGTAACATGGCTTAGGAGATGAGTCCCTTGATACTTTTGTATATACATATTTTAAATAGATGGAGTAATTCTTGAATAATCATATCTAAAATTCATACATGCACGTGCAGCACTAGAAAAAAAAAAAAAATTGTTCACTTCAGTTTATGATGTGGCCACAGGGCCAATAGGCACCAGAAAACATCCACTTGGTCTTGTAACCGCAGCAGGATTCCAAATGCCCCAAAGAGGAGACTTGTCTGTGCTTACAGAATGCCACCATGCCAGACGAGCACCTCCTCTCTTGCTTTTCGTACAGAACCCCAGAGCGGAAGGTGGTAGCACAGTAGGGCTGATAGCTTATAAATATGGATGCTACTGGGTGCTGTTGGGGGCAGCTGTATTTTCTGAAATCTAATATAGAGCAATTGCTTCCTGATCTGTGATTTTGAGCGATATTCAGTCAGATGGCCAAGACTCACCTTCTCTGCTGACCCTCAGCTAGAGCCAAGAACCAGATCTCAAAAGGATATCACCTAGTGAATTTTGGTGTGGGTTTTAGAGAAACAGGGAAAAAAAAAAACTCTGGAGCCTTTGAACCAGATCTTCTAATTTTTTACAAATTCGGTTTTTAAAGAATCCAAGAGATTTTGGTGTCCCTGTTAATAAGTCAATGTGACCTCCCATATATTTGAAACAGTCCATGAACAGTTATGGTTATAAAGTACTGTTTCTGTGAATGTGGGTCTGAACCAAATATGAAATGAGGTAACTCTAAGGAAAAAAAAGGTTGGCAGCAGTAAAAGTTTATGCTCATGCTCAGCTGTTAATCTTATCACCTCTAACATCTCAGCATTTTCTGGCCATTAATGAAAGAAATTTTAATTTGTTATACTGTTGTAGGAAACTGGTAGGCACATGAAAGTTTGTTAACATGATGTCTGTCTGCAGTTGTCTGTTTAACTGTCTGTTATTTATAGGTCACCTCAAACTTCGCTTTACACCTTCTTCTGACTCTGAATCTGACAGAACAATTCCTATAAGTATTATTAAACATACTTAAGTTAGTTCCAAGAATATCTGCAAAACCATGCTGCATCACATCTGACTCTGCCTGCGAAGCAACACCATGTTTTTATCCCGCTCTACACCAGTCTGGAAGCGGTTCTTACCTCGAGTAGCAAGACCTATGTTCACCAGTGCTAAAGTCCCAGGACCACATATTTCCCTGTGTGTGTATGTGTTTGTGTCTGCAGTTTCCCAATATTCCTGGCTACTGCAGTCAGAGCCATTGAACTGCTCAGCACTGCATGTAATAAAACACTGAAGGCATCTGGGTTTTTTTGGACACATGTCTTGGCATGAAGCTGTGCTTGAAGTGTTGGATTCTCTTCGCACAGTTTGGAGACCAGCATGTTTCCAGTGGAGCTGGAAACCTGTAACCAGTCATATCCTCTGCTGGGTATTTTTTTATAGTTTAGCAGTGTTTGGGTTTGTTTTCAAGTTGAAAAAAAGAAAAGTAAGGGGGGAAATCTAAGAAAGAACAGATGCTAATACTGTAATATTAGAGCTAACAGTTATTATCGCAGTTTGGGGAGCTATCTAACGGGCCTTTTTAGACAAAATCTGGCCTGAAAGTGGCACGAAAGCAAGTGTATTAAGTATTGTAAAACCAGCTTCCCCTGTCCCTACTCCTATGATTTGTGAAATCATGTTTCTCTGATATCTCGAATGGCTCCCATCCAGGCTCCCCTACTCACTGCTCCCGTACACTGGAGCCCAGGACTGCCCAGGCTGTATTTGGAAGAAAAATATTAGCACTTGGCCACCTGTCCATTAAGGAGATGTTTTACATTTCAGTGTTTTGAGTGTCTCCATTTATTGTGTATTTTCCATTGTTCAGGGAAGCAGGCAAATCTCCTAGATATTACTGTAGTATAAACATAAAATGTGGATATAGATAGCCATTACACAGCTAGCTTTATATAGCTCCCAGGCAAGAGCCTTGCACCATCTTTGCATGACCCCCACTGAATCTGAATCAGCCCCAAAATGGAGCAGTTTTGGGGTTATTCCCATGGTGACGAGGTGCCCCCCGGCTCCTGGGCTGCTGAAGCTGTGGGAAGGGAATCCAGCAGGACGGCTGAGGTTTCCTCAGCACACACGGTCCCAGTTAAAACTGCAGTATAGCACTTCTGGATTTCCAGAACTGGAGAAAGTGGCCAAGGAACAGCCCCCCAAAGGGGCCTCTGCTATATCAGTATCGTATTTTATAACTTATACCACTAACGGCAATTTCTTTTTTACACAATAGCAGGTCCACTTACCATCTATCTGGGTAACCAAAGACGCAGATGACTAAAGGGAAACGCCAATTCTTTTTACTTTTGTTTAAACGACTTTCAGCCTTCTGCTATCATATTCTCTGTTAGATTTAATTTGTTTTGGTTTAGCACATTTCAGCTGATCAAACAATTTGTATGTTATGACTTGAGCTCATTTTAGAATTGTTAAGGAATTATTTTTTTTTTTTTTCTTTTTCACAGTTTTTTTCTAATCTGTCTGCATTCAGCTCACATGCTGGGTTGTATTTAAACAGGAGATCAACTGATAATTGCAGCACCACTCCTGGCGTCACTCTCGCAGTGAGGCTGCCAGCATTTCCAGGTTGAATTTTGGCATGCACCATTGCAGCCTGGAAGCCAATTTTATTAAAATGAGTGTGAGGTGGGGGGAAATCTGTTTGGCCTTGTTTGCCTGATAAGAATGTAAAAAGACATTTTTAAAAGAATAAATTAATGTTGAAAACAGAGTCTCTGACCTGCAGGTATTTTTGTGATGTCTGCCACTGAGCTGAGGTGCCCAGGCCAGTATCTGTGGCTGGGATTGCCCTCCCCTGGAGCCACGTTGTCCCAGACAAGGGCGCTACGCATGCAATACTTACAATCTGGGGCATCAAGGATGTACCCAACAAGTGGTGTACTTGCCGTTTTGTTCTGTTCAAGTTTACATGCTGGAAATATCCCTTTTATGCCACATCACAAAATGATAAGTGTACACTAAACCTGCAAAGATGTTGATGCTGTCTCTGTTCCCAGGTGCCTCAAAGATCTGCATTTTCACATGGCCAGCATGACTAAAACTGACCCCCATTGCACCCCAGAAAATCCATATTTCTCAGCAGAAAACACAAGCATTCACGCTTGTTATTGTTGGATGGCCTGTATCCTACCACCTCCTCTTGAAAATGTGAAACCACACACCAGCAGAATACAGCTGAGTATGTGCATTCGTATAATATTATATTTAGCCTATGGGATAGTGATAATTACAGCTGTAGAAAGGGATCAAAAAGCACAGACCTATTGAGACTCTTGGAAGTCAATATCTGTTTATTATAATCACACAGCATTTTTCCTTTAGACCTGAAAGCAGTACTCAGAAGTTAATCAATTAATATTCACAAAAGAAAGATATGCTTCTTCTACCACTATTTATACCCATTTTACAGATGGGCAATCTGAGAAACAAAGACTTTATGTGGATTGCTTGTGTTGAAGCAGCATTTGGACACAGTTGGTCTGGTGCATTGGACCACAAGTTTTCAAATAATAATTTAGCTCATC
Source organism: Chauna torquata (assembly GCA_013399475.1). Taxonomy (NCBI): domain Eukaryota; kingdom Metazoa; phylum Chordata; class Aves; order Anseriformes; family Anhimidae; genus Chauna; species Chauna torquata. Next base: position 475,312 of record VXAL01005842.1, read on the forward strand.
AGTGTCAGCAAATTCTCTTGAAGCTCCCTGTACTGTCACACCTGGGACTTTCTTGATTGGTGATGCCAAAGGTGGAACATTTGGGGATCTAATGAGTCTGTTTAGCCAGTACAACTAATAGCACTTTATACTTAATATCACCTTTATCCAACAATTTTACTCATTTTATGAAGAGACTGTGAGCTGTACAGAACCTTTTGTTCCACACACTTCACGCACATTACATGAAGACAGGAGAAGTAAAAATGAGATGTGTACAAGGTGGCTTAGGAGTGGAAGGTTGAGTTTGCAGAGTTGGGAGCCAAAGCTCTTTCCCTGACTCCTCATCTCTAAGTCCTGCATTATTCCTTGTCCTTGATGCATGAGGAAGGCATGAAGAACACATGCATGAAGGAACACAGCTGCCAGACAGAAACCTGAAACCATTTGGGCAATCTTTCAACAAGGTATAAATGTTGGCTTAGCAGTTACTTCAAGAGAAATTTAACAACAAAATATTGTGATGTTTACGTGAAATGGAAGTAAATATGTGTCTGAAAGGAGTGGTGTTGAGCTCTAAGCAGTGTATTATTCCAAATAGCTCCTCAGGCAGAATACCTCAATCCAGTGCTTTCTGGAGAACTTGCGCTCCACAAGAGCACGCTCACCACCGCTGCACTGCACTGTGCATGAGCAGAGGACAGCAGCGCTGTGTGCAGTGCACCAAGCACTGCTGGGATCCGGGAGGTGCTCAGGCACCGCTGGAGTGGTAGGAGTGCAATGGCTGGGGCCAGCCCTGGCTCTTGGGAAATCCACCTTGGCTCTTGCAACTGTTCTTTTGCTGGTCTTACACTAGAGAAAAATAAGCAGTGTTTTCCTCAGGTTGGCAGAGGGCAGTGTCTCTCCTCTCATGCTCAACAGGCACTCCTGTGGTGGAGAGGCTCCGGTGCCACGAAGGGGAGCAGAAGCACCCTGCAATAGCATCCCACTTGCTTTGGTTCAGCCCATGAACCAAAAGAGCCCATACACTCTCCAAGACAGAGACCCTTAGGAAGGGCTACTGCCACCTTCCTCTGCTGTGATTTTCCCTTTTTCATTATGTTTGACATTTTTGAGACTGAGCTTTGTTACAGACTGTTAGCCTATGGCAGTAGGCTGGGGAGATAAGACTTCATCAAGATATAAATCACACAAGAGCATGTAAAAATGTGAAATTCTGAAGTTGCATCAGTGGTTGTGGTTGAGTTTGCCTGAGCGTTGTTGTACAGATGCAATATTTCAATTGGCGCATGTTATAAGCCAGGGTTGCAGCTTGCAGGGAAATGAGTTTTGTGCCTTGTGTCTGGATAGCAACACTATTAAAGTTTTGTAGTTAGCATAGCTACTGACTTTGTGGGATCACTGTAGCAAGTTTTAAATGATGCATGAAATGAAGAATTCCTGCCCATCTTAAGGGGAGATAATGCAGATAATAGACTGACTTGCAATCACAGCTGTGCAGTGTTTTTTTGTTCTTCTCACAGAAATGCCCTCCAAACCCCGAAGTAACAGTACAGACAATACATTCATAGGAATTTTTTCCCTCACTGGGTTTATACTAACTAATCTCTCTCTCCCCATTCATGCATACATTCAAGAAAGGCAGAGCGTTTGGACTGTTGGGGTGCAGATGCCCAGAGCCCATTGCTTTAAGCACACCCGCAGCCCCAGTCTCCTAAGGATGTTTGTGTTCCC
>VXAL01005842.1:482024-524396 GCA_013399475.1 Chauna torquata
TGGGACACTCTCGTTAATAATAAATAGGGAATTTCTTTTTTAGTGCAGTGTTAGTCACCTTTTCTCCTGCTCACACAAGCAGGGCACCAAGGTGTGGGTGCACTGGGAGCATCCCGCGAGCCCCCGTGCCCCCAAGGAATGCACCCAGGGCTCTGGGCTGTTCTCCTTTCCCAGCAAGAGTGTGGTCACGCTTGGCTGTGTTACAAAGTACAAAAAAATAAGTGGAAATGAGTAGATCTGATTATAAGCATGCAGAAACAGTACAGTTGTGCAGGTAAGGGGGCACTAGGCATGTAAAAGTGCATGTGTTTTTATTCTGAACAAATTGATCATCAGCCAATGCATTAAATATGAATCTACCACGCTGGATGTGACTTCAGAGATGACAAACAGGCATATTTCTACCTGATGTTCAAGTATTACTGGAGTCTTTCCATGCCCCTAATGCTGGTGAGGTGTCCCAGGCACACACCTGAAGCACCAAAACCAGATCGAATGGGGTCTTCCACACAGCTCACCAGGTTCATGATGGACCACACTAACGCATTATGCAGTGATTCTCATATAATAGCAAAAAATGCATGCAGCATTGAATATGACCTCAATAACATATTTAAAATCAGCATCCTCATTACGTATCAAGCTAGTCTTAGTGAGAATGAGCTGCTAGTTTCATGATGGAAATGAGTGCTGAAGAAAGAAGCTGTGGGAGTCTGTCAAGCACACAGTAAACTCAGGTTTGAAGCATGGCATTTCCTGATGCAGATCCTTAATTACAACAACAGAATAGCGAGAGTGGAGGAGGAACTTTTACAGCATATTAAAGAAAGGAGTGATATGCAGTACAGCTGTCTGGATTTCCTTGAAAATATGAAGCAGTATCATTTATTAATTATGCTGAGGTAACTGGGAAGAAATTCAAATATAGAAGTACATGCAACTGGTAATTGGCTGGAGTGCTATCACCACCCTTACTCTGCTGCTGTAGAAATTACCAACAAAATATATTCTGCTTCATTTCCCATGACACTAAACACTTGGAATATGGTTCCACGTCTCAACATTATTAAAAGATGAAGTGACATTATGAAAAAAAACTCATATAGATCTCCTCTCGTTGCGAATAGACAATGCTAGCTCTGGTTCCTTAAATGTGGAGGCTCCTCTCTTTAACATCTGAGCAACTTCGAGGACCTGCTGCACAAAGTTGGCCACAAACATTCTTCCCTTTATGCTTTTGGCCCAGGACTGACTTGTCAAAATAAGGAATCAGTACATACTCTATTGTAGTACCTGTTTTTTTAGCCAATAAAATAAACTCCTGAACTTCAAAGTCAAGGGCAATCATTCATGGAAATAAAACAAAACAGTGTAAACCTGATCTGGCACTGCGCAGTATCAAATAATTTAAAAATAACACTTGATGAAGTCTGATGGTCGCCTGTGAAGGGCGAGCACATACATACAAAAGTGCACCCAAACAGCTCTCCTTGGGTCTAGGGAAAGCAAGGAAGAATGGGGGAACTCATCTCCTGAAACCCTACCTGGAAATACCCAGCCTGGTGCTACACTGAGAGGTGCCTACACAGAGCTGGGAGAGCTCCTGGGATGGGAACTGACGGTGCAAACAGCAGTTCTTCATTCATCATATATGGACCACTAAACTGATGTTGAAGTTCCTGCTGAGGAAGAAGCAGTGGAGTGATGAGACAAATGGTGGTGTTCTCCAGGCAAAATTGTGTTGATGGATCAAGGGTGGTCAACAACTACTATTGCTAAATTGCAACTTTCTTTCTGAGTAGAAGATTTTAGTTATTAGTCCAACATATTTATCTAGCTGTATATGCAACACCTACATTAATTAAAATAGGTAAAAATGTAGGCTTTAAGTACCTATAATTTAACTGCCAAAACAAAGTAAATTCCAGGTTAATTCTGCTACTCTAGCCTTACAATGCTGTTGGATGCAGATACTCGCCAGATTTCTGAACATCCTAGGTTATACATCCAGCCCCACTCAAAAGGTCCAGTAAGGCTGGCCAACAGGTATTGGGTGAGTGTATGAGTGAGTAAATTACATTGTACCAGGATGACCTCACACTTTCTCCAAAGACTTTATGAAAAAGAGATATTTATTTTTATTTTACAATTCATATTAATTGTGTTCCTTTTAATGACTACCTGCCCCACTAATTTTTCTTGAAAACATGGACTGGATGTCTGGAAAATGATTCCTCAAGAAGAACCATGCCAGGCAGTGTAGGAAATGTGCTGCAAAGTGGTTGTTAAAGCTAAGTTCCTTAGAAGTTTGACTTGGCATCCTTCAATTACTAGTCTAATTATTCTTCTATTATTTAGGCAGTGAGCCAAAGGTTTCCTGGGTGCATAGGAAGTTAATAGGGGAGGTGAAGCAAGATTGTGAGGCCAAGTCAGCATATGTTCATTAAAGCCCAATTTCTTCAGCATTAAACTTATACACTGCTCCAACAACGTGCTACTATGTCTATGTAGTTAATGATTAAAAAGATGCAAGAATAATTATTTACAACATTTTCTGACCCAGTTTTTTCAGTCATCTATTCAGAGCTGTATCTATTAAAAAAACGTATGGAGGAATTCATTGGGAAATCTACAGAAAAGAATATGATGTCTCCTGTTCATTGCTAGAAGGAAATTAAGGAGTTTTCGAAAGCTTGCCAGTAATCCCCACTGCTTTCTGGTATTCAATGTTGGATATATATAATTACATATGAAAAAATTACATTTGAAGAAAGTTATTTAAGTTGCAAAGCCAAGTACTTGAAAGTTAAGAAATGCCATTTTTACAATTGCCCATGCAATCCTGATTCTTCCCGCTTATGTATCCAACTCCTAATATTAAAAGAGAGGCTATAGGAAAATATTACGCGATTATGTAGTTAAAGATTGTATAGTAATGCATGTGCTCATGGGAGCAGAAATAAGGTTGTAGACATATGTAACTGTAAATCTGGCATTCCTTAACATACAGACCTTGCCTATACAAACTAAATAACTTCCTTTTAACATAATTTTTGTATTATTTCCTCTTTTGTTTGGTGTCTAAGGAAATATATGAAACTAATCACCTTATGCACAGCTATCTAAAAAATTAATTTATTGAACCCAAGTCTTGCTCTGTGCTTTTCTCTGCATGGCTCTCACACTTGCTCACGTTCTTTTCATTGCAGGAGGTGGAAATCTCCCCTGAGGAGGCACCTGGGTATGTTAGGGGACACTGGGGCAGGACATTAACTGTGGGGTTCAGGCAACGTTGCCCAGTTTGGGACCACACTCACCCCCGTGACTGACAAATGTCCTGGCCCAAACGCCTGGCATCAGCCTCTTCAGCATTCAACCAAAAATCACCTGTGACTTGGGAGTGAGATGGGGAAAACATTGTTTTTTAAAAAGAATTTGTTGTTCAGTTAAACCTGAAAGGCCTATCTTGGGACCCAGAAAAGGCACTTCTCTGGCACAAAGGCTTTCTCCCTGCCAAATTTCAGGAGTCTGTTGCAAACCATGCAACTGCTGGAGCTTACCCGAAATAAAAAAAAAAAGCCCCAGGAATCTCACCCAGCATGAAGGGCTGGGCAGCCACGTGGCTCCCGCTGAGATGCCACAAGTGGAGATGAGGGCTCCCCTGTGTTTGCTAAAGCCAGAGGAGCTTGCCATTGGTGATAAAAGGAGAAAAATGTAGGGTCTCTTCTGAATTTTTGACATCAAGAGGTGCCTGGTGCCCCTTGGCAGCAGCCCCCATGGTGCAGCCCCAGCCCAGCTTGCAGTTGGGCAGCATCACAGGGATGGGACATCAAAGGATGAGCAGAGGGAAAAATCTACTGTAGATGTTAAAAACTAATCCAAATCCTTCCTGGCAAATCTGCTTATTTAATATGTTCATTGAAACTCATTTCACAAAGAAAATGAGATTAAAAAAAAAAGTTCATTATTGCAAGTTGCAGTGAAAATAAATGCACTAGCCTCCCCCATCCCAAACTCAATACAGAGAGAATCTAAGTTGTATTCAGCATTAAATGTAAAAATCTTTATTTCTAAAAGTGGGCTTAACTAAAGCAGGATTTCATGGCTCAGCAACAAATGACTTTTAAAAATCTTTCCCTTTACAATTTAGAGAAAAGGTAGCCAAATCTCCAGTATGTCTTACAGCATATTAGGAATATATCCAACCTCAAAGAATTTTTATTAACCTCTTGCTGCTCACAAATTCAGAAAAATTCCCTCAAATTCAGGGTTGAAAATCCAACATCTTAAGCTGCCAAACATCTCAGAGTGGCTAAGCACTACATTCAACATTACTCTGCCTCCAGGGTCATCTTGAGGTATGGGTATCATTCGATGGGAGCTAAAATGGTGGAGGCACACCAACATGCGTATCTTGCATTTTTTTTTTACTGTACAATGTGGTTATGTAGAGGCAAAACCTTCAAACCTTCGTTCCTATATCTCTGCTTCAATCAGCAAGGAGCTGCAACAATGAATTTGCCCCTGAACTTTATTCAGCATGTCTGCTCACAAGTGGCTTCTTCCCATTCAATGCACTGTCCAGAGGAACCGTCCTTACCAGACAGCCCACATCATCTCCTGCAGTCTGAAACACTTTTCCTGAGCTGTGAAGTGGCCTTTCCACACAATATTGGCAACCTGTCTTAAGCACTATTTCATATGTTTTATTCTATTTGCTTTCCCACAGATCACCCTGCTTTAAAGCAGGGCTATGCAGACTCCAAATGGGGTATTGGGCAGAAGGGACCCAACGGGGCAGGGGGGCTTCTGCCTGACCTCTGGAGCAGCCCTCACTGCCCAAGAAGGTAAAGGCTGAACATCATTGCTGGAGGACCTCACTCTTGTCAAGTGCATTCAAGAAGGTAAGGGGAAGTGAATACAAGTGTATGTGCAAACCAGAAGCCTAGCAGGAAAAATGACTGCATCTTGTTAACTAAAAGCTGCTGTAGAAACCACATGGCATGTGCAAGTGATTAGGTTATGTTCCACAAGAACATGACTCTAAGCTAATTTTTGTGCACCGATCTCACCATGCAAAACAGGGGCCTCAGTATTTTCAAGCCACGGCTTGACAGGCAGCCTGGGCTGAGAAAGGACTGCGAAGTTGTGTATGACACCATGCACTGGTGAGCTACGCCCACTCCTGCACACCCCACTTATCTCACTGCTTGTAGGGTGCTTGCAGCTGCCAATATGCCAGGGACACCTACCGGCTCCTCAAACACCTGCTCTGAAATATCAGCTCTCTGCAATTAAGTATTTAGACGATGCTTCATTTATGAAAATTAGATTTTAGGAGTGAATCAGAACTAAGTTATTATACTAAAATATGCAAATGATAGTATATTATTAGAAACATATTTTTCTTGCAAAACTGTGTTTGTGATCTAGCCAGGAAAAAAAAGTTATGAAATAGACTTTTTATAGTAGGTGTTAATTCTGAATAATTAGGATTAGACACTGGGGATTTGCAACCCAAATAAAAATTACCTAATTAACCCTTATATTGGCCCTAACAGAGACGCCAAATCATTCAGCTATTAAAAAAAAACCACTCCACTCGCATAAGTGAATATCTAGTAGTCAAAGACCAAAATGCAAATCAAAGACACCCCATAGAAAATATTTGTAAACCTGACAAGAGCCACCCAACCCAAACAGCTGGGATTTGGATTTGCCATGATGGAACAATATGGTCCAGGCATTTTACAATCACATCCACTATTAGGAAATGTGAAATCAACTCAGGTCTTTTTTCTCGGCATGCTCCTAATGCTGCTGCCAGCATCTCTAATTCCCCTTCATATTGATTATCACTCCTATATGAGTTTTTCATCTAGATTTTTTGGGAATCACGCAACACATCCAGGAACTGATGCTTCCATGGGAAGAAAGCCTGGCCAACACCCCAGCCAGGAGGGACATACAAAAACAGGGACCAAAGCCTCCTCAACAGCTCTGGAAGTCCAGCCCTGGGCATTGCTCCTTGGAGCTGCTTTTGATTCATGACCAGGAGCTGAGGCAACCATCCTTCCCTGCATAGCTCCTCTGGAAGAAACCCTGGGCAGTGACACACCAAAACAGGGAGGGGGGAAAGGAGATTCTTATGGCCATAAGCAGGACTGCACTGTTGGAGCAGAAATTTTCCTCCTCAGGCAAGAACAAGGGTAGACATAGATCACACAAAGAGTGCTGGAGAGGTCTTCCAGTCCATTTCTCTGCCTGAGGTGTAATATTCAATACATAAATACAAGGTAAATACTCTGCTCCAGTTCTATGTGTTTTAAAGATTCTTGTATTTTCATTTCAGAGGCAGACTTGGCAAACTGAAGAAATATGAGCTAGCACTCAAGCTGAAACAAGAATTGACCAAACTTTGAGATTGCCATGGTCTGAGATGCATATAAAATCAAGTCAGATCTCCTTAGATACAATCATATTCTATGAATGAAGAAAACACGGGGGCCTCTGTCCAGCTTTTCCTGACAACAGGTGAAACATGCCAAACAACAGGCCCCAGACTGCTACAGAAATGAAGCACCAGCCTTACTCAGAAGGTGCAATTTATCCTCTCCTATTGTGTGTGGAGGGACATATAATTATGTTTCATAACTTACCAATATGAGAACATTGTGTTCTTACTGATAATCTAAGCAAATTATATATGAACACTGAATACTGAAAGAAGCTGTTATAAATGAGATGGAATTTTAAGTCAAAAGAGCTTCATCTCCCTAATATTTAGCCAATAATAATTACCACCCTTATTAAGAACTATCTGAAATATTGGTGAGTGTTTATAAATGTATACTATGCCAGGAGCAAAAGAAAGTGTAAGCTTTGTAATATGGGTTCCTCTGATTCAAGTAACCATGAAGAATGCTGTTTAAATAACTTCTGATATGCCATGTTTTAGGTAAGAAAAATATATACTGTTATTAAATTGGAGAACACTTGCTGCCTTTCATATCACAGAATTCCCATTCTTCTCCTTTTTGTTTAAATCGTGGCTCCAAAAGTCTCTCCAGGAGGGCTACAAAAGCAGGGTAACACCATGCTGGAGTTGCCTGCACCCTGAAGGGGGAAGCTCTGTGGTACAGGTATATCCCACGGGGGCAGAGGAGGGAGGTCTTGCTGGCTCTCATGAGGGGAGAGCATCCTGCCATCATCAGCCTGCAACTGTCACACCTCGTCTTTAGTGAAGGCTCCCCAACTTAGCCTTCCTCCAGCAGCTCTTTCGGGCAAGTCAGCATGCCCATATACCTTAGCGTACCTCTATGGCACCCACTACGTACCTGGGTGTGGATCTCTGTAGTACACTCCCTGTGGGATCACCCCGGGCTGACAACCACAGACCACACTCTGCCTCCCAGGAAAACACAGATTTTGCTCAAGGTTTATAGATTCAATCAAGCCTCCTCAAATAATTCCCATGGAAGGACTCTATATACATGAGGCTGAAGCCTTAATTTTTTAAGTTTGCTTTTCCCCTGCCGTACAGATTAAATGCATAATTTGATTTCATCTCATTCAATTTTAAAATGATTAATCTTCTAAAAAACACATGAGTAGTCCCAGCCCAGTCCAGCCTGGGCAGGTGCATCTCTACTGCAAAGCAGAGCCCCTTCGCTGACTGGGATTTCCCTTCCCTCTAGGCACAAAAGCGCCAGGAGCTTGGGAGCACCGAGTCTCTTACCCAAAAATACTGCTCCCAGTCCAAAGGACACATCTGCAAAAGTCAAGTCCCCATACACCCCATGATGCCCAACAAGAAAGGCAAGGCTCCATTTTCCTCTACTGCAGAGTCACCTCCTGTAATATGGGCTGAATTCCCTTCTTTTCAAATCTGGAAACAACATAAATGGCAGATAACACACAATCCTTAATGCTTTCCATCCTCTTTGCAAAATCTTTTTATAATGCTCAAATAGTTGGCTTCCAGTGATGATATTATAATGATCCTGGGGAGTATTGAGAAACTGAGAGTAAATTCAAGTCAAATACATTTTAGAAAATTAATACAATATCAGAGACCTTATACTGAATAATTTTCATTACAGGATATAATTCTCTTACTGGGGAAGAGCAATAACATGGTGTTTGTTGATGTTGCCAGTGTTCTCTTGTATTTTTTTTTTTAAATCTACAATTCTTCGGCATTAAATTGTGCCGTTATTGTTGCTCGGCAACCATAACTTCTGCATACGCACCTCCCATGGTTTTGTAGCAACAACAATCTTATGATAACAAGGGGATGGGTATCTTTTTTGCAATCAAGATTCTTCTTGATATGTAAATTTATGCCACTTTTTATGTATTATGTATGGAAAAATTAAAATAATTATTTCATTTGAGTAATGAGCCTTAAGTGTTGACTTCAGTTTTAGAATTGCAGGAATGGACCTGCTGAAAATTTGATGCCAGTAAGCAGGGGGAAACCACTGGCATATAGTAAAACAATTATATTCTCTTTGGAACACCTGCTATTACATATTTTAAATGCAAAATACAAAACAGGGGTGCAGATAACATTCAGGGTTTGTGTGATTTTGAGTTTTGGAATGTAAATGGCAATTTAAAGAAGAAGAAGAAAAAATACAGTAAGAAAAACAAACTCAAAGTAAATTCAGTGCCTGCAGAGCAAACCAAATTTAAGCTAATCTTCTCAAGAAAAAACTGATCCTGTTGGGAACATCTCCAAGACTCCGTGTAGACCACCACTTCAATATACAATTTTGCTTGGAGGTTTTAGTGCCTTATAGAAACTTGGGCAACCCCAGAGCCAGAGGCAGACTTGCCTGGGTGCTATGCCCTCACGCAGAATACAAGCCTCAGTGCAGTGGGGGCAGGCTCAAAGGGGAAAAAATCTCAGCTTTTAAGAACTCTTTTTGCCTTACCACACTTTGGATGGAAGAGGAAAGGCTGGTGGAAAAGCTGTCGTAAGATATTGCACCTCACCAGGACCTTCCTGAGAAGTTCCAGTCCCAAATGGAATATAAACTTCTGTCTACCTGTGAGATACCAATGATCACCTTTTATATTTAGCCTCACTCAGAGGCTACCTGAGCCCCCACGTGCCTGAGTCCATGGCAGGGGACAATGGCAGAGCCAGTGGGCACAGCAGGAGCCTCTGCAGGGCTCTGAGCAGCAGCCCTGGGTGGGATGGCCACCACCAGTGTCACTGCAAAGACTTAACTCCAGTCTTCTGGCCCCCGGGGAAGCCAGGAGCAGCCTGGGAGCTGGACAGAAAGCCTTCAGAAAAGACAGATGAAGGCACAGAAGAACATGAAATAAATACAAAGGGTGTTTTAAACTCCATGCAGACTTCTCCAGTTCAAGGTATCCGTGAGTCCCATCCACTCGTATTAAAAATCTTTTCAGATACATGCAGTCTGCTGAGCCTTCACATCCTCATCCTCCTAAGTGGTCATCAGTGGGAGCAGCCTGGTGACTTGAGTAGCAAGTGTCTGTAGACTAGTTCTCATGTCCCATAAGGGACAAATACCCCCCACTGAATTAAAACTAGTGAAAAGAATTTGTTTGAAAAAAAAAAATTTTTCTCATTACTCCCAATGTTTGGATGTGTTTTTTTTTTTTAATTATTATTTTGCTTGGTTTTAAGTCTTCAGAATAGTCACATACTTGTAATATATTTTATTCTTATCCTCTGCACAAAGATGATAAGCTAAATATAGGAGTTATTAGCCCATCCTGAAAGAACATCTACTGACCAAAAAGATTCACTTTTACTAGTTTTCTTCAAAGAAAAAGCAAAATAATCTACATTTCTCTTTCAATTACCAGAACAAAAATTAATCTGATACTGCTTAGTAAATTTGAATGAATCTTACTGGGCAGCACCTCTGAGTGAGTTTAATCACTTAATGTAATAATATGTTTATTTCCTTTCAGCTAGAATGGCCTTCATCTTTTCACATAAGCACTAATTTAAGACTCAGCTTCGTTTTATCCTTTGACAATCACTTCTTCGTTTGAACCAAATTTCTCCACCATAGACACAATCTTTCTTCTTTCCTGATATTGGGGATATGGCAAATATGCACAGCATTGCACAAGAGGGAACTGCTATGCAGATCAGAGAGGTCATTTTCTCTGCTTCACCTTTCTCTAGTCAGGATATTCTGCAACTCGCAAGTACTTGAACATCATGTGTCTTTATGAAGCTACGAATGCTCTAAACATAGCATCCTGCTTCGAGTACACTGTTGTTCAGTGCTAATATCTCCATGCGTCATGATCCATACTGGTTTGCCTGCATTTGTGTCAATCCATGATGCTTTAAGAATTGCAGTTTTCTATTGCCCTGGAACTACCACACAAATTTATCTGTGGACAAGCAGGACCATAAATACAAGAACGAAAAACTGACCTCATACTCTTTCAAGCAATGACTTTTGGAGTGATGCAAGGGAAGCACCTGCTGAAACCAGCCTCTTGTTCCTCCATCAGGCCATTTTTGTGCATTTTTGCCAGTCACCTGTTCAGAAAACTAACCTCACACAGCCCATGCATCCCTCACCACTTCCCAGATCTGAAAGCGTTTAAAAAGAAGCACTTTAATCAGATGTGCCGTCAGAAGTGGCCATGCAGGGAAGCTGCCACATCACTGCAACACACCATACATTTCCCCAAGGATATTATGGTCCGCGCTCCAAATATAATTAGGAGAAATTTCAAGAACTGCTTTAGATTACGTATAGAGTATCAGGCAGTACTGACATAACTATGGAGAATATTTCTTAAAGTCTTTAATCATCAAGTCATATTTTGTCTTCTTTACTTATAGGTCATTTCTTTGACAGAATAAATTATGATTAGCCCCTTAGTTTAAATGTAAAATTTAGCAGAACTATAGTGTCACTGCTCTCTGTGTTCTTTCTTTCAGTATTTCTCTTTCATTAAAGCTGCCTTTGAAATCTTTTACCCTCTACTGTATCTGAAGCCCAGTGAGGACACTCTAATTTCTAAAGCCCTGTCTGTGCTAAAGGAAAATGTGGAGGCTTACTCTCCCGCATCGTTTGTTTTTTTGCCTTTTTTTTTTTTAAGGGTAAAAAGATCACAGTACATCTGGTATACAACAGGCAGGGAGCAGACAGCCAGAATATGGAATGTGTGGGAAGATTTTCAATGCAAACTATGCATTTTCTCAGAGCACAGTTCTTCCCTTAATATCCAAGGAACAAGACCAAATAAAAATAACTGTCTTGGTTAAAGCACATCTTTCCCATCCCAAAAATTCTATATGCCATATATGTATGTGCATATATAAAAAATTTACTCTGAACAGAGTCAACTTCTGAAATTCAACAGGCTCATCCCTTTTGAACATCACAAGCTTTGCTGGCCAGGCTCACGTATTTGTGTATAATTTTCACTGCCTCCAGATACCTTTTTTCTGTCCAATTCTGTTTGCTGCTAGGAAGCTATACGCACACCCTAGCCATGCCCTGCACCAAGCCCACTGGGCGAGCACGCTTATTTTCAAAGTACACACAGGAGCCATGCCAAAGTCCCACCTGGGAGCATGCATGGGCTCAGATGCACAAAATGGGACAGTGCTTGGCTAGCACTACCATGCTGCACTACATCCAAACTACCACAGATAAGCACTTTCTCACAGCATTTTCACAGGACCCTGGGTGCACATTAAGAGGCACAGCACATTTGTTAAAGGTGACACCAGCACCAAAGGAAAAAAAAAAAAAAAAAAAAGAATCACAAATGACCCAATATTACATTGCTGGAAACAGCTTCATCTACTCCTGCAGTTCTACTTTGAGCAACACAATGCCAGCAATAAGAAGGGTCATAATAAAAAGTGTTAGACTTGCCAAGGCAATATTTCACTGGGCTGAAACATCTTATTACACAGCTAGTGAGATTGTTTAAGTGCTGAACATTTTGCAAGTTAAATCTCTATAAATATGACTGCAAAATGCATAGAGTAGCTTAGCCATAATGGTTAGCAACTGCCAACCCATGTCCTATAGAAACTTAAAATTGCATCAACATTTTATAAAAATAGAAATTTAAAGCCTAGAGAGGGTAAGGTTATAATGCTGTTGGACCAATGCTATAAAACATGAAAAATTTCATTCTGCTGCAATAATTCTGCTTCTCCGATGCAAGGTTTCCTTAAAAATGTGCATCTGCATTGCCATGTGTAGAGATGCTCATGATTCTTCATGACGTATTCCCCCAGAATTGGAAGATTTCTTTTGGACAGTGGCTCCTTTTCAGCTGGGAAACCTAAAAAAAATTGCTACTGCAAGGGCCCTTCCGCTTGGCAAGATGGGAACCCTGTGCTATAAATTCGAGAGGTCTGTGGAAACTGGAAAATGCAATCCAAAATCCCCAGCCCCACGGCACCTCAGAGCTGGAGCAGCATCACAGTAGGGGAAAGCTGGCCTGAGGTATATAAAGTTGCAGAGCTACAGTTCCCACTCACCTCCTTTTTCACACCTCATGCCTGTCTCCAAATCTCTGCCCCCAGAAATGCCTCCCCAAGCAAGATTTCCAGCAAGCACAGGGTGTGCAGCCCTTGGGGGTCTAAGCCATTAATTCTGACCTCCTCATACCATAAAACTGCAGTAGATCCTGTAAAGCCCTTTAGGAAGTTAGGTGTCTAATTCCCATTATCCAAGGCCATTGCGTAGAAGAAAAAAAAGCAATTAGGGACTGTAAACTACCTCTTAAAAGTTTCATATGAGATTCCCAAACTTGTTTTGAATGATCAAATCCTTTGGGAGTGCTTTTATCTTTCAGAGGTTCTCACACTGTGTTTGAGCAGCAGAGCAGCTAGAACATGGCTTACTATCATACAAACTTGCATGGAACAGTGTAAAACAGAGCAGATCCAGCTTCACATAATTTTCAAAGTCCCTTTCATGGAAAAGATCTCATTAAAAAGAGGGGTGTATAAGTTTTCCTTGAAAAAAAGGCCAGAGGATGAAATTTTCATTGTATCTTCCATAACAATTTGTAAATAAATATACCTAGTAACTAGTAATTAACATTTTATTAGATAAATGACTCATGCTTGCTAAATTACCATGCATAAATATGCCATTAATATGCAGCAGAACTTCTAGTTCAAGGCTATCAGCAATGTAAACATATGTTCACACACTCCAGCTCAGTGTACTCATGTATCTACATTCAAGGAGTGCTATGCAAATATATCAATGATTTAGGGGACTCCAAACTATAAGGGAAAGCCCCATCTTTAGACTGAGCTTAATCTGATGATGGAATGAGTTTGCTTCAGCTCACAGGATGACAGATCCATCAATGCAGAGTAGTTTTGTTCTTTGCCAATTAGCAGTGGGCAGAAAGCCCGACATTTCTGTAACAGGCAGAAAATGAAGTTACCTAATGACTGACAAGGAATAGAGAGGGAATTTTATGCCCAGGTAGGAGCCTTCATTCATCCTAGACAGTGTACATGTAAAGTAAGCCAGCGAATACCGTGATGCAGTTGCAATAACAGAACTGACCCTATCCTGTACAGGTCAAGACATAACACATGATTTGCAAAGAAAAGATTCCCTTCTGTCCATCCATCCTTCCTTTTGCCTGGCAGTATAGTCCAAATTAAGTACTTTTGACTTTCACATGTGAAAGAAAGTCTTGTATTACAACTCTGGCCCATTTTTCTATATCCTCATGTGCCCACACCTCCACAGAACTGGAGCGTTTTCCCATGACTAATGCAGATGGCCACACTAAGCGTCGAGGCAAGGGCATGCTGCTTCCATTTCAGGGCTGCAAGGTTGAAGCATAGCAACATTAAAGGCTATGCCCACAACTGCACAGGACAGCTGAATAATGCTGAAGAGATTTCCCTCTCTAAGGTCAGTCCTACAACCCCAACATCATACCTGGCCCTGAATGGGAATATGAAATAAGGTACGATTGATTTCAAAAAGATTTAAAAACATGATTACCATTTGTTACCTACAAAAATATAAAATGAACTTCTTTTACGTGCCTTTCCTCCTGTCTGTTGGAAGTTTCTTTTCCAGGAAACAAAAAACAGTTCTTAGCATTTGGCTTTTATCCTGTTGTCAGACTCTCCAAATACGCAGCTCAGGATTTTCTATTACTACATAAAATATGACACGAGGAAAGGTTGACCTGGACACCTTACCATCCAGGTCTTAATTAATTCTTATTGTAAAACTGAACAGAACACAGCAAATGGTGTTTGGCTGACAACAAGATAGCACAAAGCACTATTGCTCAGGAAGACATTAATGCAGAACCTCCTTCAAAAAGAGCATTTTTACTTACCTACACTTTCAGACACAAAGCTCAAAGCCACTTCACTCTCTTTGGGAGAAAATCTGCACCCATCAGGAACAAAACCTGTGTCCATCCAGGCTGAAAGTATGGAAGACAGGACCAGGGAGCCTCAGTAATTTTGAATGGATACCAGCCCAACAGCTCTTCTCCGCATCCCAGCCAGGCAAGGGAGCCTTGGTGCTCCCCACTACTTACAGCCACCCTGAACCTCCTCCAAAGCAAGTGCTTACCCAGGTGAGCCCAAACAGCTGACCATGCTCAACACCCCTACACCTGGTGCTACCAGGTGAGCCCAAACAGCTGACCATGCTCAACACCCCTACACCTGGTGCTACCTTTTTATATCCCTGAAACACATTAGTAGCTTACTAGAGGTCATAAGAATCACCTATTCTTTCCCCCTGAACAGTCCCATATTCAGACTCTTACCTACCTAGTGAATACAAGGGCATTGAGGAGACACTCAGCATGCCTTGTTCTGCATCCAAATTAAATGCATACCTGAACCAAAATATGTATTTTATTGTTTCCTTGGGCCATGTTTAAACTCCTCATCCACTACCACTGAGAAGTGATTTTGGCTGATGATGGGGACTAATTCCCCATCAGGCAGAGAGCAAATATCTCCCCGTGATTCAAAGCTGCCTCTACCTCTTCTCCAGGTGCCCCTACAGTATATGGTGTCATTTAGGAAAGGTTTTTAAAGGCTGTACAGAGCCATACAATGTAGGTATAAAACTTTTTTGTTAAAATATCAGGCTTAATGCATGATCCAATATCCATTTCCATTTGCAAAGCCTGCTAGGAGCTGCCTTTCCCTACCACAAGTCCAATACTGTTAGAGGGGCTGCACTGAAAAGTTAGCCTTAAAAATCTCAGCAGAACTTGCATTTCAGAAATGGAGAGGAGAACAACAACACACCTGAAGCTGAGTGTTTTTTCAGTCTGAGCAGGAAGTTTGGTAAAAGTGCACTACAGACGAACAACATAAAGTGCATATATCTGGGTAGATGTTTTTTCCATAACAATGCTCTGAGAAATTGCATTAAATCTCATATGTTATCCCTGGTTTTATAGAATTGCCCAGAGAGACTGACACCAACAGCACTATTAAGCATCAAGAAAGTACTGGGCTTGTTACAGGAGCTTTATGAGAGCCAAGGATCAAATATTTTTTCACAGTTTTATGTGGATAGTTTCATGAAAATTGATCAGGTCTAAAAAGTCACAGTCCAAATGAAGCTAAGGTTAAAGATAATTTATACATGATATTCCTAATTTTATTCTGAGCCCTTTTATTACTATGTAGGCCTTTATGACTTTAAAGAAAATGTCAGTGGCAGCAAATGACATTGTACTGAACAATCTAGTTATGAGGGAAAAGACATTTAAAACTATTCCATATCAGCTTTGCTCTGTTCTGCTGAACTTACAGTTTTATCCAGCACAGCTGGGCAAAACTCCTGCCTGTATTTTTAAATCCTCTTCACGGTTGCTTTGCAAACTGCTGTCTATTCCTCTTCTCTTTTTAATTCTTTGGAAATTTTGTGTTTTTCTCTATTTTTTCTATGCAACTCCAGGGCATTGAGCCATGCCCTCACATGCTCGATGCTCACCACCACGTGCCCTGCCGCAGCCACTCCCCAGCCAAGCCCTGACCATCAGGGCCAGCGACAACCTCTGCAGGCACTGCCGTCTGCCTGTGCCCCTCGTGGGGGCTGGCAGGCGCTGGAGGCTGTGTGCCGCTGCCCGGCCTCCGAGCAGCCGCTCTGCCCACACCAGCCTCTCTGCCGGGACCTCAAGCGGAGACGTACCTCTGCAGCTGTTCCCGTGGGCAGCCGAGGTATTTCCTGAAATGGCTGCGTATATGGCCCTGGAGCGGGGGTGGGTTTGGAGTGCATCTTCAGCGCTTCCTTGGAGCACTCCTTTTCCCACTTTGCGGGATTTGTTCCCACCTTTCCCTTTCCTTCTCTTAGCTAGTCTCCAGATATGAAACAACAACAACAAACTGGAAAAAGATTTTGGTTAGTTGCAGTGTTACTAACAGACCCCGTCTCAATTGCCTTTTGGACAAACATCCACCTCATGCCAGCAATATATGAATTTTTTTTCTTTTTTTCCCAGCCAGACGCAATGGCATCAATGAAGAGTGACTCACCAGACAGGCTGCTGGCACCTCTGTGAGCCCACTCTGATGCTCACATTTAGTAGCTGGGTTACCTCAACGGGGTGAAGCCGGCGCAGGTGCGGAGAAGTGTCTCTTCCCAAGGGGCCCCCGGAGCAGAGCCCGTCTCTGCCACTCTCCAGGACAGTGTCCCCATGTTGGGCCAGCCTGTGTGGGAAGAAAGCCCTGCCCACTGAATGATGGCCAGGCGTCCGCTCACAAACACTACTTACATGGGACTAAAAGAACCTACGATCCATCAGAAGGATTCTGTGAATATTCAGGGAATATTGAATATTGTTATAAATGAACCTTACACATTAATATCCATTGTTGTGTGGATTTACAGGAAGGAAACTGTGTTAATAAAAGAAAATAAAGAGTATTTCCACATAACTTGTTGGGACTGTATTTCAATTGCTTAAAAGAGAAAGAAAGAAAGAAAGAAAGAAAGAAAGAAAGAAAGAAAGAAAGAAAGAAAGAAAGAAAGAAAGAAAGAAAGAAAGAAAGAAAGAAAGAAAGAAAGAAAGAAAGAAAGAAAGAAAGAAAGAAAGAAAGAAAGAAAGAAAGAAAGAAAGAAACTACCTTTTTTTCTTTTAATTTCTTGCACAGGGGAAGAAATTAGAGTTCTTATCATTAACAGTCTTTCCAAATTCTGCCACTGTCTGAATCAACACTACCTCTGGTTTTCCAGATGCTAATTTGAAAGGCAACTGTTATTGCATGTCATAATTGTGTTCATAGCTGAGTAAACACCTTCACAGGTGCACAGAGATCCAAAGGCTGCAAGAGTCGTAAGGCTGAAAAAGCAGAAATTTTATAGCTAAGTCACGAACAAAGAAGATGTAGAAATGAAATACAATGTTTTCCTGTGTCTTAAGTGTAACACTTGATTAGCTTGAAAAGCGGCTGGAGTCTTGTGTCCATGCACAAGATTTAATCAAAAATGTAGTTTCTTGTTTGAAAAGTGTTTAGGTAAAAATGTCATTGATTTCTGAAGCAAATCTGTTCACTGAGTATTTCAGAGCCATAGTGTCTTTTTTCTTGATCATATTTCTAATTTAACTATTTTCCAGCAGTGTCCTATTCCGGACACTGTCATGGTACAGTAAGAGTAAAAGTTGTTCTGCCAGGCATTTTGTCTCAGAGCAAAGACAACTCCTGGTTGCAGGATTTGGTTCTCCCTGCATTTTTGAGCTTATCTATCTTTCCTCATCCTGATCTATCATTAATATTTCTTTTAATCAGAAAAAAGTCCAATGAAGCAAATTTCTCTTGGGTCAACCAACCACACCAGTCTGCAGCAGCTGGTCCAAGAAGGCAAACAGTAAGAGACCTGAGAGGTGCAGTAACCTTTCCTCATTACAGAAAAAAACAGCAATTCAAAATACCATCACTGACCAGTTTAATTCCCTGCAGAAGAGCATTTTATGGCTGTATTTCCTGGATCTCAGCATTCAAACTGTTGTGCCCCTTTCAGATGGCTGGAGAATCAGTGCCTGGTTGTTGTCACAAAAATTAGTGTGTCTCTAGCCATTGAGTCAGAGGCAGTACTGGCAGTCTAGTGAGCTGGTGTAAGGATGCTGGAAGGTGCTGTAACCTGCTTGGAACACAGGGCCTGCAGGTCTGCAGGGCAATCTCAAGGCCTTCACGGGACAGAGTATCATGGGTGAAATCCCTTGTGCCCAAAGCACAGGCATCAAAAATGCTGGTAACTGCTTGTGATGGAGCTGATGCTCAGCACCGGAGTTACACAAGAAGAGCGTTTCATTATGCTACTCACCGGAAGAAGGGTTTAGATGACCTAAAATTCTGATAAGAAAATTTGATACAAGAGTGCAAGGATTGCTGTGAATGGGGGAAATTTTCTGTCTGATGTTCTGGCTCACGTCCTTGGCTGCATTTCCAAATGCTCCAAAGAGCCCAGAAGATCCCAGTGCAGATCAGGTGGGGAACAGCCACAAAGAATGCTCCTTTCTACCACCAGATTGCTGCTGTTTTGATCAAAAATATAAATACTATTGCAAATATAATTAAATATATAAATATGAAAAATATGAACATTTTTACATAAATGTGATTGTATCTATCTTTTGAAGTATGCATCATTTCCTAGTTACTATAAAGTGATATTGTCAGTATCTGCCTAAATATGTGTAAACACGTATTAACTCCATTATTATGCAGTTATTTCATCAAGAACTGTTCAGATTAACAAATGTTCAGTAAATATTGCTTCATAAAAAGAGCCGAACAGGGTGTTCTAATATGATTTTTAATGAGACTGTAGATGTCACAGAAACCCTAGAAGGATCCTGCAGAGACGTTATTGATCTTTGGAGCTAGATCACCTTAATGATTATCTTTCACAGCAGCTGGAATATTTTGTTCCTTGTCTAGTAGAAAGAGTTATCTGAAGGATAAATACAGCAGGATGCAACAAACTTTAAGCAGAAGTTTACAAATCCATTATGTGGAGGAGAAGAGATGATTATTGCTCATTTCCTTTGCTGTAGTTTTCCAAAACACCTTCCTGTCCCTGTCCACAAAATGCCTAGGAGGCCAAGGCCCAATATGTAGGGTTATAAATCAGGGCAAAAAATTAAGTTGGTTCCTGTAGCAGAAGCCGGAGCAAACATGACCACATTTTGTCATTCACTTGCCAGAACGGCCCTTTGATCGCAATAGAAGTCCATTCATTGAAGTACCTGGCACGTGGTCGGGAAGTCTTTCAAACTCCTCGTGCACCCCGCTTTTCTTATTTGCAGTAGCACAGTGCCACTGCTGCAGAGGTGCGTCAGTGGCCAGAAGGAGATTTTCCCTGAGCAGCCCAGAGCTTGCCGCTGCCTCGTCAGCGCCCGGGCAGCAGGGACCAGCTCTGCTGCCCGCTGCCTGGATCCTCCCCAGCACCTGGTGTCATCTCTTCTCCAGCTGGACTTCACTGAAATCATTTTATCAATTCCTCCTTGGGATCCTTGAGAGAATGTTGCAGAGAAATCACCATGTACAGTTCCATAATGACATTCTAAATTTCCATTCTGAGAAACAGTGCTTGCCACAGTGTGGATTAAGGGGAACACTGCCAGTGTTTTTCTATCTAAAGCCTAACCTTCCCTGACCTTTTCTTTTTTTTTTAATGTCTCCCAGTATTGACAAGGCCTTTAATTTGTGATCCAAAGCTCCATACTTCTCAGGATTAAGCTGCGAAGTGGCTTTAGGAAGCTGTACCCTCTGGCTGGGGAGGATGGATCCGGGTAGGCAGCCTTTAGCTTCCCTTAGCATCCAGACAGGGGCGGCACACACAGTGGCAAATCACCAAATTATAATTCACGTGACAGATTAATTTATTGGGGAAAAAAAAAGCCACCAGGGGTTGGAAGATAAATGTAATGGAGCGGGAAGGGACTTGCGCCGTGCTCCTGCTCCCGGCAGCATGGGACACATGGTGCCTCGAGCATCCTTCCCGCACCATGACTTTTGCAAAACCCCAGTGTGAGGCACACAGCCCCACAGGACGGCTCTCACCGAGCCCCAGCATCAGTCCCAGGGGCCAGATACGGCATCCCCTGCCAAGCACCGCCTGCAAGCACAATTTCACAGATTTTGGTTCTCCTCCCAGAGCGGGGCGAACATACCCCAAGGTTCTGCCAAAAGGCAAGAGCTGGCACTTGCTGCCCCGCTCCCTAGAGAGCAGTGGCCCATTGGGACAGTGGGGACGCTGGATGGGGGGTCAAGGCATCTGGGGGCAGCGTGGGGACCAGAGCTGTGAGGAGGGGGCTGGGAGGGGCCGTGGCAGCTCGGTGCCGCTTAAGGATGCTGTGACGGTGGCAGATGCCTCCAGTGGCCCTTTAAGCCAGATTGAAAGATGCTCTGCATTGCCAGGCTGACAAAAAAGCGGCATTAGCCGAGCTGTGAAACTGGCTCTGTATGTTTAATGTCTCTCAATGGCTGGGGTGGGATAGCGCGGTATAAACTGAAAGTCAAGCAGCTGAATCCTTGTGCACTGCTTTGAAAAATTAGGGGCATTTATAATGTCTAATATGTTGCAAGCCAGGATGATTTAACAGATGGTTTAAAAAGAAAATCAGCATGTCAGGCAAGGCCCATTGTGTAGCTCTCTGTAGATTTCTATAGAATGTGAGAGTGATAAAAAATGTTTTTCTTCTCTATTTCAATACTGAAAGATGTTAAAACTTGAAACCTTGGGGGAAATTGCTTAATTACCCTCATGGTGTCAGTGGTCCAGAGCACTGGGAAATTTCAATTCCCTGCAGGAAGGGGTCAAATAGGGAACAACCAGGACACTTTTTAAACTCTTGTTAATGCCTCATAACCTTTAATGAATAATTTTCAGTATCATGGTGAAGCTAACCTCTCACAAAAGATAGTAGTATTTACCTCTTCAGAGCTTCTCCTTAATTCTGCACACAAAGAGAAAGATATAAACATCTTTGCTTCCATGCTGCCAGAATAAATGATAGCAAATTCAGGTTTTCACTTGTGGTTGCTTCTTCAATACACTGTCTTATAATTTTGGTACAATTTAAATTTAAGATGCAAAACTGAGTTAACTTTTCTTATACAAGTACTGTAAGCAGGGATTTCCTTGTACCATGCGTTCAACAATTACATTGCATTTTTATTTTAGAAAGAAGAGTTAATATTTAAAGTTGCCCTTTAATACTCATTTGGAAACACTGATTGAATAATAAGCCAAGCAGCTCAGTGTATCACATCTCTATTAAATTCTCTTGCCTTTTTTAAGATTAAAAAAAACTTTTTTCTTCCTCTAAATGCAAATCTTTCTGTGTAACACTGTGCCTAATCTACTACAACTAATTAATCTGTTTGAGCTGATGAAATGTTACCTCTGCATTTTTTGTTCCTTGTATACAATTATTGTAACAGTGGTGAATAAATCAATATTCCCAATCCAACTGTAAAAAACAATCAAGAAAAGCAATGCTTCTCAGGGAAAAAACACCAAATAATATTTATTAACTCTGTCTCAATCCACAGCAGAGCCTAATACCATTCAAGCATTTTCTGCAAGTGTAATAAGCAAACTCAAATACATGATGAAAGTGGCACATGCCAATAATTTCACCATTTTACACTGCAGAGTAATTGAAGGATTTAATGAGAAACAAACCAATAAAAATAAATAGACCATGCGAGAGGAGGAGAAACTGATCTAAAATGGAAGTTGTTCCATTGTGAGTTTTAGGTTTTTTTGCATGGTTTGACTGGGAAAAAAAATGGTGTTGGGATGATTGGCTGTTTATATCTACTTATTTTACATTTTGCAATTTGATTTCAAAAGAGGAAAATGCCACTTGTTTTGTCGAGATGAGATTCTGCATCCGCATGCTATCCTTTTGCTGCCACTTCCTACAGATCTGTTATTTTCCTGCTGAATTATGTGATGAATAGTGTCTTTCTGCCTGAAGTTAGAAACTGTTTCTGTTGTATTGGTATTTATAAATAACTCCGAGAAGTCTAGCCTTTTAAATAATGGTACAGAGTACTTCTGCTTTTAGAAATGTATATAAATCATGGTCTTCATGAAAGGAATTCTGATTACAAACAAATGCCTTTGTCTCAGCAGTGCCCCAGATTCTGGCCGTGTACAGACGTCGCGCTGACGGATACTACCAGCACGTGAGTCAGCGCAGGACGGGCCGTACGTGCTTGAAGGAGAGAGTATTGTAGTCTTGCATCTTTGGGATAATGTTTTCTCTAACCCCAGAGCAGGATCAAGCTGTCAATTGGTCTGACCTAGCAAAATCTCACAAATGGAACTTGTTTAAAATACAAAGACTCGTACTGCTCACTTTTGAGCTGTATTTCAGCCCTGCTGAGGCTGCATGCCACAGTGCCAAACCCAGGGCTGGGTACTGGCAGGTTCTTCTGAGCCAGGTTTTGGTAAGATCAGTAATGTTTCCAGCTGTGTTTGGGGTAACACCTCCTAAGGAGGTGGTCATATTCAGAAATAACATCCTCAAACCTTAGCGGGACCAAGGCAACCAAGGGAATGGCTTGTAAAGGTGAAGTGAACTGCTTGTCATTTGCTGTCTCCACTTGAAACAAGGGCATTTCAAATGTATGTTCATTTGTGAAGAAAGCTAAACTCCTGAGAAGTGTGGCACCAGAATGGGCTTCTTGCTTGCTAAGCACATGAGACAGGCAAAGAGCAGCCTGCTAAGCCTGTACATTCAGAGCAATCATTTTAAATATTGAGTAGTGTACACCTGGTAAGAGAAACAATAAAACATAATCTCCTCTCTAAAGGGGATTGTTTTCAGCTGCATTGTTTTGATGTTTTTTTCTTGTATGCACAATTGAAAACACTGACTTGTAATAAGTTATTGCTTTGCTTGGTGCTTTGGGAGAGAGGCAGAGGGCAGGTTCACAGACCAAGTGCGGAGAGGTCTCTCCCTGGACAGCACAGGTCCCATCTCGGTGTACAGGTCAGTGACCCCTTTATAAAATATTTGAAGGGCTTTCTTGAAGGTTATTGACCGACCAAAGCCTTTTATTTCATATCAAATTCAATGTAATGTCTTTATGAGCATAATGCACAAATCAATGGATCAGGACATTCAGATTATTTAGATAATGCTGAGAGTGTGCAGCACATACCGAGGTATCCTTCAAGCTGTGGTTGGCTCTCACTTGAATAATGTATCCCACTATGCTGTTCACCATACAAACATTTTACAAAGTAGCATCCACTAACAAAATATTTTCTGTTCCTTTACTTGGCAAGATGACTAGTTTTGCCCAGACAATTCAACAGAAATTGTTGCTTTACCTCCCTTGACAGGGAGCTGGAGGCTTGAAGAGTTGTAAATCTTGTATTTCCCTATCTTCACACTAGCAAACAATTATTATTATTGTTGTTATTATTATTTCAGTAATATGAAGGACATGGATTCATCTATACCCTGTTCTTACACAGAGCAACAACAAAAAAAATCTGCCTGCCCTATAAATCTCTTTGAAGCAAATTTAACCTGTACTACAAGTGGAGTTTAGCCTATATTATTTTCGTAGAAACATTAGGAGGTGTGAACAGAAATTTCATCTTTTCTGGGGTCCTCTTACTGCTATGTCAAGGACGCCTTGCCTCTCCTCCATCCACAACAGCAAGCACTCCTCTCAGACTCTTATCACAGAGCCAAAACCCTTCACATCTTGCAAACTATCCCTGAGGGTGTTATGTCGCTTCCCAGGCTCCATCACTCCAGACTGAGTTTCTTTTGTTTGTGCTCCATTTTTGCACCCTCCTGGACAGCAGCATCCCACATCCCCATGCAGCACCAAGCAGCTATGGGGGCTGCAGCTGCTGCAAGGGACAGAGCAAAACAAAACTGTTTAGAGAAGATGGATTATAGAATAAGAAGTTGTTACAGTATAGCACAAGGTCAGTTGTTCTTTCAGTGCCAACAAGTTATAAAGGTCCTACATTTTTGGCAGGAGCATCTTACTAATGAAATACAAACCATTATGTTATGAACTTCAATGTTTTTGCAATGTTTTAATGAACCTTATTCAGGGAGTGGACTGACTGGATGTTCATGGGCTAGCTTATTGTGCTAAGTATTTATTCTTCGCTGTCTCAATGGGAAAAAGAAAATGTGAAATTTCTCTTATGTCAAATTCATGGTTGCATAAACACGTGAGGTGGAAGAATTGAGCATTGCTGTCAGCACAGTGGTGCCTTTTGGCAGCGATAGGGTAGCACAGAGAGCCAGCCAGGCTGCAGGTTTGAAGCTCTGACACCCCTGGACCTGGGCTTTCCAGTTCTGGCATCCTCAGCCCTGCTTTTCCTCTTTCCCAGGCTGGTTTCCAAGGATCCCTGCAGGGAACATATAATCCCACCACTGACCCCAGCACTCCCAGCATGAAAAGGGAGATCATTTTCTGTGGTGTAAACCCATCCCCTTGGGGAAAGTCATCCCAGGTAAGGGGAGCCAGGGCAGCCCAGTCCCCAGCAGCGTGGAAGAGCTGGTCCCAGAAGCACAGTCCTGCATTCTTTGGCAGAAAAAAAAAAAAAAAAAGAATGCATTCGTACATGCAAACTGGGGACATTTCCCATACCCCTGAATGTGTTTTTTGCATAGGTAGGGCTGCTGCCGCTTCAGATAGGAAATGTCCCAGTGCAAAAGCTTGGCCAGTGATCGATTCCCCAGTTGTCAGGAGAGTTAATAACAGTGCTGACACATGGTCCAACATCACTGAGCAAACTTTTAGGCATGCCATAGCATGTCCTTATTATGCTCCAACAAAGACAATAACAGAAAGTCAGAGTAGCAAACAAAAGCTGTTAAAATCCTGAGCAGATTCAAGAGGTTCCTGCTCAGCATCACTGGTGCATTTCGCCCTGATCAGGACAAGAAGTTCAGCGTCAGTAAGGACCTGACTCACACCGCTGCGTAATTAAAGAAGTTGTTTCCCAAGAGCTGGGAGAAATGCCTGTGAGCAGGGCAGCTCCTCCAAAAAGGGTGAGATTTCAGGCAGACAAAGCCGAAGCAACACCTACCCCTCCATGCCAGCTTGCATCTCCCACAGGACATAGCACAGACCCTTCTCTAGTGCCCACCAGTGCTGCCCATGCCCTGGCAGGCTCCAAAAATCCCATATCAGAGTTTGGAAATGTGAGGGTTTGGACATCTGTCAGCAAAACCCAGAGCAAGCCCTCCTCCTTGCCTGGCACTGCCTCCTGGTACTGCCAGGATGCTGGTGCTGGTGTCAGGGCTGGTGGCCACAGCACAGCCGTTGATTTCCAAAAATTGAGGAAACCATTGGAGTGTCACATGAATATCAAACGTTTATTATCCTACATCCCACCCTATGATCAGCTTGCCAGTTTGTATTTTTGTTACACAAGGTCTATTTTTACTGTGAGTCTCCAACACAAAATTTATGGCATTTTTAAGGTTTCTGTATAAAAAGATATAAAGAATATTAGCATATCATGCAGTGGAAGTGTGAGCTGTGCTTTGGTCTGATGTTGCAGTGTTGCTTTTTTCTTGCTTGTTTTTTTATCAATGGGAATGATAAGGTCAACATTTCCACTGCCTTAGCCATCAGCCAATCCATGCAAATTCCTGCCCTTATGGGGAAAAAAAAAAAAAAAAAGTGTTTTTTCATTACCAATCAGAATTTCATTTCTGGCTTCAGCTGCATCCTCACACAAACGTTTCTCAGGAATGCCAGGACAACTGAATGTGTTGCATCCCTTGGATGCTCATTTTTCAGTCATACCAGAAGACTGGCATGTATGTTCCACACTTCCAGTGTAATTAGTCTTTTTTAATGAAATGGACCCTGGATATATTCCACTGTGGAGCTTCATTAATAGAATTTAAGTGAAAGTAATTTCAAAGTGCAACAGTAGTTTACATATTAGTTATTGTATAAAGAAAAAAAATTCTCTGCTGTTCTAGGTTAAACGCAATTAACATCCAGGCCTTCTGAGAGACTCCTGGGAGAGAATGATTGGTTTGGCAGGTTATTTCTCAGATTTTGATAAAAAGAAAAAGAAACCTCATATTATTTTAACTATATACCCTTGCTGAAAATATTACAGCACTCTCTAGATTCAAGACCTCAAAGCAACTTAGTAGAACACATACATAACTCAAGAATATTCACTAATTAGTTATTACTCAGAAGTGCAATTATACCTTGAGCTGCTGCCTGTAAAATATTGCATATAAATAAAATTTTGTAAGTCCAAGTACGTGTCCATTCCTTTCCATTTAGCAACCACTGTGAGAGGGGTGGAAGCTTTCTGTTTGGTTTAAAAAAAAAAAAAGTATCAGGCTATGGTACAGGAACAAAGAGTGTGGTTACTACAGAGAAATACTTTCACTATCCTTCCTTATTTCTTATAACTGTACCCTACATCTAATCAAAAAAGTAGTTTTATGAGAAAAACAGAAAGTATTATTATAGAATTGTTGTAAAGCTGTTCAAATGTACCAAGAAGGATTTTCTTGATTATTTTCTTTCTTTGTCTCTACTAAACACACTTTTTAGAAACAATTTCTTTTCTCATTTGAAAGGTTGTGTCTTTCACCCTGAAATGTTTCTACAAATTCTACCTCTGCAGTTATCTAGGAATAAAATCTAACTCTTTCAGCATCTGTTAATTAGTTCAATAGGATCTTATTGCAAAGGACTTCACAAAAAGTTGCCCATTCTTAGCTGCATAGGAGTGCTTAGATCAAATCCCACTACTTTAATGTTTCCATTGGAAAAATAAACAAAAAAAAAGATGCAGGTTAGGCCATACACAAAACTCTGGCTGATCTATGCCTGTTTTCATTGCTTTTGGACACTTTCTGCAATGTAGATGGTCCTTCACAGGCTGTTAAACACAACCTCTGGCTTGGGAAGTCCCCGAGATGCAGATTGCTGGAGATGGGAAAATAGACAAGGAAGGTCTCACTACAAGTCCCCCGTTCCTATATCCGTCCTTATGCACCAGCTATTAGCCAATGAGATAGGATATTGGACCAGGCGGATTATTAACACAGCCCACAACAGCTATTCCTACAGAGCAACCAGAGCATTTTACCTTTAGGAAATTACAGTGTGACTGTGTTTAAAACCCACTAAAGTTAATAGAAATATTCTCATTGACTTCAGCGTGCTCTGGACCACTCTATCAGATGCGTATTTTCACCTTGACCTTCAGCCAAGTAAAAAAATTTAGATTTCTAGCCAAAGTTACTCATCTAAAACATAAAGAGAAGTAGATACCTCCACAGGACAATTAATATCATCACGGAAGATGTGGCTAAAATATCTCCTTCTCTACTTCTATGGAAATATCTTGGAGGTAAAGCCTCAAATAGGTACCTAACTCTTCAAGGCTGCAGTAAATGAGATAGCTCAGATCCCTAGTGGCACAGTGGGCGATAGTAAGGGTAGAGCAGCAGTCCAAAAATAAGAGGAATAAATGCTGAAAGGGAGAAACAAGGTGCACGTAGACCCAGAAAATCCTCCAGAAACAGCTAGATCAGAAACACTGAATTGGTGTTCAGAATAGTCGTAGTTGTGACCTAAGTTCTTCCAAGCCTCCAGCATGTTTCGCCCCTGGTTTGGCAGACTTGCTGTGTCAATTTTCCTCACCTTTACCTGCCCAGAGCCCTGGATGGAGGCAGCCATGACCGGCACATGCACGCGCCCACCGCCAGCCGCTGCTGCAGCCCCAGTTCCCACGCTTGGCAGGCACTTGCCTGAGCCAGCCTCCCCCTGAAACCCCCGAACACGGCGGCACGTCTCAAGCTGCTGAGTTTCCTCAGGAAATACTATTCAGGGGCTTGTTTATTTTGCTATTATGAGTATGTTTTGCTACAAGAAATTACACTTAATTATGTTATAATATTTTCAGTACTGTTAATGTTAATATTAATGCGTTGAAAATCATTTTTACTTAATTTTTACTGGGTGTTCTTGTATAATTGATAGGGAATTTGTTATTAAATCTTTTATTTGACTGATTACTTAATCATTCCCACATGGTTATTGAAGACAATCTTACATATAATTAATTTCACTAATAGAGACTCCCCATGTTTTCCTTCCTAGGCCAGTGTCTGCATGGTTAACATGTAATTTAAGGCTTTCCTGGGGCAGCTTAAATTATGCAC
This sequence comes from Chauna torquata, assembly GCA_013399475.1. NCBI lineage: Eukaryota > Metazoa > Chordata > Aves > Anseriformes > Anhimidae > Chauna > Chauna torquata. The sequence continues at coordinate 510,222 of VXAL01005842.1, forward strand.
ATATTTGTATTAATTATATATGGCCAGATTCTGCCACCTTGCATATAGTGGCTAACACCTCCTTCTGTAAGCAGCTCCTTTGAAATCAGTGGAGCTCCTCACCACCGGATCAATGCCATAAAAAGTGGTGGAAAACGAGCACAAATCTGGAGAGAGGAAGGATTTCACGTCACTGCTTTCATTCCCTTTCCTCGAGCACAGGCTTCCCTGGGTATCTCCTGCTCTCTCCCTTTCATCATGCCTAATCTGAGCAGATGGGTCCATCCGCTACACCACCATTTCAGGATCCGAAACATGGCAGCACAGGGAAGTTGCAGGGAAGGGAGCGCTCTCCTTTACCGCCTATGAAATGCACAGATATTGGGCATACAGTCGGTAACAAAGGACCACAGGCCATGTGTGCATGTGTGATAGGGAACAAATTATGTTCAATGTCATGAGAAAGCACAAAGTTATCAATCAGGTGACATGCCAAACCCATGACAGGATGTTAAGTAATGCACCTGATGCCAATTATTGACTCCCAATGACAAATTGGTTTTGCATATTGCATATTTTCCCCTGGACTGAAACACCGAGCCAGTTCAAACACCAGCCAACTATGCTATTGTACTTGCGAGGAAAGAGAACGTGAGAGGTAGAGTCATGAGGAATTAACATGAGCAGCATAGTCCTGGCCAGCTGCGATTTGCATTCTGGTGACAGCAGCAGCAGCAGGCTCTGCACAACCCCAGCCCTCCTCTGAAACCACGACCTGCCCTGGGATGGGGACCCCAGCAGCTCAGGAAATGCCTGACCGCAGGACCCACCCCCCCGCATGCCATATCTTGGGTTTGTTCTGGCAGACGTAGGTGAGCACAGGGCATGAGCTGAATCAATGGAAATACTGACAGAGCCCGTGGAAATGCACTGAAGTCAACAGGATGGGGCACGGAGCTCAGGTTAAGCATGAAGGCTCTTCACAGCATCAATGCCATAGCAAGAACTTTTTAAATCAATTTATTCTCAGGGAGCTGAGTGGAGCACGAGCTGCATACCAAAGAGTGGCCATGATAAGTTCATTTAAAGTAGAGGCTCTTCCTAGCTAACATTTTAAGCTGCCCTCGAGCAATTCTCTGCCATGCAGCAGTATTTCTGAAAAAAGTGGTCTTATGAGCCCAACTCCACACAAAAGTTCCCACATGGCCAGGGACAGCATTTGGTACCTGTGGAGGGATGCTTTGCCTAGTCCCCAGGGACAGAGATCTGAGAGAACTGTTCAGCTGCTAAAATTTATAAATGTAAACCAGCATCAACTGAAGGGCTAGCTGGTGTTTTCAGCGCATTGGTATTTTGATTCATTTAGTGGTATCCAATGAGCAAGAGATTTTTGAAGTTCAGGTCTGGGATAGCCCATCTTGCACTTTGTTACTCAAAACCTCTCATCTCCTGAAGCAGCATCCTGCCCCCTCCATGATGTCCACCGTTAATGTGGGCGATAGCCACTATTCCTCCCCACACACTATTTAAATTCTAAGATGCCGACAAACTATAACTCACAAGAAACCATTTTAAATTATTATTATTCAATGGCTTGTAAACTGTATCTCATCATTAAACAGAATAATAAATAAAAATAATGACTAGCTTTCAAGCCAGCGATGTAAAGAACATACTTTCTTGCTGAATATTTGGTTCATTTTAATATGTTTTAATTAAAGTGAAATCCATCCTTTAATTGTTAAGTCTGGAAAAAAATATTGGGGGTTAGGAAGTGAAGGAAATCCCTTATTTCCCATTGTCTCTGAGCAGCTCTATTGCTATATAGACTGAGATATCAGCTGCCGAAGGAAAATATATCGGCCCCTCAGATACTTTACAGTGCCAAAACCTAGCTCGGGGCTACACATCCCCAAATGAAAGACAGCAGCTCTGCAGAAGAAACCAGAAATTTGTCTTCATGGTCATTTGCAGTGGAGGAAGGGGTTAAAGGCAGGGGGCGGCCGGATCCGGAGCCGTGGCCCCAGCCCAGAGCCGCCTGCCATGCTCACCCATGGTCAGCCGCATCATCGGGTAATTCCATTAGGGTGCGAGATTCAAATGCAGAATTAGCTGTTGCCTACGCAGAATTATGTTAAACATGGCCCAGACTGAAAATCAATATTCTGCTTAAGTAACTGGCCCTCCAGTAATTTAATGAAGCTAAATTGCATTACACGGAGGTAAGGTGGTGGGGGACCATTTTGTCTCAAACCTTCCATTATACAGTGACTGTACAGCTGTATGCCTAAAGAGAAATTAAACGCATATACTCATTTCTTCTTGAAGTTGGAACAGTGTTTTTTACACTGGATTACTTGTCTCCTTCCTTAATTTAAAACTACAGTAAATAATTTGCAGCCACATAATTAGGAGGGAGCCACAGTCTTATAATAAGAGGAGAAAAATGCTACTAGAGTATTAAAGGATTTTTTTTTTTTTACTTTGCAAGAAAAAAAATGAAAAAGGACATTAAATGTTAGATCTACATTAAAAATGTAATTCTAAAGGGTTTAAATCTATGACATGTCTACACTGAATTAATTAAATTCATGATCTGATCAAGGACTGAAAAGCTACCTCGGAGCTATCTCTTAAAAATGCTATGTATGTACATGTCAAAATAGGAGTTAAAAAAAAGCAGCCCTTTGATTTATTGGCAATTCATGCATGCATTATTGTGCTTTCTTGCCTTGTAGTAGGAGAGAAGTCAAAGTTTTATAAAGCACCTGAAACCTTCCCCGCCCGTGCTTTATTAAAGGAACTTTCTTGCAGAACATGACCGTACTGAAACTGCAAGCCGTCTACTATGAATATGATCACGATGACATCCACGACTACTTAACTTGTGTTAAAGCTGATTGACAAGAACAAAGAGGCTACAATTACATTATGCAGCACTTGTACAGCACCCTCTTTTATTTATTATTCAGCTACAAAACTTCAACTGGAAGAAACACTTCAGAGTTTTGTGTCGAGAAGACAGAATTAAATTGACAATAATTCTGCACTGCGTGGTATGAAGTTATGCTGATTAGAGATTGCTTCCCCCTAAATCATTTGTCACATTGCCTTATATAAGGGTAAAACAGACTTCAGCCATGTGTAGCTGCAGCAGTATCTTTGGGGAAATTCAGGCAGTAGAGTACGTATTGTTTAAAAGGAAAAGAAGTCATTTGCATGCGCTATCGCTATTTTTCTTGCCTGTCCAACTACCAGAATTTTCTGCCTTTGCTTAAAAGGCAGTTAAACAAATGAAATTTTATTTATGCAAAATCCAAAGTGAAACCAGCGACATTTAAAAGCAAAAGTCTATTTAACGTGTTAGAGGGCATCCCTGTGCTGAAAGAACTGCGCGAACGCAAGCTGCAAGGTGCAAGACGGGCAGCAGCAGCCCGAGAGGCTGGGTCGGGCTTGCTGTGCCCGGCACGCTGCTCAGCTGGGCCAGCAGCACCTCTGCAGCAGCTCTGGGGCTGTGGGTTCGGAAACGCGGCTCCGAAGCCACCCGCGGTCCCCCAGACATGGCACCAGGGTTTCTGAAGGGTGCCGGCTGCGTCACTTTGCTCCCATCGCACACTTCAATACCAGGTGCTGCTGTCAATAGGAGAAGCAACCGGATGTATCCATTAGGCGGATAAAATGACATGCCGCTGCCGCCGGGACAAGACTTACAGAGAGTGCACCGAAACTCCACGAACCCCCTGACAGGAGCCAAGGGGTGTCCATCTCTGTTTCCTCCGAGCACGTAGGAGCAAGAGCCAGCATTGCTGCTATCTGAATATTCAGGATCTTAGCTAACTGGGAGCTCTACCTTCCCCTAGCAGGTGGGTTTATCCCCATGCAATGGACTTCCACGTAGAGCAGCCCCACGCAGGGACAGCCATGAGGACACCCATGAGCAGGGTCCCTCCCAACCCTCCCGCAGTGACACAGCTGTGGCCACAGCACCAATATCTGAAATCGCCACCGCACTGATTTATTTTCCCCACCTCCTGCTATTGCCCCTGCTTAGAGCAGAGCTCAGCAGCGGTTCCTGCAGTGACTCCACCTCGTGCCAGCCGAACCTGGAGGTCCTTCACCTCCCAGGAGTGGTCACTCTAGGTCAGCATCACCACCAGCACCTTCCCCAGATGACAGTTGCCACATAATCCAATGCAACGAGGGAACGAGAAGAAAAAGTCAGTATTGCTGTCTCTTGCATGTTATCGATTGAAAGGGACAAACTTAAACAAGAAATTATCTTTACACCCTTGACTACCAGCTCACAGATCTATATTTTTTCTCTGTTTTGCTCAAAAGATCTTTTACCGCTTTGCTTCTTTTGGAATGGCAATTCAGTAATGTGCAACTGAACATTTATTCATTATGGCCCAGTTAAAATAACTGGTTTGAAGGGAATAGCTGCTCTCAGAAACCCTGACATCTTCTGTTGGGTTTCTCCACGCATTCTAACTGGGATGTAGCTGTTCACTGCAGAACTGTGCTTTGCTTGTACTTGCCACAAGGAACTGCAGGATTTCTCCCCCTCCTACTCGTAAAACATTAGTTTACAAACACATCCAACAAGGGAAATGTATCACGTGTCTTATAATGCAGGGTCCTTTTGAGCAATGCATACAGCAATTTCTTTTTCTTTAAGATGCACCTTTATGTTAAATGATAGTTCCTTGGGGATTTTCATTAATGTTCTGGCAAAAAAATAGAAAAGGAGAAAAAGATTTTTTTGTGAAATACTTTGACTGATGAGTTTAGCGTTTTCTTTCTGCTCATATTTACATTTAGTGTTTTGATGATGTTAAATTCTACAAATGAGAGCAGTTTTTAAGTGTTCCTTTCAACACTGACTGCCTTTTCTGTTTGATTTCTCCTGCTGCTGCTGTGTTGTCAATGCTGAATGCTGGAATTGTTGTTGAGCAGGCACAGCTGGATGAATTAAAGTCTCTCCAGTAACTCAAACCAGAAATGACTTCATCTCTAAACTTTCCATGTAGCACAGGTCAGAGCTCTGAGTAGGGACAAAAATAATGGGGTTACCAGAGAAAGAAAAAGTCAAAAGTACAAGTCAAAATATAGCAGGCAGTGTGGAGTGGCTTTGTGCGACTGCAGCAGTTTCCCCGTTACCAACGGGCTCTTTTGCAGGCTGAAGATCTAATGGAGACATTCGATAAGTAATTGTATTTTAAGTTCAAATAGAACATCTGCATACATGCAGATAGAGAGCTTCATACATTTACCTTACTAACTATTTATTTAAATTATCTGCTGGGTTTCCTAGTACATAGTGACTAGAACCTAATGATATAATCTATTAATTTATTCAAGGAATTTTGCCAAAAAACAAACAAAAGTGCTGAACACAAACATTTCCTCTTCATTCTGTTAGAGCTCATCACAAACACCGAGGCATTTCCGTGTGGCGAAGGCAGATTTTAAAAGGTAACATATTTAATTAACATGAAGTAATTTCTAAAGCAAATACCAGACAGGTATGCTGTGGCCAGGCGTTCCCGTGCGCTCCCTACCAGCTCCTGCATGGGCTGGGGTGTGCAAGGGTGTCCCTGCTCCGGACCCTCATGCCCACAGCCTCCCCAGCAGCTTTTCCTTCTTTCGTTGTGAAGGAAAATCTACCCTTGACATTTTTGGCTTTTAAACAGGCCCAAGCAGGAGCATCACTTCTGCCCCTTCCTCAGGCACATCCTCAAGTGCCCTTTGCAGGTTTCCCGCGGAGCGTTTCATGCTCTCTGATGTCCGTATGTGAAAGAGGTGACGTTTCACATCAGCTGCCACCGTGCCACAAGTTTTAGCCTTTTCCTTAAACACGTGTAAACGGCCTTGCGTTGCCTGTAATTTCTGTATGTGCCCTGACCTGCCTACTCTCTGCTGAGCTGGATGTGGTGTTGGATATGAGTTTTACACCAGCGTGAGACGTCAGCGTTTCTCCATCACTAAGTGGAGCTGATACAACACAAGCACAGCATCAGAGGTGTTTAAAAACAAGGATTCAAAAACCTCTTGATACACACGTGGTCGAGGGCCTCTAAAACTCAATGTTCTGTGTTGAAATCAATTTGTATTATCAATAGCCATGAATTCCCGGAGCTTAAATTGTGATCTGCTCTTTACTATTGCAATTCTGAAAAATCAGCGTCACAGAAATACAGACTTCGGAGGCAAACTTGGCATACCTAGTGATAGCTGCTTTCTAAAAGTGACATAAAACATTCCATAAGGAGAAAGCTTACTGGTATAATGTTAAACCACTGGCCACACAGGTCCATGTGGTGTTCTGCATTTTTTCTATTACATATTTTTGTATTTCAGGTGAGTTTTGTCAAACGTACTTGTCTGAAAAATCATGTACCTGGGATGTTACACTGTGAAATACAAAGCTGATGCACAGTATTGCAAAAGCACACACAAAAGCAGTAATTGTGAGGTTGCAGGTTAATATTCGTGTGTGCAAGAAAATCTGTCAAATCCCTACCAGTAATTACAATCTGCCAATCATAATAATTCCAGCTGGCTAATGGTCGGTCTATACCTTCACCTTCCTTTCCGTGGCGATGGCAGAAATCACAAGGCTGGGCTCTGGTGCAGAGGTGAAGACTTTGAGAGCAAACCACTCCTCCTGGTGCTGAGGCTCACGCAGGTGCTCCCGATCCGCCTCAGCCTGCTCTTCACCTGCGTTGCTCCACCTCCAGAACACTCATTCCTTTTAATGCAAGGAATTCAGATGTAATCTGAGTTCTTGGGGAGCTGGGGTAGCTTGTCCTTCCCCAGCCTGCCCTCACCCTGACAAAACCCACCCTGTCCCTCCCTCGCACAGTGCATTGAGCCCATGCTCATCTTCCATCTGCTAGCTCCTGTGGTTTTCCAGCGCAGTGCTGCTTGAGCCTTTTCCAGAGCTCCTTAGCATTCGCCCATCGTTTTTACACCTGGCAGGATATTCCCACGCTGCGATCGCCTGGCACTGCAGCAGCCGGGCCAGCCCTAGCTTCCCACTGCACACCTGCCGGGAGCTCTCCCGCGCCTTGCCGGTGTTTGCCGGGCTCTCCCTAGCAGTTACCGTTGCACGCTGCCTTTTCTGTGATGCTCGAAGCCAATATTAGGGTAACATTTAAAGAGCAATAAGATCTTCATCTCAGACCTGTGACTAAATTGTGGAATTTACCCATTTCACACACCTCAAAAGTTAAAATTCACTTCTTTGGAGCAACTGCTTAGAGAAAGGAGGTGAAGAACCAAATCCTGCTTTCCAGAAACGTAACGAGCATGAATTCTAGACCAGCAAGGTTTGTGAGATCTAACTCTCTGCAGCTATGACTCTCTCAGTTTTCCCACTTAAAAATTTTATTTTCAAGGCACCATAATTGTATAGAAAGTTTTTCTTGGATCTGAAGGACAAAAAGCCCTAACAAGTCAAAGGTTCAGCCTGGGAGCAACAATTGGTCTACACACAGATGGAAAGACATTTTCAGAAAGGAAATCTCAGGGTTTGATACTTTTTTCATTCTTATCCAAAATTGCTTTGGTTTTGAACTCACATTTTATCAACTACAGAATTCAACTCACTGCAAGTCTCATTGATTTCAGCTGCATTTTATTCCAGGGATAAATGTGATCACGTTATTATATTACCAAGAATATTAAAAATAAAAAATAGATGACAACTTTATCATTTAAGATGGCATTCATTACATATGTGTAAGGATTTTTATTTTTTCAAGAGGAGTTTCTTTTGGATTTCTAGCATATAGCCATGCATATACACAGCAGTCAAAGAGGCTATAGCCTGTCATTTCAATAAAACATGTATGAAAGCATCCCTAAGCACCTCCTGACATGTCAGGAATATATGGTGTAAGAGTGCGTCCATGTCAGCAGTGACAAGCTGAACCTTAATGGCTCTAAAAGAGTCTTTATGGTTTACTGTACCCGTAATCCATTTTATAATGAGTGCTCAACTAAATACAATGGTTCTGAGAGTTTCCTCTGCCTTTTAAATCACCCTGAGGTGCCTAGACGAAGGAAAAAACTCCAAACTGTGGGTGATCCTTCCAGAGAAGCTCTATGTGCTGAAACACTTATGCACGACAGATAAATTAAGGATAGGGCTTTAGTCTAATCCTTAAGTTTCCTTCTGTGGATTTTAAGAGAGACCGCTATTGATATTTTCCTGTAGTTTGGAGGAGGTTTTATATTTTACCAGGCTGGCTCTGCTTTGGACTTGTAAAATGCGGGGAAAGGGGAGAGATGCTGTAAGCCCACTCCAGACACAGGCAGGATGCAGAAAGGGAACAAAAGCAGAACATGCGATTCCCTGTCGTGACTTCACCCCGATCCATGCAAAACAGCAGCGTCGCCGGTGCAGAAAGGGGCAGCTGTGGCAGATGTGGAGCAGGAGCAGGAGCATCCTGTTTGCAGTGCCTCCTAGCATAACTTGTGGAAACTCAATGCTCCGTGTGTGCATCAGTCAAAGCAGCTGCCACGGCTTGTAGGAGGCAAAGGCTGGTCAGAAGTCAGGTGTAGGCTCACATTTTAAAGAAAGGCAATATCAGGTTCAGATTTCCGGTAAGGTAGCAAAAATGGAAATAAATAGCAGGAACCTCCAACTGAATCACCTTTCCTCGACGTGAAAGTGAAGCTGTGCTTGGTTTATTTATTCAGCAAAAGCCTGCACGTGTTGTAGGGGCAAAACAAGGCCCCCATCTCCATCAACCCCAATCACCACCCTGCTTCCACTGGTGTGGCCACTGCTCCACCGGCTTCCCATGCCCATGGCCTTCTGGCCTTGCCAGTGTTTCTGTGTGTAGGTACATGTGCTCCTGCGTACGGAGCTGGAGCTCCAGCATTTAAAGGCAAAATTTTAGAGTTTTGGGCCACTGGATGGTTTGGACACTGCAGGTGCTCACTGACCCATAACTGCGCAGCCCCTGAGGGGCGGCCACGAGGCACCTGCTGCCACATCTCACTGGGACACCAGGAGCACAGCCAGGTTCAGTTTTGCTCTTTTCTTTTTTTTTAGATCAAATTTATATTTCAAGTCCTTTTGTCTCTTAAATATTTAATAATAATAATAATAATTGTAGTGCCATCCCTGGGGAAAGGCACCCCCAGGTTACCCACCAGCAGCACCCTGGGGCACCAGCAGCAGCCTCACAACCCGTCCCCTTCATCTGCTCTCCCTGCACACCATCCCCTCGCCAGCACTGCTTCCCACCAGCAGAAGCACGCCCAGCTCCTCCGCACCCAGGGGCACCTCCTGGCACTCGTGTCCCCTGGAGAACACCCCAGCTCTCCCCTAAAAGGCCATCTGAGGACTCTCCCATGCATGCAGGAGGTGCTGGGTCCTACCAGGAGGGTGCCCCATGGGTGCTGGCCCAGGGGCTGGGTACATGGCGAGCACCCAGGGGAGGGAAGCAACTAGAAACAGCCACATAACATCTATTTAGAGCCTGGGAGCATTTGCAAAAGCCATCCCCATTACTGTTGAAAAGATGCAAATTTGGTGAAATAATCAGCTGTATGGCTGCAGGCTGTTTCTCAAGTACCCTGATTCCTTACAGGAGTGAAGGTATTAGTGCAAGGCACACAGCAAGGCCAAGTTCATGTTGCTCAGAGGTAGCCCCTAACCAAACTCCACCAAGTGCTATAAAACAAGATTTGTTATCCTGGAAAGCATTGACAGTTCATCCAATAAAGCCCCCAAAAACAGAGCCCTTAAGGCTGGTTGCAGGGGTGCAAAAAGCACCGCTCACAGGCATGCCTGACGCAGGCAGCGCAGGCTGTTTGCCCGCGCGCCCAGCCCGCTCCACGCCGCGGGTGCCCGTCCCGTGCTGAACACAAGGCAATTAAGGCGAGCACGTTGCATCAGGGTTTTCATCAAAAAAAATCCCATCCTATGTTTAGGGACCCGATTATCCACTGTAATTTACTGCAGTCTGTGTGCAGGGCACAGCATTTGCTTTGTGTTTCAAGCTTGTGAACAACTGAGGAGCAGCTCTGCTTTACAACTGCTGGAAAACAGCTACATGCATGACTTAATGCGAGGTGTGAATCTGCCTCATGTCGGCAGACTTCCCTCTTTGCCTCCCTCCTCCACCTCCCAGCTTCATCTGGCTATACTTTTGGAAAAAAAATAATGATGTGTTTAAGAAGAGGATAATATTTAACACCAACAAAAAACATCTTCCTAGTAGCTCTTGTTGTAAATAATGTACTAACAAGTTTAAAAGGCTGTAATGAACAAACTATATATATGATTAATTCCAGGAATATCAAATATATTCTTAAACCACCAGTGTCTTCAACGGAGATAGAAGATGAGCTCTCAGTCAAGTAGTTTAATTATTAAAATTCTAGTCCTCCATAAAATCAGTTTTACAGCCAGTGACTTAAAATAATGTCACGGAAACAAAAATATATACTAAAATCAGGCAGATATTCAGTTATGTTTGTGCTGTGCATACAGTAGTACAGAAGATAACAATGTGAGACATCAGTTTGAATCTTGAAATATTATTTTCTTAAGTATGGCATAAGGAAAAAAACGGTTCGTGTTGCTTTATAATGCAGTAATGAAATAAACTGAAGTTGGAGAAGGTATGTCTGTGTGTACAACCGAGTTTATCCTACGATATGCATCTTTATGTATTATGTATTCAGTTTTCTCACATTTTTCTCAGTGGACAGATATTGTGCTGTAGTTCTCAGAATACCTGAGAAAAACATTCCAGTAAATTGCATTACTTGTCTATACAGATACTATAAGGAGCACAAAACAGGCAAGGAGTCTTCATCATGTAAAGCCTTTTTTGATTCTTCCCCCCCCATCTTCTGTAACAACATAAAAGATACAGTTATGACAAGTACTCTGGTAGTTCGTTCTTTCATTTATAATTTAACCACAGCCTATATAACCTAATCAGAAAAATGTGGAGCATGATTAGTACAACAATTGAATACAGTTGGGTTTCTTGAACAACTCAAAGAACAATACAAAAGAAAGCAAAAAGAAAGAGGGGGGGAAAAAGCAAGGAAAAGCATCGCAGGCACATCAGAAAATATGTGGTATTTCTTTAATATTTCATTTTAAACTACCTAATTGTGTTTTTAAGCTTCGGTTCCTGTAATTTTGCAAGACGAGGCATTCCAGTGAGAAAACATATGGTAAGGGATTTTTAAACCACATAGCTAGAGTGCATCATAGACTTATCTGCTGCTTTAGTGTCACAAAAATCCACCACTGAATTTATCCAGTCACCCATTAAAGAAAGAAAAGAATTAAAGGAAAAGGAGCTTAAAAATCCCCAAATGCTGCAAAAACTACTGGAAAGTGACATGGGGTTCAACCCACGAGCGAGGTAGATCTTCGGGGCTTCTCAGGAAGGAGAAGCGGCAATTAGCTCTCTCAAGGCTGCCGGTTATTTCAGGATACTGCATAGTAAATATTGCATTCGGTTGTGACAAACTGTCGTTAGCAACAACTTGTAACGTTGGCTTGGCTAAAATGAGTTTTAATGAATCTTGTGCCTCAAGTGGAGGCAAACTCTAACTTGGGGCCCCTCTGGAAGCTGTCGGAGCCGTGGCCGGGCGGCATTGCCTGCCTCCTTGGGCAGCGCAGCCAGGGCCCCACTGGTTTTCCAGCAGAGCTGCTGAATCAGCACCTTGTGCGGCACTTTCAGAGGGGATATCAAGGCATGGTAGCGACAATTTTCGATGTTTGCATGCGGCAGGGAGAGCCGGGCGCTTGGAGCTGCTGGGCCAGTGGGGCCGCAGTGCTGGCCACCAGCAACCTCCCACCAGCATCCTCCTCCCACGCAGGACGGGTCCCCTGCGCAGGGCCCACGGGAAGAGGAGGACCCGAAATGAGGAAAGGCAACATCCCCGACAACGTCATTGCAACCAACACCAGAGAAAGTTGCCAGGGCTTGGCACTAGCATAAAGTGTCAGGATTTGGTGGGAAGTGGAGTTAAAAGAAACTTTTAAACACCAGTGGTTAACTCTTGATGTGAAAAAAGGGAACTGCTGCAGCAGAGCTGCATCACAGCACCATTTATCGGGGCTGAACACAGTTTATAATCAGTGCAAGACTTCGGGGAGCTTCCAGTTATTTGTTCAGAAATGCTGGAAACACGAACTAGCCTCCTGAAAACCTTTCCTTCCCATATACACAAAAAGCAGTGTCACTGCTTACACAGCTGTGCAAGCTTCTGCCTCCTCGTCCTCCTACTATCTAAATTTACCCGGAATTGTCTTTCCTTTTCACCGCTTATCTTGCTTTTAATAGACAAACTCTTAACCCCTTGCACTTAAAGGATTCCCCCAAGGTTGTGTGCTTTCTTCCACTGGGAGTTCCTAAGTGTAAGGACTGAGAAAAGTGTAAGGTGTTAATCTTGATAATTAGTGCACAAAACCAATCAGAGGTCCAAAAAACCTTAAGGCACAGAAAGTGATTTTTTGTTTATTTGCTTACCTTATTAAGTTAAATATCTGTCTGAATTAATCACTAATGAATGTGAAGAAGGCTCAATAGCATTGGCTTAATGAACAGCAGTGTCAAATGCGTTTTACAGGGCACCAAATCACTGGGTATAGTAAGCCAAGTTGCTATTCAAAATTACTTTTCTGCCCAATTTTGTGTTTGCAAAGCAGTAAATTATTTACATTTATTGTGCTTATTTAAGTACTTAAATAGTATGAATGGAGTACAGGCACATTTTAAAAATACAGAATCATTACACAACCCTGCTGCTGGAAATTCATGTCGTTTCCCCCTAAAGGCTGCCTTGCCCCCCGGCTGAGCTTTCTTTTACAACAATTCCTGCAACACCCCGTTATTAAATGAAACATATTTTTTCTCTGCAGTTTATTATTTTGCATGCTTTTAGACAAGTGCTGTAGGAGTTAAATTATGCAAATTAGGAACAGTCCTTTTCACACTCACATAGTGACTTGAGCAAAGTTCATATGTTTTCTGGATAAAACTATGCTACATATCACTAAAACAACTGTATTTTCACTCTCTTTCCATCTATTATTCACATCATAAACATCTACACTGTAAACGTCAGATGTACTAATTGTCATGTCTCCGGCTGTGGGTATTAAGTGAACGTGTTCAACATTAATCCTCAGAATTAATATATATATCTTTTTCTATTAATATCTCAAAATGTATATCCCTTTATTTTTTGAGCAGGCACCAGGGCTTCCATGGCTATCACTTACGCTGTATTTTTTATGCTTTGGAAAAACCTTCATGAAATCTTTTCTTTCTGCAGATTTTGGCTGCACGGACGTACAGGAGGAAGGTGAGCTGATTCATCAGTCCCACGTTAGAGGCACATAATGGAATATAATGGAAGGGGAAAGACTAATAACAGAGAAGGAGAAAAAGTGGAAATCCACAGCATTCTAGTATCTCCTTAAAGGTGATTTTTATTTTTTATTTTATTGCAGCCTACAGAACAATCAAGAAAATGTTTTGTAGCAAATATGTAGTCAAATGTTTGCAGGAGAAAAACTTTGTTCATTTTTTGAGCATTAAAATGCTTTGTAAGAGCACACAAGCTGCACGAAATCTCATGCACATAACCTAGTCTGGCTACATACGGGTTCTGACTTTGTGTGTAAGTAAGTCCTTTTCTACCTTGCCTTAATAAAATAAACAGTAATAACCCTTTGAAAGATATGTTGTGGGAACATTTAAAGGGGGAGAAATTGCAAACTGCATCCTGCAGATTTAACTATTTCAGTGATTTGTTCTAAATGCGAGTAATGCAACATTAATGTTAAAAAGTCCCATGCTATTCATAAGAGATTATACAGGAGTAAACATTACAATGGCTGTAATGATCTAATTATAAGAATTGGGTGCACTTCAAAGAATCCCGCTTAAAAATAATAATAATAATAAAATCGATGGTACAATCCATAGTCCAGAATGGGACAGAACATTGTGCTGTGATCACATACAGCCTATCTCGTACATATCTAAAGTCCTCTGGTCTTTGTTACTTAATGCGATGCAGAAGATCAAAGATCCGTACAGTATGTGCTGGGGTGTTGCTGCAGTCCCTGTCACACGTTAAGCTTTTTTTTTTTTTTCCCCTTTTGCTCTTTTTTTCTTTTTGCCCACCCCCCCCCCAAAAAAA
>VXAL01005842.1:528646-533646 GCA_013399475.1 Chauna torquata
GGGGGGGATTTAATAAAAGGTATTGAGGAATTAAGCTACGCGCAGGCAATCTTCTGCTTTCCAGCCCTGGGAAGGTCGTCTGCCAGGAAAATATTAATATTCCCTCTTAAGCCCCGATCCAGCAAGCGCTTCGCGTCGGGAAAACTTCGCGCCCCACGGAGAGCAGGGGAGCGCTTCCGTGGGGGCCTTTTGCAGGATGCGGCCCTTGGATTTCGGGGGCGGGTGGCCTTGGCCCCGCGGGGCGCAGGCATCGTCCCGCCCCGAGGCCGGCTGTGCTCCGCGGGGAGACGGCTTCGGCAGGGAGGATGCTGCGCGCCGGGGAAGGTGCGCGAGCAACGCCGGCTGATGAAGTGCCTGCCTGCGCCGCGCGGCCGCCAGCCCTCCAGCCTGGCGAGCGGATTCACGGGGAGTAAAGCAAAGGCAAAATCTTTCAGAAGTCCTCTGAGCGAAAGAACGCTTTATTAAAGGCAGTAGGTTTTTCTAATTAAGCAAGGGAACCGGATTCTATAGCAAATCCTTTTGTGTATGTGTGTAAACTTCAGCCTGCGCTTTTAAGAGAATTCATGTTGTGCTGTTTTTCAAAAGCATTTTAAAAAGAGCTCGTAGGTCTGCAGACTCCAAAAACATCATTAGATTTGGAATGAACCTTGTCATATTATATGAACCAACATAATAAAACCTGTAAGCCTTACAAAGAGTCAGGAAAGTTCAAACATTGACCAAGTTAACATAAAAATTGCAAGAAAACACAGGAATAGTAATTTGGGGATAAGAAAGGAGGTAGAACTCGTGTTATAAGTGCAAGTGATCTGGAAATAGCTGTTTGTCTTGGACATTTCCAGGGAAGTGACATCATGTAGTATGTCTATTGGGATATTAGTTCTGCATTTTTCAGCCCAGATTCTGGCACTAAAGTTGGCAAAATTAGACCATTTTGTTAAACTGATCTTCTAGCCGCCCACCTCCACCACGCATTACAGCACACCTATGACATGACCCAAGAACAATGGGTGAAAAATGGGCTATAAAAACATGAATGGCCTGCTTCATATAAAGCAGATTTTATAGTGCAGGTGTGCCTTCATTTATCGATACTGTAAAGCAGTGAGATCATGCTGGCAGTAAAACACAACATTTGTAAAACAACAAAAAAAATCTATTAATTAAAAATGTAATGGCACAGATAAAAACTCAACAGGGTGTTTTATAAATATATTTGATATTTTGTCATCAGATGCTTTACATCATCTCACACAGAATTCAGCCAGTTCTAAGAAGGATATCTGGAAAGAAAAAAAAAAAAAAAGATTTAATTGAACTGTAAAACTATAGACCACGTTTAGGAAAAACCAGGCATGTAAAAATATCTATTTAATAAGTGCCGTTTAAGTTGTTAAAGCTGTTTTTTTTTTTTCCTTCACCCATTAGGATATGAATGGGAAAAATTATGAATAGGAAATCCTGCTGGAGTTTTTATTGCCTATTTCCTTTCGGGAAGATGGCATTGTTCCTCTTTTAAAAAAGGGAAGGGGCGTAAAATAAGCCTAGGCGTATGACAGACATCCTTCAAAGCTCAGGCTGCAGAAGTATGCTGTTATGTATTTTTGTTACTTACAAGGCAAAGGCTGTTCTATTTTTAAGTAGGGCTGTGCTGCTGTGTACGTTTCACTTCCCTCGAAAGGGTTTTGGCATAATGTTGTTTTGATTAAGGGAGATTTCTGTTCTATTCTATTTAGGTTCTTATATGTTTTTTTCAACACAATGCAGGGGGAGAGACGGGAGCAAGGGATTTGGGGGTTTGGGGTTTTTTTGGTTTTTGTTTTTTTTTTCTCCCTGAGCTCACTCCAGGACAGAGAATATTTTTTTTCTGCCCACATCAACAGCTCCTGAAATCCTTACCTGTGCAGCAAGGCTTTTACAAAACCCACCTGTCGAGCTGCATGCTGAGGAGGTGTTATGGTCTTCCCCATTTATTTTTTTTTTTCTTTTGAATAGAGAAAATAAACAAATCTGCCAAATTTCCAGGGCAAAGGTCTCCTCCTCCGAATCTTCAATTGCCTTCATCACCCTGAGCTAAACACCACAGAACTGGCACTGGAAGATAACGGATTTGCCTCCTCCCATCCATCGCGCAGCAGCTTTGGCCGTGCAGGGGCAGGGAGCCGAAGCAATGTGGGATGCGCGGGTTCTTGCCCTAGAGGCCCCTGTGAAGCTGCGGGGCTGCTCCATGGGGTGGGGGCACCCCCAGCGCACCCCAGCCAGGGGGCTCCTGCAGGCAGAGCCCGCGCCGGACCCTCGCCCAGGGACTGCACTCAGCCCCCTCCTTAACCTCTCCTTATTGCCTCCCCCTCCCCGACCGCCACAATTACAGCTTGTGTCATCATGTTCGGCACAGATGTTTCAGCAGCTGTACATGTTGAGCATGTTTTAAAAGAGTTTTTTATTTTTTTATTTTTTCTTTTCTGACACATCCTGGTGGCCTGATAGCAATTCCCAATCACTGCCGTGGGGCAGCACGCTGGCAGCCGCAGGGACA
Source organism: Chauna torquata (assembly GCA_013399475.1). Lineage (NCBI taxonomy): Eukaryota > Metazoa > Chordata > Aves > Anseriformes > Anhimidae > Chauna > Chauna torquata. The sequence continues at coordinate 531,183 of VXAL01005842.1, forward strand.
GGCGCCATGGCCAAAGCCTCCTACACTCACCGGCTTTCCCTGAATTCTCTGACTTCCCCCAGTCCTTTCTTTTGCAGTGCCAGGGCTGCTGAGGTTGTTTTCTCACTCGCTAGCTGGAGTCCGGACACCATATTGTCAAATAGTTTTAATATATTTGCACTGCCATAGCACCTAAAGTCCCAGTGATGTTCCAGATCATTGCGTGGTGGCATTGGTGACATGGTCTCTGGTGGTCGTGGCACACCACTGGGGGGGCTGTGAGCCTGCATGGAGGAATGGGGAGCACTTTTGGGGTCTCCTCCTGAACCACCACAGAGCCACCAAGGCAAATGTGGGCCTTTGCAACTACCACAGTTCCTCGGCAGCTGCAGCACTAGGACCCAGCACCAGGAACTCTGGGGCCCAGCACAGTACCCATTTCCTGGATGCAGCAAAGTCGTGGAGATTCCTCATGCAAGGTCTCCAAACAACACGACAAATCTGAAAAGCTGAACATGCTTGTTGGGGAATCTTTACTTTCTTCAGAAATCAGGTTGGTGATTGGAGACTCCAAGCCATACAATGCTCATAATAAAAAAAAACCATAAAACCCACGTGCTCTAGATGCTCTCAAAATAATCACATATCACGCTGGGTTTTAGGTTTGCTGTTATTACAGTTACAGCAAAGATCCTTTGACATCATGGCTGCCAAGGCTTGCCGAATTCTCATCCATGCGTGGTGGTTGTCCAACAGGGATGGGTGAAGGCTGTGGAACAAGTGCTCTGAGATAAACTATCAGTATGAGCACTGTTCTGTTTAATTATTTTCATTACTGTAATTTTTATTGTGTCACAATACACAATACTCTTCCTCAAAGTAAGGGATTTTTTTCTGGAGATGCCCATGAAGGTTTCTTTTAAGCTACCAGGGATGTTTCAGGGGCTGATTCTGTGACTTACTGCTGAACCTCACTGCTGGTCCTTAAGTATTTTGTTTTCTTTTTGTTCTTTATGTATGAGCTGGTTCTTATTTATCTTTAATAATTATGTAAGCAGAGGAGAAAATCAAGTGGCTTTTGATGCCGGCTGGCCCTGCTGCTTGTTTTTCGGCTACAACAAGTGCGAGCAGCCTTGCCGCGGTGCAAGCGCGAGTGTGCCAAGCGTGCGGAGGAGCTGGCTCGCTCCCCCGGCGCACAGCCAAGCCCACCAGCCAGCTTTCCCTCCTGAAATGTCCCTGTTCACCCTGATTTAAAGGAAGGTCGTTCAGGTTTCTCTTAGGGCTTGAAATTAAGTATTGCCACCCACACCTGAGCTCCTCTCTGGCTTGCGAGAGGGGGGCAGAAGGGGTTTGTTTAGTGTTGAGCTGGCCCAAGTCAGCACGCAAGCACCTCCTCACCATCCAAAAACCGCACCCAAGAGTTCTCTCATCTACTCGTTACTGCAATGCCGCGCTGCCCTGGCCTTGCCCTTCTCGCCCCTGCTGCGGGGAGGGAGCAGGGTAAGCGGTGTCGGAGTCACCCCGGTGCTAGCAGGGGCTTTCCCTCCAGGGGATGAGTTTGTGGCTGCCATGATGGGGTTGTGCGGACTTCGTTGGGCAAATGGGACAACCAGGCTCTGCCTCTGAGCCTCTTTCAGTCCTCAGCTGGTGCAGGAACAGGAATGGGCATTTTCTTTAAACCAAGGGAATAGAAACAAGGCTGGCTCCTTGAGCTCGGCACACGGCCTTTGCACCTTTGCACAGTTGCTGAACAAAATGCAGGAGACTGGGGCTTGCTTCGAGCGGCACTCGCTCCTGCCTTGCTCCTGGTCATCTGCACCGTTTCCAGACATTTGCAGGGGTGAATCAATACTGAAGCTCATTTAAGCCAATTTAACCCTTCCTTTTTTTCTTTCTTTCTTTTTTTTTTTTTTGGTTGTTAAATTCACTTAAAAGTGAATTCACTTAAAAAGTGCTCCCTGGGCACTGGGACAGAGCCATCCCTTCCATCGCTTCTTTTCCTCCCTCCTTCAGTCCCCCTGACATCAAATGATGCCATAGCAGGCTCCAGCCATTTTCAGCTTTCCTTGGGAGCACAAATTAAATCACAGTTTCACAATTTTCAGTGAGCTCTAAAAAGTTGCACATAACACTATGAGTAAGCTTGTACTAAAAATAAAATAAAATATTAAATTAAATTAAATTAAAATTAAAATTAAAGGTTAAGGACTGGATTTTTCAATGTAACACACCTACCCACCAAGGAGCTTTGCTTGGAATACCATGGGGCTCTTGCAGAAGGAAGGCGCTTCGTTTTGCAGACGGGCTGCAGCCTGCAGCCCGTACCATCACTGTTGCACCGTGGAGCTGCCCGCCTGCCAGCTCTTCCACCCTGGTAGAATCTGGCCACTTGTTGAAAAAAGAGGTCACATCCTTGACTGGTGTAAATCACGGTAGTGGCATTAACTTTAATAGGGGATGCCTTACTCCAGCAGAATTTCTGGCG
>VXAL01005842.1:538646-591033 GCA_013399475.1 Chauna torquata
AGATTCCTGAGCATTTAGTTTGGTGGGGAGAAGGAGGGGTGGAACTAAATGATGCTTCTTGCTTTTCTCTATTCAAAGTAACCTTAATTTTCCATTCCAGAATAGATAGCTTTCCCTTAGCAACTAAAAAAAGAGTTGAAGCAATTACTTCTCATGACCCTAAACACACTCTCACTTTGGAAATCCTTCTGCTTTCATCGAAAGCGGCAGGTAACATTTTTAAGTTTTCCCCCTGCCAGGGGCAGAAGTGCCCTTGCTAAATTCAGTGAATTATGGAAACAAGAAGTGCTGAGTGGCTGACTCCAAACCGGCTTCCCAGAATAGCACTTTGCAGCCTTAAAAAGCCCCCATGTTTAATGGAACATATTATCTTAAATAGTGCTTTTCCTCTGAGGCAAAATCTCCTCCACAGGGCAGGTGTACAGTAGCAAGTATTTTCACTGTTATTTGAAATTTCCTTTGCTATTAGAAATTTCTCATCCTAAAGGACTGAAGTTTAACCAAATGAAGCACAGCAAAAGCTCAGAACTGGTGAAGGTGCATATAAAGCTGTCCAGAAGCACACTTAGCTGACGTACTGACAGATTGTGCAATTTTGCTGTGGTAATTACTCAATGGTTCAGCAAATGGTAACTAAATACTTTGGAAATCAAAATGTCTAATTGCAGGCGCACATATGGTATACCCCCATCCATTCCACAGAAGGTAATGTAACCAGCACACCCAAACCTTCCTTAATTCCCGCAGCTCAGAAGCCACCAGTGACAAAGAGCAGCCGTGCTTTGGAAGAGCATTTGGGGAAACAAGGTATAAATAAAAGAGCCTTGGAAAGTATGGTATGCTACATGCAAATCAGGATTACAAATCGAAATTAAGATAATTTTTTTCAGTCTGGAGAAAGATGCTAACGGTGTACCATTGCTATCTAGTGGTTACATGGAAACCTCTTTCCTAAAGCAGATGGGCCAAAGCTGAACGGATGGGCTCAATATTTGGTCTTCGCAGGTGATGCAGACACACGAGGTTCATATCACAGATAATGCCTGTGCTGCTCCACACCTGGGTAGGTCGGAGGAGCCCAGGGCAGCAGCTCACCCATGCCAGGTCCACCAGAGCCCACAGCCATGGGGAACACGCTGCTCACTCCCTGTGGCGAGCACCGAACCCTGGTGGAAGAGCAGGGAAAGGTCCCTGCCCTGCTGTCCCTGTGTGGCCAGCCCAACGCGGTGCCCAGTGCCCTGCATGCTGCAGGAAAAGTCAGGCAATGAGGGAAAGGGCAGGGCTTTCTCCCAGAGCACTGCCCAGGGCACACAAAGGTGGCAGATGATGCTCCGGGGTAGACAGTGAGCAAGCTGGGAGCTTGCATCCCATTAAAGCCAGAAACATATCAAACAGTGCTTAAAACAGGGTCTAAGACTAAGTCTCTGGTCTCTTTTTGCTCCTAATGCAGAGTTCCAGGTCAGGGAACCCAAAAGGCCAACTCCGTTGCAGGGATTAAATGAACATCTTCCAGTGTTTCTTTTAGACGTATTTAATCTGAAGAATTACGAAAATCTGTCCCTGTGCTTGCGTCTGTCTGCTCGAACACTCCTAATGCTCTTCCACCAAGTTTTCCTGCCACAGCTGAAGGGAAAATGTATCTCCCTCTGCACCTACCACTGCACTACTCCACTTCATGCAATTTCCACATCTCCTTTGATTCTAAAAGAAAGGAGCATTTATCTCAGTGCATCAGCACAAGCTCAGCCACACACCTGCATCACACACCAGCCATTTGGGTTTACTGCTTTGGGCCAGCCCTTTGTAAAGTCAGAGACAGCCTGCAAAAAACCTACTTCTCATTTCAGGTAACACCTTAATTTACCTTAATATTCAGATAGCTTTAATGTAGGAGGACTAAATGGAGTTAATTATTAATCAGGGCTTCTGCACCAGTTTCAGTCTTTTTTTTTTTTTTTTCCTAAAAAAGATAGTCGTATGTTCTACATTTTGTGATTACTAGGCTGAAAACATGAATTACTTACCATTCTTCTTCTCAGAGGAAACCCAACCCCCAGTTATTCTGACTCTCCTTGGGATTAGGAGTTCTTCTTTTTATTTCTTGCTATTAATGCTTAGAAACTATAAGGATGTGTGATTAATGCAGATAGTGTGACTTTGATATAGGACAAAGTAGCATTAATTGTATGATATACATTATTTTAAAAACAACTACATTGTCTTCATCTTGCATAATTATCTCTTTGTTGCTGTTAATCAGGATTTCCCAAAGTGGCACACAATAAAAGGCATTAAGGTTTATGTCAGCAGATCCAAATCTGGAATCAAATCTATCTGTACCATCAGGTGCCCATTAGGCCAGTGGAATTGCACATTAAAGACACTCAGACAATACAGACAGTTTTCTCTTGCAGTAACAGGGAGAAAGTAGAAATCGGAGCTCTTGGGCACTGAAACCATACTTAGGAGCAGACAGTTCCTGACCAATCCATTACTGAACAGAGGGAAAGAGATGAAGTATTCACTGAAGTCTTCCATTCTTGTGATCAGTGCCCTTGCAAATTATCAGAATATCCTGCCAGCATGAAAATATCCTCAGGATTTTTCTCACTCCGAGTGAAGTCTAGCCTCAACATTGTTACACATTTCTATGTGAAATTTTAAAATAAAGAAGCCAGTCTCTGCTGTGTAGAAGGGGCTTCCAGAGGGGCGGTGGCTGCTGGTTGCTATCAAAGCAAGACCCATTTCCTCGAGGGAGAACGAACAACCAAACACAGAAGTCCACGTGGGCACACCCAGGGTTATGTGCAGGTTGTGACTATAATCAAAACTCACTAACTGTCGAAGTTTAAATGGTTTTATGGCAAAACATTTTCTGTGTATGCTAACAGCTCCACAGAACATCTTCCTGATGGAGCTACATGGGAATTTTTTCCAAGAAGCCCATTTCAAGGATGGAGAGGCACATAGCCTTTGGGTTGTCCGTACTCCTCTGCTCTACTCCTACCTTTTTCTTCCTTCTCCCTTTCTTTCTCTTACTTTCTTTTTAAGAAAAGATAAAAAGAGCAATGAGGGATGACAGGATCCTCACACCATGCCAATCCTCCCTACTGCGTCTACCAGTTCTGCCTGTTGCCTTTGCGAGAAACGCTCTTGATGGGGAGGAAGAACCTGATTAACAATTTCCATCACCTTAGCCAGACAAGCCACTTGCAGATGCCAGGCTGTGCTTCTCTTAGCATAAACGGGAGAAGGAAGGGAGCAAGTGCTGGCCCTTGTCCTACTGCAGAAGTGTGCAGAGCATGCAGTGAGGCAATGCAAGAGCACAACATAGCACAGATAGGGCAGGATGAAGAGCTTTTAAAAAAGCAGGAAGGCACATCGGACCAAAGAAGAAAATGAGCCTGGAGCAATGAGGTAAGAATGATAATACCAAGCACTTATGTTCAAAGCACTGTACAAATATTAACTAATTAATCCTCAAAGCCCTCTCTGGAGTAGATAAGCAAGTGCTATTATCCCCTTCTTGACAGGGAATCTGAGGCAACAAGGTTAAGTGTCACATCCAAGGCTATAGAGAAAAGCTTCAGAAGATGTTTTCAAGGACATAAACACTCCCAAACCTGTGGTTACTCCAGGAGTAAAATCCAAGTTGGCAGTCAATGTCAGGCAGCAAAGACAAAGGGTCTGAAGAGGAGCCACCATCTTGAAGAAACCCTAAAGACTTCTGCAACTACCTTATAGCATGATTTTCACATTTAACACTCATAGTCTGGAGTAGCCAACTTGGCCAAAGATGAGGTGGTGAAAGACCAGGAGAAAAAGGGTCAGATGTTGCCTGGCGTCACACTCGGCCTTCATCCACCACATCTCCTTGCTGTAACCTCAAGGGTTTTTGTTCCTCCCCTAATACTCTGAAAATAATGGTGGTGGTTAGTTAAAGATTAACCGGGAAGGAAAGTAAATAAATAAATAAATAAAGTGGAGTTGATAAGAAATTCAGAAAGAGGCTACCTGTGACTCACCCATGATGCTTTTGGAGGCTGTGGCCCCAGAAGAGGGAGCTCCACCATCTTGGGAACCATAAGAGTTGTGTTTCTCATGAAATTGCAACCATCTTGTGCAGGTTTCCCAGTAGAAAATCAATTCTTGAGTGTTTTCAATCTGAGGCAAAAGAGGAAGAAGGGGTCTTTCTGGAACCTGACCCAGAAACTAAGTAACAATGGATCAAGGAACTCTAGTTTGACCCACTCCCCCTGAAAAAGGCTCGAGTTGGAAGTGTTTCAGGTTTTGGCCAACCTCTCAAAAGTAATAAAGATTCAGAAAAACTGTGTATAAAAAGAAGACTAGGAATGGGCAGCCAAGAAAACACTTTTCTTACAAAAAAAAAAAAAAAAGAGTTTATAGGTCAAAAGTGTTTACTGTTCACAATATGGATTAGAGTGGAATTGCAGCGTATTCTGGAGGGAGCTGGGGGGAAGGAGCAAGAAGAAGAATTGTCTATGGCCTGTATTTGTTGCTCCAGTTCCTGTACTGACAGCTAAGGACCTTTGATTGTAAGATGAATTGTGGAGCAGGAGCTGCAGCTCTGTTTTTGGACGTTGGTATTTTCACTAACGCTTTTGACTTCAGGGAGCCCTTTCAGAGACGAGAATAGTGAGGTGGATGTACAGCTCCCAGAAACAATAACAGGAACATTTGCCAATTAATCTATCACACACTGTAGCACAATTTACCTTTTACCCTTCCAATTCTGAAGAGTTACTATACAATTCAAATTTCAATTTGTTACTGGATACAGCAAAAATGAGAGGATATGGGGGGAAGAAAGGGACACATCAATAACAGGACAATGCTTCTAATTTCCTGTACAGCTTCTTCTGTGTGACCTTGTCAGAGAATCTGGTCGCTATTTTCCCAATGCTCCTTTCAAATACCATTTGCATAACTCCTTCAGGCATGCTCATCCACACTCCTTGGGATGCCCTGGGAAGCAGCAGGAGCGCCTGCACAGTGCTGGGTGTGGAAGTGCCCTGCGCCCCCGCACCCTCTCTCTCCCCCATGCTCCAGTTCCCCTCGTGCCTTTTCTACATGCACACCTTCCAATACCACCAAAAGCCTTTTTGGTAGAAGACCTGAGATGGAAACTCTTCAAAGTTATTATTTAACCCTATCCTTAATTTTCCTTAATGTTCATAAACAAAGGCAAAAAAATGATGTGTTTCCAGGTTTAACGAGCCATTTATAACTAATTACTGAAGCTTATTAAGTACAGCTTTGGCTTAGGCATTTTATCCCTACTTTTTCTCTACAGTATTCACCAAAATTTGGCTTCGTAAGAGGAACTAATTGAATTTCATGGTTTACACATTACTTGCACACTCTTTTTAATCCCCAGCTCTATTTTTTCTCTTACAGATTGTCCCAGAAGAAAGCCAAAACATTCACTTTGCATTCATCATATAAATAAGGATATTTTTTTAAATTCTATCTACAGACACACATGCACACTGGGTTGGAGCCTTTTCTAACTCTTCAGTGCACTGGTGCAACTCCATTAAATCAGCAGCAACATGCCAGTATGGAAACTAACGTAAGATCTTCTATGGGTGATTATGGACAAACAGAAGCAGATCAGCCAGATATTTGCAACTTTCCAGGGAAATTGGCTTCCATCTGAAGAATGAGATTGCTATTTATAGCAAATTTAGGGTGAGTTAACTGTTTGTTTTAATGCACTTTGGAAAGCTTTCCTCTTCCAGCTCCTTCTCTGCCATTGCCTCCAAGATGATAGGTTCAACCAATCCAGAGCACTTGGAGGAAGCACCTCTTCCCAAATGCAGGGAGCAGTCCTGGATCCAAGGAAGGAATTTATCTTTAACATTATCAGAATCAATATCTGACCTTAAACTTGTGCCCCTGTAAATACTTTCTAAATTACTGGTTTAGCAGGTTGTATTGTCTGGGCAAAATGCCACCCTAGCAAGAAGACCAAGAAGTGGCATAATGTAACACAGCTAGCCACAATAAATGTGAATATTTGTGCTTTGGAAGCACACAGATTGTGCTTGCAAGTGTATTTTTAAAGCACAGTGAGGAAAGCATCAAGCTGCAGTCCAGCTATTTGAAGGAGAAAAAGAGCAAGAAGGAATGTTCCAGGCAAATTTTTAGTAAATGTGTGTGCAATGAAATGGTTCCAGCCCAAGGCATTTTTAGCAAGTCACAGCAGCATGCTGCTTGATCTTTACCACAACATTTCCTACAGAAACAGTGTGAGGAAGCTTGCCCGGACTTTCCAGAGGGCTGAGGAATGGAGATGACCTACTACAAAGTTCAAGGAACAGTTTCCAACACAACTGGAAACTTTTCCAGGGATCTTCCTCTCTTCTGTTAACCACATCTTAAAGACTGGAATAGCTATAAAGGGTTCTCTAAATATTATGAAAGATATTAAAAAGCTCTCTAGCCTTCACATGCTTAGAAGTCTTGAGGAGAAAAATGTTAAAAGAAACAACCCTATTTTCAGTTGTATAAACTTACTTGCCTGAGCATTTTGTTAAGTTTGGGGGACCACCGTCCTCAGACAAAAGTACTGAGTAAATTGTCTAGCAGTCCATGACAAAAAAAAAAAAAAAAAAACAATGGTAAAAGTTCACTACAACTAAATCTGCAAAGTCAAAAATATAGAAGGAAATTCTACTAACAATAACATATTTGTTTGTTTGTTTGTTTGTTTGTTTCACAAGGACAGCCTGTGGGCTGGTAAGCAAATCAGCTTTCCCAAAGCAAATGAAAGCCAATTGCCACAGCCACTATTGGTAGAAAAAGAATTGTCTCAGAAGTTTTTAACAAAAGCAAAACAACATTTTTTCTATCTAACCTTGTTTGAATAGCTGAGATGCACCACAATTCAAAAATAAATTCAAAGCAAACAAACAAAAGCTGAAGCAGCTACTCAGGCCTGGGAAAAATCATCACTTCCAGTTATATCTTGGCAAACGTGGAAGCACCAGAAGCTGCAGTCTCGGAGGAGGGAGTCTCAGGTTACCACAGTGCTGGGGCGTTACTACTGATCCCATCTCGAGCAAAAGACTTACATGGGATTTAAGTGCATGGGGCTTGTATTTGCCATCTGCACATGGGTGAATTGTATCCAAAGCGACTGCCAAAACAAATAAATGGGGGAAAAAAAGAGAAAAATATATTCTGCTACTCTCAATTCTATTAATACTGTGATACTTCTAAGGATAGGAGGTACCATATTTCCTGGAGAAATACAATTTTCAAGCATGTCTGTCTTGTTGGTGTCTCCTTTGCAGGCAAAACTTGCTCTCTTTGATGCTTCTATTCCTGATTACGTTGTTTTAATCTGACATTTTACACCCTGCTGGGCAGGAAAAGAGAGAAAAGCTGGAGAGAAAAAAATGATCAACTTTAAGTTTGCTTTCCATGCATGTCTTATAATAAACAATAATGTATGCAGAGAACGCACTGCTAAAATTGGGTCCTGTGTTACTAATTTGATTCTCCAAGAATTGTTCTAAGGTTAATTTAAATAATATGCTTGAAAAACACATAATCCAACACATTTTATTTTTATTACTATGTTATAAATATACACTGATATGTTATGAAAGTTGCAAATAAAATATGCTTTCGTTTGCACTTACAGTCTTAAGCTAAATTAAAGCATCAACTTTAATTAATTAAAAAACGACTCATTGTTCTCACTGCCTGATCTGTTTGGGGCAGGCAACAATGATTTTGCTTAATCTTCTCACTCAATATCAATTTCATCTCTGGAGAAAAAAACAAGGTGTGTGCACTAAAAAGTATTGCAGAGAAGCAGAAAGAAATGTTCCTTGAAATACTTTAAGTGCTCTCTAGAGCCAAGAAGATTTCAGACACAGCAACAGGAATAGGTTAGCCAAAACTCTGCCTTCCACTTAGATAATTCACCCCGAAAGCATATAGCAAGAGAACATGGTTGTAATTAATGGAGTCTGTGAATGGGATTTGGTGGGGAAGGCAGCAGCACGTGCGATATGGAGCTATACGTTTTTACATACTCTACAGATTCCCACCTCCGAGTGTGAAAAGTGCGTAATGGAAGAATAAAACTTTATTAAATATGGCCTTAGGCAATAGTGCGAGGTTGGCTGTGCAGCTTGGTCATGCTTATTACTAAGTGCGACTGGGCTGGAGAGGAGAGGTGTGACAGTGGCTGTGGATGTCAGAAAGCCTGAGCAGTGCTGGGTCCTGCCCCTTCACTAGGGGTTCTGCGTGCCCCCCGTGCTGTACGAGTTGGTCGGTCTGCAAGTGGAGGATCCATAAAAACATTGCAGTCACACCCAGCCATGCCAGCGCTGCTGCTGCTCTCCAGGTTTCAGAAGCAGACGAAGATGGGAGCTGCAAGGTGTGCTTGCAGGTCCTTTGCCCAGGGAGAACAACCATCCACCCAAAGCCATCCAGGAGTATTTCAGAAACCAGTACTCATTGCAAACAGTCCCTGCAGCTCCCAAGAGCATCGAGACTCCCAGCACTGACTGTACTGTTGAAAAGCCAGCCCAGAGCCGGGTCGTTTAAAGGCAGTGCCAATGGTCCCGTTAAGCATCGATCATGTGCTCTACAGCCTCCTGGTGCTGAGGATGTACAAGCACAGTTACCACACCTGGCCTTACCTGGCTACACCTCTGTCTGGGAGAAGTACAGAAAGCCAAATACCAAAGCCCATAATTCTGGATAAAAGACATTTTATGAGTTCAAGCACTGTAACAGACTGATGCAGCGATACCCTGCCAGGTGCTGGCGAGAGTCACCTGCAAGGCTTCACTGCTCCAGGGGATGGGCTCTGCTGCACCACGCATTCAGCAAGACACAGAAGGTTTGCCTGATCCCAGGAGACGTGGGACTAGAAAACATGGCAGAAACATCTCTCTGCTCTTCTTTCAACTCCTATCCTTGGTATAGTTACAGAACCTAAATGAAATAAATGGAAAAAGAAGCTGATAAAAAGGCAGCCTTGCTTCCTCGTGGCAAAAGGACAGAGAGCACTACCCACTCAGACCTTTCTTGTTCACCCCTGTAGGGTGAGGCAGCCTTAGGAAGGATGAAATGGTCACCAAAACTCTTCCTAGAGGTGGGAAATAAAGTAGACTAGAAACCACAGAAGAGATTTTTTTGAACCATTTTGAGACATTATATTCAAAAGAGGTTTTTTTTTTTTAGAAAAGCAACAAAATATTCTGATGTGATTTCTTCTATCCCTAATTATAAGCAATACAAAATTAAAAAGAAAAAAAAAATCAAGCTGAGCTTAATTGCTGCTTTGTATCCGAGTTATAATGAAGCACAGAGAAGGGAGTTAGTAGTGGAGCAGCCACTTCAGGGCCAGTGCAGGGCCACTGCGGCCACGGGAACCCCCAAACCATGGCCCCAGCTTCCTCCTCCTCCCCTGTACCAAGGTGTAAGATGTGATCTCAGCTTTGTGGCAATGAAAGAGAAAAGGCTTTTTTAAATAGGTTTGTAGCACTGAGGGATTGCTGATACCAATATCCTACTACAAACCACTGCCGCATCCCCCCTTTGCTAAGGCAACCTTTCATTAATTGAGAAAGTATGAGCTCATTAAGCAATTCCGTTCCAAAGTTTCTGTAGTTGAAAAGCAAGTGAATTTCCCTAGGTTCTCAAAACCTCTTTCAAAAAAAGCCAAGTTCCTCTATATTCGTCTTTAAACAAATAAGGTTAGCTACCCTTTTGCCATTCACAATTCAGCATTCACACTAAATTAATTTTTCCAAAAGTAATTCAAATAAAAGCTTTGCTGCTGCTACCCTTTTCAGAGCTACAAGATTGAATAAGGCATCTGAATAAAATTGTGTATTACAGCCTTCTTTAATATTTAAGCATGACATTCATTGATTTGTTTCTTGTTTTCTGCAAACCTTGACAACATGATAAAATAAATCATAAGAAGAAAATATAGTGGTAACATCTTTTATGGACTTCACATAGTCATCAATCTCAAGCTGTGAGTGAATTATCAGTGCAGCAAAAAGATCTATGTTTTAAGAGCTCCAATAGCATACTAGCTAGAGGTTTTTCACAAGCAAACTCAAGGCGAGTGACTGATAAGCATCATTATTGTTTTCTGAGAGTCTAGTTTATAGTGTGTTGTGGAGGTGTTGGCATATATGTTTCAGAAGGAAAGGTTTGATCAATTCTAAGTAGACATCTACTAACATATAAAAAATATAACAAGGGTTCCTGCTGAGCAGCATTAAAGTACCTATTGCACCATGTCAGCATGACAGGCCCCATGTTGTGTTTTTGATTATATTTAATATAGAATTAACCTTTCTTAATGTAACATATTGTGCATGCAATGTGAGTGAAAAATATTTGTTTTGACCTAAACAAATATCATCCTTATTTAGGTTTTAAGAAATACTTCTTTATTTTCAATTTATAAAACTTCCACCTCGTAAAATCATCACAGCCCCAACCTGATAGAAAGGAATAAAGGCTTTTCCCCCATACTTTGTGAGCTACAGAGAAAGGAAGCATTTGGCCTCGTGAGCAGCCTGCAGCACCAATGGAGGTGCAGCAGAGGTGGATGGGAGCACTATGGGTAACACTGCTGCATAAACCAGGAATTCAAAAAAATGCCAGGACAATATCAGAATACAATCAGGTACCTGCACCCTCGCTTGGTGTTTGCAGCTCCGGAGGTCAGTGAGGCAATGGGGAGGGGCGTACCCCAAAAGTGCCATCCTTCTGCCTGTGCAGTAATAATGCTGAGGGGATGGACGGGAATAATCAGCAGCTGTGAAGACAAATGTGGAAACAGTGAGTTAATTCAATGGGATAAGCCCGTTCACTTGCAGGGGCTGACACCACTGCATAATGAGGTTATGTAAAGGTATCATCGTTTTGCTGTGAAAAATGCCACTCCTGAAAGTAACTCTTTCAACAGACTTACAAATGTTTTATATCTGGTAAATGGGCTAATGAAAGCTTTAGGTTTAGAAAGCAGTAGCCTAGGGATTGTAAGAGTAAATATTAAGATGTTTTCTGACAAGCTGAATATATGTGGTTTCCCACAAAATCCCACAGTGCTTTGCACTCCATAAATATCACTCCTCTTCCCTCACAACTTTTACTATATGAAATATGATACCGCAGTCCACTAAAACATAGCTGTACTTTCATTGGTCTTGAGTCTCAGGCACACATTTATTTACATAGGTTGAACACTATTCATCACCTTTGTAATTAATGCAGTCAATTGTGAGGGTGTGAAGTATTTCCTTTGCCATCCCATGGTGCAGCAGGACACCATACTCTTAACAGAAAGGATCACTGCAATCTCCGCAATTCAAATAATAATAGTAATAATAATAACAACAACAATAATAATAACAATAATAATAATCTTTTAAAGGCCTTTGTATCTTTGCATTGGCAATAGTTAGCCAAATTCACTGGGTCCAATCTTCAAGCACATTTTCAGGGCAATGAAATAGATAATGGCTGGACAGTGTCCTGACAGATTTGGCCAGGCAGGGGAGCTCTGAATTATGGATGCTCCAGGATGAAATTGCTGTCACTGGAGGCATCGGCCGCGCGGTCTCAAGCTTGAGTAATGCTATGGACTGGAAAACAAGACACATTGACTTCCTCCATGTGACTAAAGACTGGGGAAGAACTGTAAAAAAGGTAAGTATTACTTACATACATTTTCTTCTTTTATTAAAAAAGTTATCCAAAAGTTAAGCTTGAAGCAGAGCTCTTCCTAGGTCTCCTAAGGTTCTCAGAGCAAGATCTGCTCAGTAGCTAAATGCAGAATCTCAGCTTACATCCAAGCTCTGCAAAATGCTTAACTCGGTAAGTGGGGAGATTTTCTTGTAAATCCAATTTTTCTTGTAATTCTATACTGCACCAGAGGTCTTGTTTGATGGAAAAGAGACTCTGTGCTCCTGGAGAGGTTTCCAAATATGTAAATATTACACCTAGACTACCCCCGTTAATTCAATATGGCAGTTTACACAAGCATATTGTTTCCACTCTCAACATTCTGGCTTAAATCCATCAATAATTACGTTCTATCATTTTAAATTATTTTCTGGTTTAATTAGCCAAATTATTCTACCTCACTTCCTGTCCCAAAGTTCCACGTGGTGCTGGTGATCCGTCTCTGCGGTTTCTGTGCTTTGGCCACTGGCAGCGGCGGCGGTGGCATCATCTGTTACCCGGAGGGAGGCAGGAGCTCTGCTGATGATGGGCTGGCTCCTGCACACTGTTGCTGGGTTAGTGCAGTAAGTACTGAATGAGTCGTAACAGCCTGCATTTACCTGTGCTATTTATCATTTTTCAGAGCAATTCTATAGCATCTGTGTTTTCCTCAAACGTGTGTAATTCATAGAGAAGGTTATTCATAGTGTTAAACTTGGCAAATGTTGTGTTCCCCATTCTCCTCATACCTATTTGAGATGAAGGATCTAATCTCCTTGCAGAAGTAAGCAAAAAGATCATTGCAACCATCAGGCTATGCAAAAGAAACATAAGAAATCAATACCTGTTTAATCCAAAAATGTTTAAATAAATGAGCATGTGCAAGGTATGGGACAGTTCAAAAGTTCCAGGTCTGCTAACCAACAGCTCAAAATGATTAACTTGCTGTTATTTGGAAATTAAATTAAAATGGATCAACCGTCTTGATCCAGGTCTTAGGAGTAAGCAACAGCACCACAGACAACAGAAATTCTTTTCAAGTCCAAGAGGGGTTCTACTATTAATGAAGATAAACTAGGGACATCATAGGAGAGGAGTGAGCTGCAGTTTAATATACTTATCCTGTAAATATTTCTATAAAATTTATCAAGTATTTTTAGTAAAACATAGTATTGAATAGAAATGGAATATTTATTTTCAATACCGTCTTTTTGCTACCAAGATTCTATTAAAATTATACTGGAGAAAAAAATTAAAGATATGTATCTTGCTAATAAAAATGCACTTCTGCGATAGATGTTGTGGAAGCAGAACCCCCTGTAAATTAGGTCACTTCTACAGTAAACCATCTTCTGAACTCCTTTGTGAGAATTATGTAGGAAACAGTTTTTCTTTTCAAATATTAATATAAAACCTGGAAAAAGAACAAGTATTCTACCTTATTCGCATTCATAAAAAATCATAATGTAGCATCAATATTCACTTAATAAAGAGACCATTTACACTGCTGGTCTACTACTGTTCTTTTGTTTGCCAGGGCTGATTTTTTTTCTTTTTTTAATCATATGGAAGAGTTGGTGCAGCAACATCTGTGACTTGTCAGTCATTTAATTAACCAAAGAAAAGCTAGCTATTCATTTTATTTCTGTATATGTTAATGCTAAAAACTAATAGAAAACAGCTAGTAAATTGTCCTCCGCATATATTGGACACAGCAACAATTACTCTGGCAGAGAAGATATAATAAAAGAGGAAATTTTAATAGTATTCTTATTCTATTTATTCTCAAGGGCTTCTGTTTCAAGGTACTGTAGAAATTAACAATTATTTCTTTTCATTGTTTTTGATGATCTTTTTCTATTATGGCCCTATCCATCTTAAAATAAAATATAATTTGAACTTTCATTTTTGTATTAAATTCTATGGCATCTTGAGATTTACTTTCTGGCTGGTTATGGGGAGGTCCTAGCAAGGTTCAGAAAAATAAGCAGAAACCATTTCTTCCTGCTGGTCAGGCAGCTGGTTAAAGCATGTCAGTTATTGGTACGATCAAGATAACTCAGCTTAAACCAAGAACTTTCACATAATAAAATAATTTGCTTTTCTAGTGTTCATTTTATTGACAAATATGTCTTTCCCATATTTTCTGAATGTCTGTCATATGATATGTCTAAATACTTGCTATTGCTCTGCTATATAAAGCAATTAACTGACTTTATACAGCAAATTGTCAAAGGATTTCCCCAGAAAGCTTGGGGAAATCTAACATACAGAACTATTCTCCAATTTATTGACATGCTACGATGGTGAAAAAAGTAGGACATCAATAAACAGCTTTAGCTGGAAAACTGGAATCCGATTATAAGTATTGGGAGCTGGAGACCAGAGTCTCAATTAAAATATATGGCATAGCTTTATTTTAAAATAGGTAAGTGCTATGTTTTAATGGGGAAAATGCAAGGCTTAGGAAGGTGTAGGCAATCAGCAACTTGGAGTTTGCTTTTGGTTTCCTACTAAGCCAGCCCACCGGTCTATTTGAACTGCACCCAGGTTCAGGTCCTCCCTTCAGACCCTTCCTCTGTTCTGGGAGGCTGAAGCCCAGTGCAGGGAAAGTATAGTTAGGCTGTTGTGTAGGCAGCCGTCTCGCCTCTCTTCCAAGGGCATGTCAGTGTGAGTGATGTGTGAGGAGAGAGCTGGAGCACAAGTCAACATAAAACATCTCAGGACTGGCACTGGGTGGGCTCCCCACCCATAAGGAAAGACCTTCTGCTTTGTGCATAGCCCAAATTCCCCAAACCACCAAGTTTCAAAATTTTTGCCTAAGAAAAATCAACAAAAGCTTAACCATCTAGGTTTTGCATAGTAAATATTGATTAGGACTGTAATAACCTGTGAAAGAAAGTAGATTAAATAGTTCAGTGAGTTGTGGATCATGCAAAGGAATCTACTAGAATAGGCTGAAATCCCCCAAACTTATTATTAACTTACCAGAATCCCAACACAGATGCACTAGCAGACTAAAAATAAAGCAAATAAATGATTGTACAGTCTCAATCAAAAAGGAAAATTTACAGAATAAAAGAAAAATGGTTTATAGTTACTGGAGAGAGATGAGATGTTAGAAGAAATTAATATTTTATGAAGTTTCCTACCTGAATATTTGGTTCACTATATTTTACAAAAATAGCATGTGATGTGACACCATTGGTATCTCACCTACAGCACTGAGACAACAGGTAAGGACTGCTGAGCCTTGCTGGTTAAAGCTGTTGTATTAACAAATAGTCTATACCTACACACAGTTGTTATGCCTCTATAACTTTACTTTTTCAACATGTTTTGCTTATCCTTCCTTTCTTGTTACCTCTGATCATTACACCCATTTGTACCTTATTTTTGTTTGTAAGCTCTTTTGTCAAGTTTTGTGATTGTTTTTACTTACCATCTATATGAAAGGCACAGTAGAGGCTTGATCATGGTATAATATGTGCGACAACAAATAAAGAGGGAAAAAGACGAGGAAGAAATACCCAAATGATCTGCATATCTTCCTTTGCAAGTATACATCTTTGGTGAAACACATTTTTATGTGTCAGAAGCCTGGTGCCACCTTCAATGTATTGTTAATATTCTGGTTATCATGCAAGAAGTCATTGATGAACAAGTTTAAGCAGTGTGCAAACAACGTTACCTGCTGAGAAGTGTTAAGGTACCTATCATACCATGTCAACTTGACAGGCCTCATGTTGTGTTTCTGATTATGTTTAGTCATATAAAATTAAGTTTTCCTAATGTAACATGTTGGGTATGCAACGTGGACAAAACAATATTTATTTAGGCTAAAACCTATTTGTATTCAGATCTACTAATGAGACTCACAATATGATCAAAATCCCCGACTCATTTAACGCATTTATGGAGTGACAGGGCTCGAGTGCCTCAAGCCTTAATCCATGTACGAGGTGATAAAGCAGGAGGGTTTTGCTGATGTGCGCTTTGTCCAGCAGTGCCAGCTCTGCACTCCGCTCAGCTCCAGGCTGCATCAGGACCAAAGCTGCTTCTGTCTTGCTTGGTGCTGTGCTCACATCCATGTGGATTTTTTAGAGCTATTTAGAGCATTTTTAGGAAATGACAATGGCTGCCATCTCCCTCATCCTTTTTTTTTTTTTTTTAATATTATGAATTTATTTTTAGGGTCAGCAATATTATTCATATATTCCTGGGTATGTGCTACTGTGAGAGGTAATATCCCAATGATGTAGGCCAAAGCAAAAACCATAGCACTGGATTTGGTAATGCATTCTTTTTCCTTGAATTTAGTGGCTAAAAGTCTGATAACTATCAAAATGGCTTTGATCACCAACTCCCTCTTTTAGATTTAAAAAAATATATCTACATTGCAAAATGTCTAAACCAACGAGAAAAAGATATCAGCAGTGGCAGGCAGAAATTTTACTTCCCTGTGGTTCTTTATCACCGCAAATTTAAGGTTCATTGACCCATTCCTAACCCACTGGCTGTTGGGCAAAGGATCAGAATTTGTTAATTATTATAAAAGCTGGAGGTGGAGGAGGCTTCATAATTAAAATCTCAGAATGTAACTCCTTATTCAACCCTTAGTTTGAAACTAAATTTCTGGAAGAATTTAAGAGAAATAAAAAAAAAAGTTCAGCAGTTTGACAGTGAAGAAAATGCGAAGTTAAAAAGGAGTGCAATTATCCAATTCAATAAAAGGAGGGGGTGGCAAAAATGCCTTTTTTATTAATGCTTCTACCAGTGAAAGTGTTGATGTTTGAGAGCTGAAATTTGGCATGGAACTGCTCCTAAGCCTTATAATAGAGGAAACAAAATGACTGATTTATGGGCACTTGAAATTTGCTTCCCTTACGAGCTCATTAATGGCTAAATTGTTCTTAGTCCTTGTGCAGCAACACTCAATGGGCACGAGATGCTCTGGCCATCCTTCCACATGGAAATTCCTCTGAATTTCCAGCACTGTCCAAGGCTGGGTGCACCTTGACATGACCAAGCTCATAAATAATTTTTGTTGTAAGTAAAATAAAATACTTAAATACTAATATAAAATGTAAGCAGTGTAAGTATGCCTAGATATCTTTGCATATTTATAGAGTGGCTAAGGCAGATGACAATTTTCTTTATGGCCAAGATCTCCAGCACAACTTTTCTAAGAAAAAGTTGTATTACTTATCGTTGGATTGTCACCACAGCAAAGGGAGTGGTTTTTGTCACTTGAAATGATTGTGTATTTAAAGTAATTCTCCATTTACACAAGTCTAAAACATTATTGAAAACAAATGATTCTGCATTGAAATCAGCATCCAAAGAACTTACGACAATGATGACATACAAGTTTCTGTTTTGTGTTGTGATTACTGTTTACAACTCTGCTTTCAGCGTGGCTTGTGATGTTGCATGGAACAGACTGGAAATTAAATCCATGCCTAATATGCTTAGCTTCTGAAGTGAAATAAAAGAGCACAAGCTGATTCTCCAGTCACTGCTGTCTTGCATCAGCTGTGTGCTGGATACAAAAGAAGGGTACACGTGCACAAATACACCATTTTGTTCTGGGGCATTCAAAATTGCTTATTTTAACATATAATGGCTCTATTTGCCCTGAGTAGAATTATAGAGGGAAGGGAAGGCAAGGCAAGGCAAGGCAAGGCAAGGCAAGGCAAGGCAAGGCAAGGCAAGGGTAAAAATGAGAGGAAACTGTTAAAAAATCTCAAGAAGAAAAACTGGTAGCAGCAGTGTGAGGACAGTGCTGAGGAGCACCTGTCTTCTCCATAGGGCTTGGCTAGAGCCTCTCACCCCTGCCTTGCAATAACATAGGTGCTCCAAGGCCAGACCTCTCTAGAGCAGAGTACCAATCACAATGGCCTGCAGTTTTGCAATCTTACAAGTTACATTTTAAAGAAAAGGCATGAAGTATTCAAAACTTTGCAAAATAGAATTTAGAAGTCCACAATCAGTGAAACAGACATTCTGTAAAGTTACCTATTTCTGGACATGAAAGTAGAACTCAGCTAATTAGAGTGTTTTGAGTAATACTGGGATAGGTGTGCAGGAAGAGCAGAGATCTTCATTGTTTATCCTAACAGCTGTCAAGAAAGATACTATGGTTATGTTGTGATCCTGATTCCAGTCATCAGGAAAATGATGAAGAGGGGACTCAGGTTCACAGATGAGAAGATACATTCCCTACATTACCACATTTGAGGAAGTGACCTGCTAGCGGGAGTAAGGACAGGTGTTTGAATTCAGTGCTGCAGGATAACAACAAGCAAATGGGATAGGATTATTGGATTGTGTCATCTCATGCCAAAGAGAGGATGTTGCTACAACACTTCCTCAAAGGAGATGAAAATTTACCAAGTCAAATGAATAATTTTTGGAAACTTTCACATGGGAGATTAGTGACCAGGGACCTGCTTGTATGCAGCTTCCTTTCATCTCTGTTTGGTGGAAGTACACAAGAGTGCACACCGATATTACCTGCAATAATGTGAACAGAGCTCAATTCACAAGAGAATAGGTGCACAAATGTGGGTGCACACAAGTGTAAGCCCCAATTCGAGAATGTGTCCCTGGTTGCCTGAAGGGAAAAAAAAAAAAAAACACATTCCTGGCAAGTTGAGAATGCATTATCTCAGTAATATAGCTGGGAGATACCAAAGGAATTTTCAGTGTCAAATATTTGTACACTGGTCCAGTTTATTAAAAGCAAATATTGACCGTTCAGTTCTTAAATATTTTAAATAATTTATTCTAAATATTTTGATACTGAAGTAAATTAATGCTAAAGCATTTCTTTGTTTGTGCCAAATCAGTGCTTCCCAGTAGGAAGTTAGTCCATCTTTGCAAGCAAGCTTTCATTCTCAGTAGGCAGTCCATTTCTGTAGAGTGCCATTAAGTTAATTTCAAAAAGAACCAGTAAAGGTATATGGAGCAGGCAGTAATAGCATGGAAAATATCCAAAATTACTAGACCCCAGCAACAGAACTTAGATGCCATTTTCATGCACTAATAATTTGTAGTTTACATATTGAAGGTAACTATAAACTGACTACTTCCTTGGTTAAGTCTTGCAGGTAATTGCAAATATGTTGTTAGTGCCGTAGCTTTCCCATCTGCAAACAGCATCTCTAAGAATAAGAACAGAAAGCACAATTTTCAGGTCATTATCAAGAAGCGATATAGGGTTTCCGTGTCACCAAAAAATTGAAATTTGCTTATGATCAAACTATAAAAGTGCAGCAATTTTTGAGACAGATTTCATAGCTAGAAATTGTAACATTCTGTGCATTATTGTCTTTCATTTAAGTGAATTCCAGTCTTAATAATATACATTTGATGAATCTGCTTAGTTACATACATGGAAAATGATATGTTTCAAAACATAAAAATCTTTCAGAACTACCCTTTATTTTGACCAAGAAATTTAATGCATGGAAACAACAGGATAAGCAGGACAATATATTTACTCTTGGGTGTAATCCAAAGTAACTTGTATGAGAAGTGGGACACAATTTTCTGTTGCTTCAAAGGTTTTCATGAAGAATCCTGTACTGCCACATTATTACAGCCCCAAAAGCTACTATTTGGACCACTTTCATACGAAAACCAGTTAGAGCAAGTAGGATGGATTTAAACAGAAGATTAAGCGAAGCTGAGCCTCAGATCAAGCCCTGATGCTCCTGATAGCCAGATAGTGGTGACTTGGGGACCCTGGACCCAGCAGTTTTGCTTGAATGAAGCCATGGGAGAGTCAGCTGCCTTGGAAGATGAAAGGAAGGCCTGGTCTCACCCTGCTAAAGCCAAAGGAAAAGCTTCCACTGGTTTCACTGCTCTCTGCATCAGGATTAGTATTTAGGACAGGAATTTTCACATGGAAAGCTCTAAGAGTGGTTAATAACAGAATACAACCAAACACAAAAGCTCACATACCTCATTTATACCAATTGATCAGATGGTGCTGTTTCTTTGCTCACAGAATTTGCATTTCAAAGTTCAATTCATAATTTAAGAATGTGCAAGATTTGAGTCTGTGATGTTCTTTAAACTATCTACGTGTGTCCTGGTGGACATTTAGGGGCCCTGGAATCATTCTTAGAACTTCTGTTGCAAACAGAAATTATTGTACCTCTTCTATGGGACCACATTTTTTCTGAAAAATACAATCATGTACCAAGACCAATGATGAAATGTGTTATTTCTTCATCTTTTGTGGAAGCCATTGGGATCTGGTAAACCAAAAAACTGCCTCAAGCCCACTGAAGTGGCATTGCTTGGAATATTTGGAAAGAAAAGTTAGAAAGTGTGTGAAAGACTGAGATCATCACTTGCAAAATGAACAGTTTCCACCCATTTAGCTGTAGTCCAGGTTTCACCAGCCTTGCCAAGTAGAGATCTTACAGTTGGCGTAACAGGCAGTTGGTGGTAATTGCAAAGTCAGGCCAGCTCGCCTGCTAGGAACATGACAAACTCAATTTTTGTCATGAGAGCAGAAGCCAGCACAACAAATTAGGAAATGTGGTCTGAAACCCCAGGACAGCATTGCTCCNAGTGAGAAGAGAGGATATTAATAAACCAATCCATTTGTGCATTGACCATCTGAGGGGAGTTCGCACCAAAAGTACTTCTTGCCCAGTATTCTAACAAGATATATTGATTTGCAGAGGGCAAAAGGAGGTTTATACCAAGAATCTTGGATTTGTTCACCTTCATATATAGCAGCCTTGATGACTTCAATAAGTCTGGGCATCACAAGAAATTTGGAGGTATTTAATTCTGTATCCAAAGCCAAGTTGAAGGAAATTCCACTCCTTTCCAAACCTAAAGAACTTTTTTTTTTTCACATGGACACTGGACATGGACTCCTTTCCACTGCCATGAAGCCAAGGGAAGGTGTCCCTGTGCTGCTGGCCAACCCTAACCCACTCTTCCCAGGGCACAGTGGAGTGAAAGGATGCAAAGACTAAGAACAGCAGCAGTAAGTCATAACCCTCCCATAGGGACACCCCGTAGGCAGCAGAGGAAATGTAGTAAGTACAACTAAAATTGGATTTAATAATTGCCACTAATAAAGGGGCAAGTGCATACCACCAGTTACTGTGCTGTCGGCAAAATGAATCGCTTAGGGCACATTAACAGTATATTAGTTAACACATACACAGTGAATAATTACACTAACCAAATAGTAAATATCTAGACTGTATGACAACCACTCCTTTTAAAAAATCCTTTAGATACTAGTGATAATGATTATTGACTTGCACAATGTAAAATAAATCAAAACTTATAGATGTATTTCTTAGTCTCTAAAATGTTTTTGATTGGTCTTTTTATTTTTTCTATTGGTAAATGAAAGAATGATGTCATACAGCAGCATTAAGTACTATTAAACAGACCATAACTAACATTAGCTGCATAAATTATACATAAGCTGACACTTTTATGCACTTTGTAAAGAATTGCTTCATGGGTTATGCAATCTTTTCCAAAACAAGTTCCAAAGAATAACATCACTAGTTATGTTTCATAGCTACAAATTGGTAACTAAATTAGCATTCATTTATTAAGTTTACATAGAGAACTTCTCTAATTCAAATGCTTGCAGATTATAATTTATTTTTATCTGAGGTATAATTTTTCATATCTTGTTTTTGCCAAAGTCAATATAACCTGAGCCAAACTCTGTTTCCAGTTCTCCATTTGTACCCTCCTATTCTTGGCTACTTACCTAGATGAGTCTTTTCTAGCTAGGAAGGTAAATAGATGAATGTAGTTCACTAAACAAATCTTTTGCAAAATTCTGATTTTCATAGTATGATTCCTAATTTAACATTGACAGCCTTAGGACTTTAGGATCCTACTCATGCAAGTTAAGAAAAAAAAAAAAAGGCAAAGAGAATCACTTTTGCACGTATAGAAATAGAGCAACTTATCTGTTAGGAGAAGGAGATTGAACACAGTGTTTTTTAAGGATCTGTTTTATTTCTCCTATTCCAATATAATTTGCAAGTCAAATACTGGCACAGGTGTTGGGTGGGACAATGTGAAAAGACTCTTCCTCATGAGTAGACTCCATGAAAGTACCAAATGATACTTACTTTCTGGGACAGAGGCTGTTGTAGCTCGTAAGAGCTCACAGTAGTGTAGGGGAGCTTATAAGAGATTGGCATAATAATCACATGCAATGTTAATAAACAGGCAAAAGAAAGTGAGGAAGTAGAACATAGATAACAAGATAATAGAGCAGCAGGCAGCGGAAAGTTAAACAGCAAGAAAATTGTACTTTTGATGAAACTGCATGAAACTGAAAGACAGTGAAAAAAAAATGTATCTAGTCTGGATAAGATATGGAAAGAAACAACTGAGATTGTCATATATGAATGTAGAGACCCTGAAAAAATGAGTCAAAGGAGCAAAAATTACTTTCATGGGATGATCAAGGCTAACCAAAGCACAGAGGGGCCAGGGCTGCGTCTGCAACACAAATACGGGCACAAGCTCCTCGCTCACCATAGATACACGGGTAAAGCGCCAGGATAACAAACATTGTGGTGGGCCTTTCAGAACCCAGAAGACAAATAAGGAGGGAGGAACCATTGAGATAACCAAGGGACTTGCTGCAAGCACCACAGTCAGATTTAGATGATTCAACAGTTTAATGATTATAGAGAAACATTACTGTGAACAATTTTTGTGGGAACTTTAACATTCCTGACTCAAAAATAAATAGCACTACTAACAGTAGTTAAGTGAAAGAGATCCTTACTAAACAGAGAGTGAAACAATAAGCAGTGACACAAACATGAATTTGTCCTTGATAGATAGTTAAAGACTATATAAAACCAGTCATAGAAAAATTACCTCAGATCAAGTTGATTCATCTTAAATTAAATGGAAAGTCAAATAAAGTCATGTAAGTTTACATTTCCTGTTGCAAAAAAGGGAAACATTATTAAACACATGAAGTTGGCTGGACTGCAGAGATCAGAGACTTGGATGTGGAGGGAAAATGGGCTCCTGAAGCTGCAGAACAGACCTAGAGACTCCAGGCATGAACCACCTGGTGATGGGGAGCACCCAAGGAGTGCGAGAGATTCACCTCCAAGGAGGGGTTCCTCGTGGAGGCCAGCAGCTACAGGAAGGACCTGTGTTTTTCCCCAGATTGTTGGAAGGCCTTGCAAAGAAAACTGAGAGATTATAGACACTTTTCAGGACAGGGATTAGTGTACAGCCAAATAAATGAGGGAAAAACCTCGAAAACCTTCCCAGGACAAGGGCACTAACACTGTGGGGTGCCAAGACCAAGGGGTTACACCATCTCCACTGCTGGTGATGTGGACAAGTTCAGTAAGGAGCGACACAGGGAGAGGGTCACCCCTGAGGCAGCGGTCTCCATGGATGCTGGTGTCCCAGGGTCCTATGAGGTATGGATTGCTGTGAAACAAGCAAATGGTTGTATTGAACAGTTACTCCCTGCACAAGGTTGCAGATCCACTGCTCTACAGTCCATTTTCTACTTTTTCCGGATTCTTCCAGATGTTTTATTTTGCCAGACTCTGTAAATTAAATATTCCTTAAAATAGGAGAGGGAAAGAAGTACTGGAGAATAAATCCATCCTATCTCATTGCAAAAGCATTTAAACAGCTTTCTTTCTGTCAATGAATCCACCTAAATATATTTTATGTGACTATGTGCTGATTTCTGAATGCCTTGGACAAGGTTAGAGCAAGTAAGACCAAGGTGCAAAAGTAACTAGGTGAGCTTACTTGACCTGTGGTATGCAGGAAGTCAAGCTACACAGCTAGAAGTGATTGAACACTTTGGATCTATTAAATCTGAGATTGTTAAACACGGCTGAAGTTTTGAACTTCACTGACACAATCATTACAGAGTATGTCTTGCATGGATTGAAGAGAGAGAGGGAAATGAAATATACAAAAAGCCATCATGACTGAAATTCCTCTTTAATCTCAATAGCCTTTAAAGTCTTTCACAGAGCCTAACAGTACCTCACCTTTTGTCTCATTTAATGCACATTCATTCAGATTGGCCTGGGCCAAGGGAGGTTTTGCTTCTTCCCAGACAATTTCCATGAAAGGGGTAGGGATGTTTCAGTCAAACCAAAGCAGCAGTCTACAAAGCAATGTAGTTAGCTTGAGGGAAAGAAGAAATCTGCAAGTTTAGAAGACTTATTTTTTAAAAATACCTAGATTAATCTAAAAAAAAAAAAAAAAAAGGAGTTATACATGAAAAGTTGATTCCTTGCTTTTTTTCCAATGATTTTGACCTTCTTTCCATTGCAGAATCAGAGCCATCACAGCAAGATATGTTGAGGCCTTTTAGGCTGTTACTGGAAATATATATATATATATAAATCTGCCAAATACTATGAAAAGTTGAATTTAACTATTCTGCTTTTTCTATTTCATTAATCCAGGATTGAACTTCAAAACCTTGTGGGACTATTTATAGAAGGCAGTAAGATTTTTTTTCCTTCAAAAAGAAAACTAAAGATATAAAATATAACAAAGTTATGTTGAGAGGACTTCAAGACATGAAATAGAAAAACCTATGTAATACTGCTCCAGAAATGAGTATTTATAAAATGGGGGTTGGCTTTTGTTTGTTTGTTTGTTTGTTTTTGTATTGTCTCTTGTAGCTGCTGTCTAATCCAATGGATTAGATCATCAGGGGCTCTAAATGAAACCCAGAAATTCCTCTTTTTGTCAGATTTGGAGAACACACCATGCAGGGTCCCAGCTGGGTCTGTCCTGGATCCGATACTATTCAATATTTCATTAACAACTTGGATGACAGAATAGAGAGTATACTTTGGATGACACCAAACTGGGAAAGCCTGCAAGTATTAAAACTCCAAATGATTTTGGAGCAAGCATTCTAATGATGACATTTAATAAAGAAGAGTGCAAGGCACTATATAGAGGAAGAAAAATCAAATCCATGAACAAAATGGTAGAGGTATGCAGAAAGTGACCTAACGTTGCAGAAGACCCCAAAGCGTTTATGAGACAGCAAATACAGTGCTGTTACAAAATGGCAAATAACTTTCTCGGATCTCTGCAGGGCACCATTAAAGCCTTAATGAAAATAAAATGTCCTTTTTTTGGCATTAGCATTTAATGAAGAGATGAAGGAAAACTGAGGAAAAGTACAGAGAAAAATAATAAGAAATAGTAAAAAGAAATGTTAAATATTTTAGAAAAAGCTATGGTGAGTTTGCATAGTCTAGAAAAGGAAGGGGGACACAATACAATTTTTATTTTAAGTGCATTTATGTACTTATATATGAAGGCTTGTACACGTAAATCTTTATTTAAAATAAGGTGACAAGCACTTTTTTTTCATGTCCACTCAGGGCTGGACAAGAAGTAACAGGTTTCAACTTGCAGGAAGGGAGGTTTTCTATCTGAAAGGATAATTAGGCACTGGAGCAAATTACCAAGGGAGGCTGTGAAACTCACTGGCAATTTTTAAGAACGGATTAGACATACATCTGCCAACACTCATGTAATTTTAGTTGGTCCAGGTCCAGAGCACAGAAAGAGAAGGAGCCAGCTCCATCCTGCCTGGCGGGAGAGACACCTAACTCTGGGAACAAGCCATCCTGGGAACCGCCAAAGGGCCATTTAAAGGGCAGGGGTGTAAACTTCTGTATAGTGCAGAGCCAGAGGTGACTACATGCCTCATCTAAGTGTTAGAGTTGGCTGGAATGAATCTGAATGTTGGTACTTTCCAGCGTGGAATTCAGCATAACATCCCCTCCATCTCAGCAGCTTCCCAGAGCTTCTTGATATACTGAGTCACATAACCTGAATGAGAATCAACGCTCCACACAGAGGGTAACACAGACATCCAAGGTATACAGATCTTATTTTTGCATATGTCTTTTATCAAAAGCACAACTCTGCACACAAAACACAGGTCCAGGGCCAGTACGTTTAAATAGGCCATGGTTTGAAAACCAAGGCTTTCAGGCCCAATCTCAGCTATCTCTATGATACTCAGTAATCAAATGAAAATACAATTATAAAAAATAAAAGTGGTTATGTATCTGAAAAAAATATGGGTATTGTCATAACAGCTGTATCAAGGTGCCTACACCGTCATTAGCTGTTGAGAAAAATCACAGCTAAGCATTCCCCACAGGATTCCTTGGCAGGATGCCATGAAGAAACTTTCAGATCTTTCATCCTTCTTTAGTAATTTTACCTCTGCTTCACTGCAATCCAAAATAGCATGCATTAGGGGCATATCTCCTAAATAATAGGCTGGGCTAAAAAGGTCTGTCCAGGAATTCTGCCCTTTACTAGCAGACTAAATGCTCCTACATGGTCTCCTCCCTGGCCACACTCACGCCCATCTGCTCACATGGCTTTGTGCCTGTGGCAGGTTGGTGTGCCAGCTTCACTAGGTCAGGGCTGCCAAGCTGTGACAGCAGTAGATGGACAACCTGCCTCATGCTACCATGCTCTATTTTCCAAAATCAGCCCTCTTTAGACTGGCTTCATGCATCAAGTATCAGGTAGCAAACGGAAGGTACCTGAAGGATGGAGAAAGGAAAACACAAAAGGTTTGGGGGTATTTGCTATTTCCAAAAAAGCAGGCTTCTAGGAAACATATAAAGCCCATTTTGGGATATAAGATATTATAAAAATATTGCCCATAGGAACTCTCTGAAAGCAAACCTTTGGCAGAGTTTCAGTAGTTGCATTAGGCAACCCTTAAGCAAAAGAATTACTCCTAACTCTTCCGGGCAGGGACTTACTCTTTTATTTGTGTGTGAAGTACCTCTCTTACTTAAGGCTAATTAATAAACAAACAGTATTGACAAAACAGATATCATCCAGAATGAGGTCAACGCAGGGGGTGCACGACACACAAGGTGCCTGCTCGTTACCGGCCATGCGCAGCTCAGTCTGGCTCCAAGCACACATCCTGTACTTCCAAGTGAGGTGAAGGTGAGGTGTTTCAGCTTTTGCACAAGAAGTGATATTTCAGAGTGTGTTTGAATTCAGACACAGCCTCACCCTGAGTGAGGTTAGCAAGGGTGAGGCCAACCTTGCTCAGGCAAAACTAAAGCAAACACACAGGAAAACCTCTGTTCCTGCTGTGGGAAGGGATCAGTGAAAAGGAAGAGTTCTCCCATCCAGGATCCTCGTCCTTTCCTCTCCAGCCAGCTCCTGCCAGACTTAGAGCTTCCCAAAACCTGCAGCTTGCAAGGGATCCCAGAGGGGAACAGAGGAACAAAAGCACTTTTTCATTAACACCTTTTTTAATTACAGAGAGGAAAAAAAAAAAGTGTGGTG
Organism: Chauna torquata; assembly: GCA_013399475.1. NCBI lineage: Eukaryota > Metazoa > Chordata > Aves > Anseriformes > Anhimidae > Chauna > Chauna torquata. Next base: position 565,743 of record VXAL01005842.1, read on the forward strand.
TAAGTGGTCCTCACCAGTACAGAAAAGAGACTTGGTATCAACATCTGTGTAAACAGCCCTGGCTGGGAGCACAATAGCTCTGCCCGTGCTATCAGAAGAGGGAGCCAATAAAGATATTTTGAGATTTCAGAGCATAAATCACTGTCAGGAGGCAAGGCCACATTTTCTTGGTGTAAATACCAGGAGTAGTTAGTGTTCTGCTCCTAAAACTGAAAGTCAGCTAATTTTGTATGCTAAATGTTGTGGAAAATAAGAAAATTTGGGGCTGAAAGAGCAGCTCAGATGCTACAGGTCTTACCTCCAGGAAAAAAACAGGCAAGTCTGGGGGTCTTGGTGCAGTTGCCAGAGACTGAACAGGTGCCTGGAGTGAACTCTGAGAAACACGTACCAGTCAGGGAGGCAGCACGTCCACAGACAGCCCTGGGAAGGCAGAGATTTCCCTGACTCCAGCCCCATTTTCTGCATATAAATGAAATGTTTTAGGCTGTCATTCAAAGGTTTTCTACAAATATTAAAAACTGATGCACACCAAAGTCAACTCAAGAAGATTAAATATATATATATATTTCTTACTGGTAAGAAATTTGTGTCCCTAGAAAAGGAGCTGATGGGGTGACATTGTACTGGGTGCTCATTTAGTTGGGATATTCAGTAGCTGTGAAAGTCACAAAGTTAAGGCTAACATAATTGCTAAAATAAAGGATAAAAGAACCAAAAAAGTGTTTGTTTCTCTTTATTGCAATGCAACTGCACAAGCATGAGACAAGTACAGTACCTATTATCAAACCATGAGAAATAGCTGAAGATTTCCTGGTAAAGAACAAGGGGAAAAAACTCTATAAATTTAGAGAAAGAATTACCATAAATGGCACCTGAATGAATAGTCTCCAGTGACCAAATTAAGAAGAACAGGGCAAGGAAGTATCACAAAAAGTATTAAAAGATCACAGCTCTCCATATAATGATGCTCTCCTCTAGATGCAGCACCTGGTGCCTTCCCATCCATGCCGCTTCCATGGCACATCATGCCACTGAAAATTGAAACTGAATTCAGTTGACTGTTTCACTACTCTAAATGGATTGCATATAAAATGCCAGCTCATGGCCAGCATCTGCTCCACAAGCCAAGAGGAGCCCAGGTCTTCATGTCCCTTCCCATGGGAACCCTAACAACCCTTGCATTTTCCCCCAGCAGGACAGCTTTTCTGGAGGATACCCATCATCTCCCCAAACAGCAGGGAGTGGTAAAATAGAACAAGAAGAGCCATGCTGAAATAGTGTATTGTTGTCTCCAGGAGGGAAGGCCTTCCTGAGGAACCATGTCAAAAATGAACCTGGTCTGGGACTATGAGTCCTGGACTGTGCTTCAGTCCTCAGGACTGCACACATGCATTCCTGGCGATGTAGAAAATTATCCCCAGCAAAGCTGGTCACATATCAACCAACACGCGTCTCGCTGCTTCCAGGAGTCCGCTTGTGGCAAGAAGGTGAACACGCAGAGACAGAATGTGCATAGATCATTACAGGAGCCACAGAGAGCAGAACAGAGAGTGATAGAGCAGTAATGGAAAGCCAGGAGTGTGACAGTGGGGATGTGACATGTCTGATCCTCAGCATTAAATGACCTTGTGCATCTTATGGAAAAAGAATAATGTAATAGTTCTCCATTGATCCCACTTCTGGTTTGACCTCTGAATATGTCTGCTTACCTATTAGACTCACCATCCATGACATTCTTTAAAAATTAAGTACACAAGCGAAAATGTAGAACAACAAAAAACGTACAGGGCTTGACTAAACACCTCCAAGTTTCTTCTACCCATATTCATTTCTTCTGCTCCAACCACCTCCTTTCATTGGTTCAATTCAATTTGCAGTTATTTATATTGCCATGGAACAAAGAGCTTCAAGCTGAGATCAAGACTCCACCATGGCAGCCACTGGCTCAGCACCATGGCAGGTGCCGCCTGCTGCCTCAAAGGGAAACAAAACCAAGGGCTGGGGAACAAATGCAGGAACTGGGGTGAGTAGCCCAAGGGGATATTGGCCACCATAACCAGGTCTTGTGTGCCTTAGCCCAGCTGGGTCTGGATGGCACTGAGGCTGAGGGCACCATAATGGCTTCAATTCTTTTCAGCAATACAAGTAAAGCAAGCCATCCTGTTTTATTTTATTAAAGTCATATGTTATTCTGGAATTCTGTGTTACTGTTGTTCTGCCTGCTTAGTCTGGCAGTCTAAGTATATTTGAAAACCAATAAAATAAAATATTACCAAAAACATAATACTCTAGAAATCCACTCCCTTCTGTAATTACAGTTTAACGTCTAACATACTTTGTGTTTCACATTCAGAAAACTTTGATACAGTACTTAGACTGAAATTATGGTGCACCAGAGTAACATACATTTGCTGGCAATGAAAATGGGAAATAATTTCTCTTTTATAATTAGGGGATGTCTGCAGGATGGAGGTGCTATTTGTTTGTCATCACAGAATATGCCTGCCTTGTGTCAGGCAATCAGTTTGACATGTGGAGTTAACTTTAGGTTATCCAGACCAGGCACATGTATTTGTTCTCCATTTTCTCTACTGTCTCACAGCAAGTAGGCATGTTATACATAACAGCAGTGTTTTCTTGTAAGGAATGTTTGTTTGTTATTTTTTCAATCTCTTATTCTCAAAATACTCTGTTAGCAAAACCACAAAGAGACATATCCCTTATCCACATGAATTAAGAGACCACAAGTTTTAAGAATCAAAATAATAAAAAATACTGAAAGGACTTGTGCTGCTATATAGTGATGGGGAAATACTTGGGTTTTACTCCTTTGCCAGCATTTGTGGCATACTTCTAGACACGATGTTAGTAATACAGACCATGTGAACAAAGTTTGGAAAGCAACATCTTTTAATTGAATGGCTCCAGCAGTAATTATTATTTGCTCTCTTGTTAATTAACAATTTACAAATGGCAGCCAGAGCAGTATGGTTAATTTACTTCTTCAAGATGACTTAAAGCTGGAAAAGGGCTGCAACTACCTTCCATCAGAATTTTGCCTTTTTTACTGGCAATTTCTGTTTGACCTTGTAAGGGAAGTCAGAGACTGAAATAGGAAGAAAAAAAAAAAAAAGAATTCGTGTAATCTATGTCCTGCTTGCCAAAGTTTCTTAGTCTATTCACAGGCAATTTTCTATCTCCAGGAGAAGACGCTAATCACAGCTGAATAGTGACTTAAAATCCAGTCTACGTCACTTGCTTAGATCCAGAAAAATAAGTTTAACGCTCATACTATGGGGTTTCTCTTCTTTACATGACCTGGGTATATAGCACACACTTTCCTTCAAGACAGTAATTTCCATTGATTTCAATAAAATAGCAGTACCAGCACAGCTGGTCAATCCCTGGCTCTTACCCTGCTGAATTCAGTCAACAATTCAATTATGAATTCAGCAGATGTTTCAGCTCTTCGGGCCACCGGGAATTTCTCAGCTCCAGCGCTCCGGTGAGGCCAAATTTTCAAAAGTGGCCTCAAAAGTGGAATGGTCTCTCCAGGGAGGCCGTGGAAGAACCACTGCTCGGGACACTTAAAACCAGAGACAAAATAGTGGTAATTATCCTACAGGGAGCACTCTTCTCTGGAAAGCTAAGGTATAGAGAACTTAGTAGGTCTTATTCATCTCCAGTTGCTGTGATCATAGGAAAAACCGAGCACGAAGAACTGGAGCTCGCTGTCTACTTATGTATGCAAATTGTCTTCTTTGTGCCTACATTAAACAACAGCCCGTGCAGAAGTAAACCGGATAGGTAATTATCTAGTCTGAATGTGCACATGGTCTTGCACATGGAGAGGCGATGAGATGAGATGAGAGCATGCACATATTTAGTATGCACCCTTTTACGGGCTGCTTTTGAAAACTTGATCCTTAGACAGATATACAAAAAGATTGTTGTGATTATCTGGCATTTCCTCAAGATCAAGAAGTACAGTCACAAGAATCATACATTCTCCTTCATAATATAGGGATATGATCATAACTCAAACGTCATTTAACAAGGTAATACAAAAAGCAGTACATACTCCTGTCATTATGCTGTGCAACCGCAGGGCAGCAGACCATTGTCTGAGCACCGCTTCTCTCCCAAAGTCTTTTTAATCCATCAAGCTCTACACAAAGTTTTATGCAGAAAAATAAAGGCCATTTTATTTTCTGAATGATCTCATTAATTCCTATGCAGGATATTTTCTACTTCACATAATGTACTGACAATTTCTTACCCAAGAACAGAAGGAACTGGCAAGCAAAGGCTCACCTTCAGCGAGGCTGCTGTTCACTGCTCCTTTTTGAAAGTGTCCTCTGCAATTTTACCCAATTTACCAAATTTACCCAACCCTGAGATTAATGTGAAAAATAATGCAGGACCACTATCATAAAACCAGATAGAATAAGACCTTGTGGGAGCTGAGATGAAGCTGTTTACATGTTCTACCTTGAAAGAGAAGTCAGAGAAGGAACTTGTTAAGGTCCAGGTTGCAAGGACTTCCCAACAAGCACTCCAGTCTTCAGTTTCCTTGGGATTAACCAAATCTATTCATTGATCTATTTATTTTATTTTTATAAGCATGCTGGAACTATCTGCACTGCCTTAGAAAATCACTAAAACTAACTCTGGCAGTGGTCTCCAACGTGTTGTGGACAGTGCCTTGTCTTTGTAGAACACCATATTATCATGGCTCTATATCAACTGGAAAAGAAAATGTTTGAGAGTGGCAAACTTTTTTCAGATGATACAGAATTAGCAAGTGCTAGCAACAGCTACCAGAGCACCAAAGTTTAGGGCAATAAACAAAACAACTGGCAAGGGGAGTATGTTTCTCATTGATTTTAGCAACTTGAAATCAGGTGGTAATTCAATGAATTCCAGTAAAAACAAATGATCGGTACAGAGATCTCAGCAAAGAACAGCAGAGCTGAGAAGATCACACCGTGCCTCTGTCTTTGGGGCTGAGAGTTACGAACATTTGACGGAAGGTTTGTGTAACATCATGTGGGGTGAAGCAGAGTCCAGACCTCCATCTTGCCAGCTGCTGTGCCAGGGCATTCAGCACCAAATGCCAATTAATCATCTCTTCGTGGTCCTTCACCTAGGGACACAGATGTTGAGACTCTCTCTCCTTCTGCCATCCACTTCCCAGTGTGCGAGCAGCCTGGGAAAAATATCAGACTGACAATACTGAAAGGCAAAGTTGTCACATTTTCTCCTGCACATAAAGGAAATAAGAAATCAGACTTCCATAAATCGTGCTGACAGCCTCCCTGAAATGAGACACACTGTCCAGTTTGAGTCCTGGATGTCTCTACGCCGTGTGCTAACAAGGGGTACATGTAAACGCCAACTGTCGCCTTGGCTTTCATGCCATCAGTGCAATCAAGCTGGAAGGAGGACAACTCCCCACCTCTCAGGAGCAGCTCATGACCCTGAGCAGTGACTTGAAGTCACAGCTGGACACAGCTGGAGCCACAGCACCTGCCTGGGGAGAGGTTGCCACCTCACTGGCTGTGTCCCCCCTGAGCCCAATGCTCCTCAGGTCCTGGGCATCAGCTCAATGCTTGTTTGTTTGTTTTAACTTTTTTTTTGTGAGATGTTGTTACTTTGTTTTTCTTTTTGCATCGCTGCCAAATTTGCAAAACTGAAGGCACTCAGGAAGCCAAGGGATGTATCCATTGAGGCATGCAGAGAGAGTCCCATCTTCCGCTAAGATCACAAGACATCCCTGGAGAACAGGTCTTGTAACCAATATGTGAAATACAGTGAAATTCCCAGCTCTCAGCCAAAGCAAGGTCTCGTTTGGTTCACAAGGGCTCACTGAGAGCAAACCAAGAGACTTCACAGTGGAAAAAGGCACTTAAAGCTTTGTGCCTGGCAGAGGGTTAAAAGCATGTTGTGCTCACCCAGGGCTTCTCCACACGCCTGCGTCCCACTCAGCAGAGCAGTGCCAGGCCCTGCACCCCCGGTACCCAAGCAGGGTGAAGATCTCGCGCTGGGGATGGAGCATGCAGCAGCCCTAGAACCAGCCCTTCCCTGCATCGACTCTTGAGCTGCACAGCAAGAACGCACCAAGGCCATCACCTCCCTCAAAGATCACTCGGTGCCAGGGTACTGACAGCAAGGGGGGAAAGCTTAGAAACTCATGCCGGGCTCTCATGTTTTATTTTTACTGAGAAACAAGGAATTGCCACAGCGGAGGAGATCAGTCACAAGACCCTGTGCCTCGTCAGGCCCCCACCCGGCCCCATCCAGCACATTGGGCACAAGGGGATGGCTCCTGCCCGACGGCCCCACCATCCTCGCACGAGCTGTGGTGCGGGGCTTGATTATCCCTACTGTTATCTGAGCTCCAGGGCTACGTGTTTTAATAATGGCCATAAAATTATCCAGTCCTCTCTGAAACCCCGCCACGGCGTTTGTTTCAATGACCCCCTGTGGTAGTGAATTCGGCAGATTGACTATGTATTGTATGAAGAAGGATTTCCTTTTGTTTGTTCACAAAGCATTGCCCTTTAATTTAATCATACGTCCCTTTGCTCTTGTACAGTTAGCTGTACTCTACCCATTCCCCCTCCTCTTTTATACAATCTGGACATCTCCAAACCATTCCTGTGCTACCTCTAATTATTTCTCTTAATTCAGTTATTAAAAAATGTCTGCTTGCAGCAGAGGCATTGCGGATCTTTAGTAAAATTGATACAAATATTTTATTAAGATAATTAATAACGTTCGGCACAAGCTTGTTTGGGAGAGCATTTGAGAAACTGAATGGGTCTGAAATTTGAAACAGATGCAAGACATATTCATAAATAAAACCAGACCAAGTCAAACTGTGGCCTGCATAATAAGACATCACTCACTCTGTTTGCTATATATTTACAGACATGTTGTTAGCTGCATTTATTACAAAAGTTAGGTGCTTATTTGGAAGCTTTCACTTCTGTGAGCTTGTGATACATTCTGTAAAACAAGAACCATAAATCATAGTGCGCTGGTTTGAAAACCATGTACCTCCAGATAACTAGCACTTGTCATTAGATTGTCTAAAACAGAGAATTAGCCAAAATACAGATGGAGAGGAAACACAGACTGTTTACTTTGAGGACTTTGGACAAGAGCCCAAATAAATTACTATCGATATGGATATAGCATTTCTCAAGAGTTATATGGCAAAAAGTGCAAGAAAATACTCTGACAGAGAAAATAAATAAAGCTGACAGGGATTTAATTCTGTAGATCCTGTACTGTGGATAAAAATTAGAAACATTAAGGCACTAAATCATTTTACCAGTACTTTAAACAATAGGAGCAGACTTGGATGGTACTGTACAAGTTCAGAACTGTCTCTTTTGTAGACTGGATAAATATTCAGCATTGTAACACTTTTCACACTTCCCATACACTGCATGACCTATTTCCCAGTCCTTTTTCATGTGGGACAGGTTTTATATAAAATAGAAATTCCTCTTGCTTCTTACAGATTGGAGTTGATTAAATATTCTACTGATAAAGGGTAAGCAAATGTCAGATTCAATATAATAAAAAGAGAAATGAGAGTTCATACAAGCAGCAAAGCAAACAATCCATTTTCATACTTTATTAGAAACATTTATTGCCATAATGACTGCATTATACTAAGCAAGCAGGTGGAAAGGTGCTCTGTGCAAGATATTCTCAAATATCTTTATTTTGAGGATTTTATATCTCCAATATTTAGACAGATGTTTTATTCCCTATAATATAGTCAGAGTATGAAATGCTGTAATTTCAGTTACTACATAAGGATCAAAATTGTACTTGAAGATCACGGCCTGTCATTGTGATTTCAACAATAATGGTAGACCATTAAATGCTCAATTTTTCTGCTTTAACTTTATATTCCCAATGGTGAGTTGCTTTAGATATAGATGGTAGATCTCTGTGTGCACCGGCAAATGCTCTGCCCAAATTTGCGGAACACATTGCGAGTGCACTTCTCAGTTATTTTGCTCCCTATACGATTTTATGGATACGCAAGTCTGATCCTGGGCCTGAATGGAAATGACAGAGATAGCCAGTTTTTCCTTCTGCGGGCTCCACCACTATCAAACAGCTGGCACTCGTTATCTTAACAAACAGTGGGAACTGTAATTAAGCAGATCTGTCTTCAATAAGACACCAGTGCCACCAGTGCTACCCTTTGTAACAAGAATAGTTGCTTGTTTCAGAGCTTGACTTTCTCTTAATTTACCAAATCAGGAAGCCAAGTCAGCAAATAATTTAACAAAAGATTTCATTATTGTGCTTCATTTAATTTAAGAAAGAATGTAACCTATGTTCAGTGCCCAGGGCCCAGGCTTGCATTCCTCCCACAGCCAAACTCCCCATTAAAGTCAGTGGGAGCTTTGGCTGTGTGAGTAACACAAGACCAATTCCACTCTTAGGATTTTCCTTATCATTTTATGGCAAATGCATTTTATTTTCAAGGATTCTTTTACTTTGCCATAAATTTTGAAATATATGTCAGTTCGAGTTTAGGATAAGAAAAAAGAAAAAGAGGAAAAGCCTGACATATTAACCAAGAAATTTACTACCAAGTCTCTTCTTTTTATTAACAAAGATCATTAAGACATCAGTTTTTCTTTTACTGGCAGCATTCCACAGCCAGAGTATTCACAATGTGTAGGACACTTTCATTTTGTAATCTGGAGGATACAGTATATTAATTTTCAGGATTTATCACAAGAAAAGTGAAGTCATACTAAGTACAGTAGGTGTAACTAACTTTCATGTCAAAAAAAGCTGTAAAGAGTGCCAGAAGCTCTGCTGGGCTAATAATAAGCTAAAAGGATATAAACTTGATTAGTCTCACTTAAGAAGCAAGAAGATAAAGTAAGCTTGAAAAGGCCTTTGCTCTTCCTTTAACTTCAGTGGGTTGAAGAGAATCATGAAGCTCATTGCCATGAGATACTTGCTGTAATGCCAGTACAGTTATTAGCCATATGTTGATTTATACCGTACTGCACCCCTCTGCAACCACACCAGCAGAATTCGTAATTCTGTCCAAAACACCAAAATCTTCGCAACATCTCAGAGCTGTCATATTGTGTCACATTCCCTTATGTGCCCCTGGCGTGGTGATGTGAAGCCTCCTTATTAAAAGCTTCTGGCTACCAGAGGGAAATTGTTCCCCAAAAGGAGGATGAGGGATGTCCTTCCCCTGCTCCTGAGCACAGTGCCCACAGATGCTACGCGCCCTCCTCGCGCCCAAGCCTGCGGCAGGCACTCAGAGGCTCCTTGCTGCTCCCTGCCACAGTGGGAACCTGCGGGACACCTGAAACTGGAGCTGGGACCAAGCCAACCTGCCAGGGCAGCAGAGCTGGGACAAAGAGGAGCCACCTGGTGCTCTCCTTCGGTTAGGGGAAGCTCGGTGCTGACACACTTACCCAGTCTGCTGATAAATTGCTCAGCACCACTATGCAGGCAGTAAAGCAGCTCATGCCTCGGGTTCACTGCCGCCATGGCATCTTTGCACCTACTGCAGCATCTGCTGCCCTGCGGTACAGTGGGCTTTTGTACGGACTGTGCACGGGTCAGAAATGCAGCGAGTCAGGTGGAGCTACCTGCAATGTCTCAGACAGGTAAAACGAAAGTATGACCTTAAGTGTGTTGTAACTTTGTGTTCCTAATAGGAAAATGCATCAAAAACCACAGAAGGGCATCAAATTGTGGTAAATTGTCACCACAACCCAGTCTTGGGTTTATCCTTTACTCCTGGGGAAGGAACACTGTGTTCATTTTCCAAAAATCTCTGAGCCTGAGACACAAAACTATGCAGGGATATACTTGAGCACATGGCTGTGACTATTGCTTGCATTTCCACACCGTTACATACCTATGGTTTTTTTAACCCTTGAGAACTAAACCAGTTAGGAATAATACCTTTTAGTGGAGTCTGAGAACTATTCTCCCTGTGTTTTCACTGTCCTCACTTAACCGTTCCTCCCAAAGCACCTCGTGCTTTTTGCAGCGGAGTTGACGATGACTGCCAGTTAGCCAGCTCCTTTCTTGTCATTTTCTCAGAAATCACAAGTCTCCCTTACCCCCAGGTAAATCAGCAGTAACCTGACTGAAAAATGACTTCTGGTCATTCAAGAAGAAAATCAGTCCAGTTTGCAAACCAAGCCTGGGGAAGAGGACACAGACTCAGGTTTGTGCTCAACAAAAAGAAAGCTGGACAACAGCTTTGAGTCACTGAGCGTTTCCCCAAGTGAGCACGTTGTGACGGGAGCAGCATCCTAATGAAGAAAAACAGTATATTATCAAATGTGAATTGTAGTTAATGGTGCATATGGTTCTGCATGCTGATATTGATTATTACAGATTAAGATAAGTTTCGGGACGGAATATAGTTGGTGTGTGCAGTGACACCTGCAAATCGGGATTCTCCATCAGGTGCCACGTCTGCACGGCACCACATGTACTGTAGGGACACACAGAGGTGGCACCAGGAGGGCAGATGGGGCCTCAGGGAAGGAAATGGGAACCTGTGCAGGAAACGCACCCAAAAAAGGATGAGCACCAGAAGGGGAAAGCAGAGCAGGAAGGAGACTGAGTGTGGGAGGGGAGAAAGAGGCAAATGAGAGGTGATGGAGCAAATGCCTCAAAGCAAGTGCAGGTGGGCTGAGACCTGAGCCTCAAAAAGAGGAAAATATATTCAAGACCATCAGAAGAGTGTTATCAGGGTAGGTCATACCCCAGGAAACACCAGGGCTTGGGATGTCCCTGGGAGGGCAGACAGGAGGCACATGTCCCAGTGACCGGCACAGGGAGGTCACCAAGTCTGGGGGGCAAAACACTCATTGCTGCTCACAGCTACAGGCACAGCTCCAACACAGAAGATATTTTTTTCTCCCCTTATTATATCCTTCGTAAGCACTTTGTACCCAGTTATCGTACATATACTTTTGCTAGAAAGAAATAAAATTGCTGGTGTGAAGTGAGACATGATCTGCAGAAAAAGTCAAAGATCTAGGTTTGGAGACATATTTGTTTTTATTTCCTGGTTTGGGCCAGAACAAAGAAATTGTATTTGTAGAATAAGTTACTCACTGCCAGCTGTAACTCTGGTTACAGACTCTTTCAGCAACAAGAGGCACCAGAACATGAAATCTAACCACCAAGCCCCTTGAAAGGGTTTGGACTGATCCAGGCTTTGAACCACTCAGTTCAGGGATGAAGAAGACAACAGCTATAGATATGCTTTTATTGTACAAGGCAGAGATAAGGTTGCAGCACTTGCTCCAAGGTGTGTGTCGTGCATGCAATGAAAAAACTGTGCCCACTTCAGCAAGAAACCTCCCAGGAAAGCACGAAACCGCTACAAGCTCATGTTTCAGGAGGCCAGGCAAGCAAAAGGTTTAACAGATGTAATTATCTGGAGCTTTTGCAAAGCAAGGCTGTGCTTACCTTCACACAGCCATCAGCCCTGCTTGCTCTCACCACCAAGCTCAGTGTAGCTTTGAAATTCAAATGTGCTTCAGCTGGATGGGCTTTAGAGGAAGGAAGGCTCAGTCAACACCACAGTGCACGTGGCTTGTAAAGCTTTTTTTGTGGTTGGCTTGGTCCTAATTTGTCAGCAAAGCAAAGCAGGCCAGGTAGGGGGAAGAGTAACCCCCTACTCCAGGGAGGTGGAAAATCTCAGCTTTGGAAAAGTATAATACAGGAAGCTCCTAGATTTGTCTGGGTCTCCTGAAAGCAACATTTGGGGATGCCATGCTGGATGCCCCACAGAGGCAAGCCAAGCACAAGCGACCTTAGTGCTTCGGAAACTAGGTCATGACCTGGTGACCGAGCCCTGACAGTCTGCTGTCTACCTGTCCCCAACATATCATAACAATTTAAGCACCAAAACTCAGCCACATAATTAGCAGAAGAAACTGACGGTTTCTGCTGCAAGGCTGTGATTAAATTAGTCATTTATGGATTTCTGAAAGAAAGGAGACTAAAATGTTTTATAGTGTAGTTAAAAGACCCATTGAATGATTCCCTCATGTTGAACATTTCCTAATGTCAGAAGCAGGGTGGATGACATAGAAATCATAAATCCAATTGAGAAGTGTTAAAAATCACTTTATTCTGCCAACTTACTAGAAATCCAATAAAATGGTATGGGAGAATTTATTTGTATATGTGTAATATATATGTGTGAAATTAAGGCAGTGGAGGGGTCCATGTGTGGCACGAGGAAAACAGGGCTCAGTTCTCCACCACCCACCTATCTCAGAAGGGGTAGAAACTGGATGCAGGAAAACTATTCAGGGTTGATGGCTTTGGGAGGCATCAGCAGTGAGCAAAGGCAGTGGGGACGGAGCGGGGATGTAGGACAGGGGCTACATTTTTGGGGTCAGTTCTGGCTGGTGGTCCTGCAATGCCCAAGCACAGGGGACAGCCCCAGTGCCTCTAGTTCAGTCACTCTTTATTTCTACACTTTTCTTTTTATGTTGTATACTAATTCATTTTTTCACTGCATGGAGTGGGACTTCTGAGAGGTATGAAATGACAAAATGCAGCTCTGTTTTCCAGCCGGATTCCCTGTGTGTACGTGCCTCTGGTGTCTGACTCGGCTTCCAGCTCTATCAACATATCCAACAGAGCCTGGGGCAAAGCTGGAGAAAAACACCCAGTGCATTCAATTTACAAACAGAAATAAACACCTTTTCAGCAGGTTCTACATAATCACTAAACAAAACCAGGGGAGAGGAAAAAAATGCACAACACAACATTTTTTATCTCATTGGTGTGCGGCTGTGACCCTTTATTTTTTCGAGGAAATAACACTATTACTGAAAGATGTCTAGCACTGGGATCTCGAGCGGCATAGCAACGTCCCTGCATGTTTGCTGCAAGCTGCTGCCCGGCTCTTGTGTCCCACATCGGCAAGGCTGTGCCTACCCAGGGCCGGTGCCCCTGATCCCTCCTGGGTGGCACCGGCACCATCCCCAAGATCGAAGCCACCTCGCAATGCCAGCGGCTCTCAGCTGCAGCTGCCCTGCATAACTTCATTGGAACAAGCAAAAATGAGCCAGATATGAAAACGTCTGAGGCAATAAATTAGCACACAGCAGGGGGGTGAGAACTTAATCCCTCCTAGTCCAAACAGTCCCTGACACCCATGAGGCTTATAGGAGGTGGGACACCGTGGCGGTACGGGAGCACGAATGATCATTCCCAAATGATTTGAGGCATTGCAGTAGGTACACGATGTGGTTCTGGGAGGGAACCTGTGCAGAGTTCCACAGTGTTTGTGTACTGAATGCAGGTTAACCTGCCTGTGCACTTCTCTGGCTTCCTTGTTTTGATTCACCCAGAAAGCGTGTGCTTTAAGTTTAAGCAGAACTTTATTATTTTAAGTCTTTGTTGAATGTCTTATTGTAAGTGCTCACTTTTCATGGGAAGGCTAATAATGTATAACTTATGCTCACATAACAAAACATTACAGCCTTGACTGTACGCATTTACTTATACAATGATTAAACAACTGAGATAGAATCAACATGAAGCTGAACATTAGCAGTCAGCTTCTAACAATAAGTATCTTTACAGCAATTTAATATTTACTGCAAAGAACCGCAATACCTATATGAAACTAATATACTGAAAGTTTCAAAATGCATTTTTTAATATAACTGACATATATTTCTGCAATACCTTCTCCCAGAAAAATAACATCAGCCTGCTATTTAGCATTGATAGCAGATAAACAAAAATGGTGTAGCCAAGAACTTTATTGCTGAATTGAATTAAGCGTCCTGGGAAACATATTTAATTTGGTGCTTTCTCTAATACTATGCCAAGTCCTCTTTCCAGGTACACCCATGTAAACCTAAACTTCAGGTTTTACTAGAAGGCTGGGTTTTCCTACATTCTGATGCATATATATTGAAACTAAAGAAACCTATGACCTCATAGACAGATTGAGAGAGCACTTAGATACTTCATTCCCCTTATTTGGCTGAAATTCAGAAATACAAACAGAAGATGAAAAGATGGAATCCAGAATTTACTCACAGCTTCACACTCCTCACATTGATCTGCTGGGTGCAACACAGCTTTCTCCTTGAAAACATCCAGCTGCTAGTGACCCCAAGACCTTCTGGCTCCTCCGGAAGAGCAATAAATAATTACAAGATGAAGTGCACAGAGATATAATAGTGGCACATTCGCATTCTGTGTGTCAGATAATAGGGCTGGTCACCAAACTCACCACAAACTTCCACAGCCTGCCCATGCTACACTGCTCTGGGAAGAAATGGCTCTAGATTTGTGCCCAGGAGATTCGTGCCCAGGAGAGTACAACATAGACCCATTGCATTGGGTTGAAACATCAGGTTGCAACTTTATTTATGCTCAGGTATGAAATAACCATAACTATTTGCAACTCTGTCCTGCAGTCCAAATGTGGCTTTGAAAAGTCATAGGCTGTGGAAATCAGTGTTGTCTTAGAGGCAGTCTGGGACAAGAAGTGGTGATATATGGATCCCACCACACCTGCAGATGTTGGCACTGCTTCTAAAGCTCAAAGTCCACCAGCACATGGGCTTCTTGCAGGCTGGCCCTTGCTGACAGCACCAGGCCAGCTCTGCCCATCTCACTGACCACTGAAGGCTGGACCGTGGTTCTGCTTCCTGGGACTCATCACACTCCTCTCAGAGCTGCTTAAAAATTGAGTACAATGTTAGCATTATACAAATGGTTTCACATCCCAAACGCTATGGAAAAATATGAAAATATGACCATTTTGGACTGTGGCATCTCCACTCGCCCTGTGCAGCTGAGGAGGTGTGGGAGCTGTGCACAGGCAGCCCAGGCCCCGCTCCAGCAGGGCACGCTGCCCTGAAAGCACCATTCATCTCTGGTGATGGACACTTTAGAGCAGTGCTTCTCAATTGTTTCAAGTTGAAAGAGCATCAAGCCCTTTTGAGGAAAACCTACAGATCACCTTGGAAAGAGTCACCACAACTGTCTCTCTGTGCTCTCCGTCTAAAACTTTGTGTGTTCATGTATTGTTCCCTTTTCACACAGTTTGGCTTTTTGTGTGTTTGGGAGGGCATGGGTGTGTTTGGTTACCCCAAACAGAGTCACAGATCACTTCACAACGTCATATGGCTCACCGGTGGCTCCAGGACCATGAGAAAATAAAAGTAGGCTGCAGTATTGAGAAAATGATGTATGTCCACGTTTATACCTAACAAAATCAGACTTGATTCTTCACCTCTTTGCAGCACGTACATAGTGGTTTGCACTTGCAAAAATCCAGAACAACCTCAACATTAATGCTACCTCTCTGACAAGGTAGTTTTATATACTCAATTACTGCTGCGTTATCTTTTATCTCTACTATATGTGAAAACAGTAAAAACCAAATATATTTCACTTACTGTTCCTTCATTCAAAAGAGTTTGCCTTTGTCTTCCTTTACCCTATTCACTGACAGCAAACTTCATGAATTAACTGGCTCATGGTATAACTCATGCATGGAAATCCAATATAACCTCTTGGCTATAAGCAGTAACACTTCGCTTATCGTACACTAAAAGAATTTTTACTAGTTAATTAAGATTTGTTTGCTTAATTTTTTTCAGGCAGTTCGGGATGTTGCTATTCTGTCATTTGGCTGGGAAAATCATGATGTATACACTGTATAAAAGTGCCAAAATAAGAAATGTTAGACTGCAGTGTCTGTGGTAGTAAATCTCTTTTGTAATCCTAACTTCATATTTCCATCGAATTGTTCCTCTCGAGCTGTGCAGACAGTTGAAGTATTTGAGTATAGTCGCATATGCTTTGCTGCTGCTAACAGCCTAAAGTTAGCAATCTGGAGGCACACATACAGTGCCGAGCATGCTGTTGGCACTCCTTAGGCTGCAAAATATTACAGCACACCTTATATAGTGCTTGCTTTCGAAATTTCCTTTGCACTTTGTTTACTATATATTCCAATAGTGTAATATTAAACAAAAACAGTGTGTCCTGTGCCAGAATGATTGATTACTACACCGTGGCAAGGTCACCTCCTAGGAACAGGCTGAGTGCAGTAAGGGCTGTCTGACTCATACAGTTAACACTATATCCGCATTGTATGAATGTCACCAGCAATCCAGTGATTTATTGCTTGGAAGGCTCTGTTCAATTTTTTCTGCCTGACCAAATTGCACATTTTCTAGAAAAAGAAGCAAAAATGTTTCAGCACATGGATTACCCCAAGTCCTCATTTCTCCCACTAGGTTCAACGAGTCTTTTCAAAGATGCTGATCATCAAAACCTCATATTTTTTACTTTTTTTCCACCCTCTTCTGCCAGAGATTTGGCAAAAATGATTATTACACTAATGAAAAGGTGCAGCAGAAGATTAAGGGTTTTTTAATCAGATTTTGGTAACATCTGTGGGCCAGGAATAAGGGCAGCTGTATGTTCTGTTTCTTAATTTTAGTAAGATTTACTCTGGGTATAAAATGTTAGCCTCGGGCAAAATTTAACTGGCTTAAAAGAAAAGAAATGATAGTCTTACAGAAACCACCTAACTCAAACTGTTTGAAAACAGTGACTGAGATTAATCCCTTTTGCTCTAAGAAATTCCTACTTTCTGACAAGGAAGATATAATTATAGATTGAAAGAAATGACTTTCAAAATTAACATTCCAGCAGTCCCAGACATAATAGATACATTCATTCCTGTTGTATCTGCAAGGAAATCAAAGGAGATACATCATGTTTGAATCTGGGCTTTTATTTTCAGAACTTATAGCACATTTGCAGCACGCTGGCTCACTCGCAGCCTGGGCAGGGACGGAGAGCTGGAACCACCCCACACCCACACCAGGGCTCCAGCCCCTTGGGCTTGCTTCTGGGCTCTGCAGCTGACACACGTTGGAACCTGGAGCCACTGAAAGGGGATGGGGCTTGGGAAGGCTTTTGGGTGCCCAAAGGTTCAGGGAGGTGCTGGCTGGGAGTGGAGGTGTATGTTGTGGCGTTTCCAAAAAAATACCTTTGTCTGTAGGCATTTATCTTCATTTTTAGGTATCTTTTCCATACCTTTAAAATCTGCTTTCTCTTCCCCTTTCCATGCTATGCCACCTTTGTATTGTTAGGCCTCCGTCCTCACAGTAATAAAAAAGCAACAGAAAATATGTGGTTAACATCAGACTTTACCACAAAGAACAATAAAAATAGCTAGGTAATGTATCTTAACAAGCACTACATAATGCATCAATTAATGCTGCATCTAGTGAACTGTATGTGACACAATAACTGAGATATACGGTGTCTCCTGAACCCGTTACAATTACCCTGTTTTTTCTATTATGACAATAAGCGTATCTGTGCAATGAAACTCCCATTACCTACCTGCCCTTCAAAGAGCTCTCTGAACATCAGCTCAGAGACCATAATTTAGGAAGCAATGACTGGAACCATCTTGAGGCACTTAAGAGTGTCTTCCAGGTACCAGGATCAACATTTCCCCTAGCAGTCTTCTCCTGCTCTTGTGTGTACCTATGGACTAGTTAAATATTTTAATTTCAACCGGAAAAGAAATTAATTTGAGATGAAAGAGACTAAGGATCTAGGTACAGATGAGTATGCTATACCTTTGGTCCATAAAGTCCAAAAATCCTCCAGTTCAACCAGGAAGAGTTCATCTGTCCGGCTCATTCCAATGAAACAAGCAGAAGAAAATGTGATGACACAAAGCAAAAGTTAGCCGCACGAGCAGTGCAAACCCCAAGCCCCCCAGCTGAGGGTGGATGACAGAGCCTCCCGCCCAGGGAGCCGCCGGGCCGCCGGGAGCTAATTCTGCAGCAGCTCCATTACCACCAACACGTGACTGGGGTCATACTTCATCTTCTAATTGATATCTGCCATTGCCTCATAACTAACGATGACTAATGGTAATATCTGGAAAGACAAATAAAAGCTAATGCAAAACCAGACTGTGGTGCAGCTCCCTTTGGAAAGCTACCGGGCCATTAAGAAGCAATTCGAGGTGGAGATTGATGTGCCCCGGGGGCTGCTCCCAGGGACGTGGTGCGTCTCCGGGGCCGTGGGCAGCTCACCACCCGCTGCTCTGCAGGCGGGGACGCTCCCTGGCCCCGCTCCGCCTGTGCCGGCCCGTGCCGTGGCACCTTGCTGGGCTCTGCCAAAGGCAAACGCAGCACGAGACATCCAGCCGCACTGGGATGCGCCCACCACTGCGCCCAGGGAAGTCAACATCTGGCCACAATGGCACCTCGCTTTCTCTTTTCTGTGTTTTTTTGTTTGTTTGTTTGTTTTGGGTTTTTTTGTTTTTATTTTTTCCACCAGGCACTGTGCCACAGTGTGACTTCTCGGATGCAAAAGCTCAAGGAATTAAATCATGAAGCAGTACAGGCAGATAGTGACAATAAACACAGCTTGTTTTCAACAGGTACCACCTCGGACACACAAAAGCAGATGCAGTTTATAACAATGTAATGGCTTCATTAAACATGCTGATTTTTCGCAAGAGTCATCTATAGTGTTTCAGAAAAGTTATGCTCTTTTAATTACAAAGTTTATGTCACCCAGTGCAATTTTAATGTAATGAAACATTAAACTGGACCTTGTGCTTGATGTAAGATAAAATTATTCATTGAATATTAGACCACTAGGCCACCTACTGTTCTTTTACAAATGGTTGAACTATCACGGGGTTACAGAACTTAACATGTAAATTGCAGCAGAAGTTATAATTTCTGTTGCAAATCCCAAAAGACTGTCATTTAAGTCAAATATATGAGTGAAATTTTGCCTCTGTGCCATAATAATGCAGGGAAAATGACCAAAATCTGAACGTATCTAAAGTAATTATTAACCCAATAATAATGCACTTTTAGTTATTTAACCAAGAGCCTTAAAAATTATTAATGGCAAGTTCTTCTTATAAAAATGGAGTTTTAAACACTGGCATTTAATTTTAGGGATAACAATACTTGATCTAGCCCATTAGTGAGATCTTTTGTAAAGCCAAGCGGTCTGTGCGTTCAGAGCAATTCCTGCTCGTCGTTGAGATCATTACTGTGGCGTAAGTGAGAACAGCTTTATAAAATAATCTTTCTTAAAGTGAATTTAATATTTAACCGCACATTTGAAAATCTTGAGCAAGTTGAGCTAGATTAAAAAATCAGGGACAGAAATCCCTGCACCGAGCAGATTTGCGTGGATCCTGCTCAGAAGCCCGTTAAAACCCGCCGGATGGCTTCCTGTCATCCCCAAAGCCCTCGGACGGGGCCTGCCGTGCCTGTATAAATAGGAGAGGGCACTTGCAGGAAAATTATTCGCAGTGTCTGAGCTTGCCTCCCAGCCGCTGCCGAAGAGGAATCCGAGCAGTAACTGCGCATCGCCCTGAATCTGTAATAATAGCACCTTTCCTGTCAGTCTTTGTCCCTTCATTTCTAAACGCGATTGGGTCAGGAACAGGCAATTTACATTTTTATATAATCTTTGCTCAGGTGATTCAGCCACTCTGACGTTTTAGCATTTTGTGCAGCTTCGGGTTTCACCTCCCCTACCCATGCATTTCCATACGATGGGGGCTGCCATCCTCGCCACTGATCCACATCTATTTAGCTTCTCCCCTCGCCCTACCTGCAGCCTGTAGCAGGTTGTCAGGGAATGAATTTTCATTTTCTCCCCCGTGAGTCCATCACGTGTCTGTCACCAGAATTTGCTCTGTCTGAACTCCTCCATCCCCCTGATTTATGGCTGCTTGATGAGAGGTTGGAGGGCTCTCTGTGCAGCAATCATCTGCACCCTGGTCCGGCACCCATCTAAAGTTAGGATTTCTGATGTAAATATTTCATCCCTGCGGCACGGCAATCCTTTATGAAATTATTAAATAACTTTTTGTTGGACTGAACACCTTTGGGATATTTTTCTAGGTCAATATTCATCAGCAGACCCCGAATGGAAAGGTTAAGTGCACATTTCCTCTGCCAAATAAGAATGAATTTCAAACCTGATTGATTCTGGTCCTGGAAACCGTAAATACTTACTCCACATGGTAGATAGGTTACTAAGTCCACTCATTTCCACATCTGATATCGATAATACCCTGCTTCCCCCTTATCAGTCCCTCTCATATTTCACTGGTGCGCGGCGTGCTGGGGATCGGCCGTGCCTGCCGGGGCTGGCGGGCGGCCCCTGCTCCCCCGCACGCTTCTTCAGTGGTCCTTGAATCTTTCACCCCTGTCACTCCTCTTTCATCATTATCTGAGGTGATCGGTCAGCCCTGTGCCACCACCTGTCTCTTCGATCCGATGCCAACAGCGCTCCACGAAACTGTCACTCCAGCGCTCCTTCCATTTATAGTGAGTCTCATTAACACCTCTCTTCCCTCTGGCGATGTGCCACTACGATTTAAGATGACTGTTGTTACTAAACACGAGAAAAAAATACGTTAAAATAGTGTTAAGAGCCTGATTTAAATCTATTAAAGACTGACAATTTGGAGTTAAAAATCTCCCTCTGTGTGTGCGCGTGCTTGGGGGTGCATATATTTTACGTTACTGTATTTGTACCTACACATATCCGTACGTGCGTGCCTTCCCCCCCCCGCGGTCCCCGCAGCCTCAGTGTTGCACCTTGCCTGGGAGCAGCCGCCGCTGCCGGCCCCAGACACAAAGCCGAGCAACAAGGATTTATGCTGGGCACATAAAGGCGGCTGAGGGAAGGGAGAGGAGCCATCGGAGGCACCCGAGCATCCCTGGGGAGCCCTGGGTGCCAGCGCAGCCCCCCAGCCCCGATCCAGGGAAGCAGCCGGGCGTGCATGACATTCGGTGTGGGCAGTGCTGGGGAGGGAAACAACTGGCACCGATTAACCCCATGCATGGTGCTGCCTTCCCTTCTTTTTGCCTTCATTTTCTACCCATGAGCAAATGGGGATAATAATACCTAGAAAAAAACAACCTTCCCAGAGTGCTTCCCAGGAAGGAGACTGTGTACATACCCAAGCCACCTTCAGAAAAAAATGGTTTTGAGCTGTTTCCCCAACGATGCTTTAAAACACTTTTGCAAATTATGTGGTTAACTTTGGAGGCCAGGCCTGCACAAGAAACATTTTGCAGAAGCAAGCACTGTGGCCAGCGCACAGGGGCAGGTGTCGGCAGCTCAAACACGCCGCTGCACGGCACTCCTTGCTGGTGGACCTTCCTGTGGCCCCCGCCGCCGCCACCAGCCCTCCTGGTTACACCTGGAGATAGAGGTGTAACTGCAGGCTCCTCAGGGGTGAGCTGGTGCTCACGACCAAGCACCTGCACAATCCTTGACAAGGTCTGGGGCTTAAAGGGATTTCAAAGCCTGCAGGTTTGCTCTGCTGAGAAAATGCCATTCAGAAAGTTAGCCTTCAGTGGGGCAGGGAGTGAGCGGCTGCGTGTGTCTCACGGGTCCCACGTGCCAGTGGGCGCCCGTGCCTGATTTTACACATCTCAACTATTCCAATGCAATCGACATTTTACATGAAAAATAGTGTTGGAACAGTTTTAGTGGCTATTTTTGAAAATACAGCCTAAAATTCTGCATGCTTTTTAGGAAAATCCTACATTAAAATCAAGTGACATGAAGGACTTTATCTTTTTAAAGCCTCAGCATACTAAGAAGCATAAGCACATACAGCAGTTTGCCAACTTCAAAATAAAACATAGTACTTCTTACTGAGTTGGATTCAGCCCAAAACCTCAGATTTGACCACCCCAAACTCTGAGAAAGTACAAGAACCTGAATTTAGAACTAAAGCCAAATCTCACTACTGGTCCTTGCTTTAACACTGAGCAATGTTTTATAGTGAGCCCACTCTTGGACACCCAGGCTTCAGATGGGCTGAGGACATGCAGGCTCCTCTCCAGCAGGCAGCTCCCTGCAGGCAGAGGGGCGGCTGGCACAGGGCTCCCTGTGAATAAAGTCACAGTGAGAGAAGTGCAGGGAGCAACAAAAGGCAAGCAAGAAACCATCTTTTATTTCTATTTTTTCCTGCAATTTAGAAACAGCACTCTTTTTTTATTTTTAAATCTATAAAACATTTACGTACAGATTGAGATCTCGAATGCCAAGTCTGAGTGTGGGGTGAATTGTTTTTGCCAAGTTATACACTGTGGAAAATACACCTTTGTACCAGAAGCACTGCTATGAGCCCCTGCATGAATGGGGCTGCTGTAGCGCTTGTCCTCCAGGCAGGCTCCTGCTTTTTCCAAGCTACATTCCCAGTTATCAGAAGGGAATAACCCTTCCTATACATGGTGTTTAACCAAGGTGAGGTTATATCTAGTAACACGGTTGTTAGTTATAACACTGAGCTGTATCTCCATGTTCAGGCTAAAGCTGAAATAAAATATTCCCTCTTCTCTGTCTACCAAAATGATTTCTTGACTGTAGAGCTAGGGATCACCGGTGCCCACAAACTCAGCAAAGCAAAACATGTGTCCGATGGATGTAAATGAGAGAGGAGTGAGGCCACAGCTCTCCAAGTAACGCTCAAGCAATTCACATAAATTTCACCTACAGACAGTCATGCTCTTTCATACCTTCACATGTCTCTCTGCAAACTATGACACTCAGTCACCTCTCAGGCCAATTTTAGCATCATCTACATATTTGCCAAGCCAGACTTTTGAAAACAGATTGTGAATTACATCATTTACTATAATCTGATGGAGAAATTAAAAATAAGGACATCCAAAAGCGTAATTTTTTTTTTTCTGAAATTTTTCCTTTTTGATCACTTAGATGTATGTAAAGGTTGTGAATATAAACAGGAAGGTTTAAATGCTTTCATGGCAAACATGCACTGGCTCTGTACAAGCTGCAGCACTGCCACATTTCTTCTCCTGGATAAGAGATGATATCTCCAGAGCATGGCAGTGCTTTAGGTGATGTAGCATGGACACCCAGGAGGGCACCATTCCCCATACATATATCTCCGCACTGCGTTGTATCAGGTGGAAGCGCAAAACCAACCCTGAAGCTAAAGCGAAGCTCAGCATCCCAGAGCAAGGCACAGTATGGGCATCAGCAACATCTCCGCACAGAGCTCCCACTGTACCCAACCTTTACTGGCATCTTTCTGTCATGTCAATGCAGGGAATTGTATTTCTGGTCCTTAAGTTTGCTTTCAACATTATTGATCATGTAATCTTGTTCTATGACCTGGAACATGTCTGCCAGCATTGTTTCTTAGTGTTACAGTGTCCAAAGTCGCAAAGGAAAGTTACTGTCATGAGCCCAGGGAAAAGTCATGCTTTATGTCTAGTCTGATGCATTAAAGTGCATTAGGTTTGTCCATTTGCCTATCATCACTTCTTTGCTTTTGTGGGGCTAAATAATCTACATGCAGTGACTTCAGACTGATTTTCAGGCCATGACACCAGCCATCGTTTCCTCACAGCAGCCCGTGCTCCACGCTGGAAGCACGGCGTGGTACAGCACAGCATCTGGTTGGGTGCTGCTGCCTCGGCACTGAGCTCGGCACGACAGGAGCTAAGGGAAAGAACAGAGATCACATATCACCTGCTTGTTAAACGAATAGAGTGCTTTGTGCTTCTTGCCAACAACCATCCCAATACTACTTACCTAATTATGAACAGCATCAGTTCTGCTATTTATTATGCTTTTCCCATCCATCCTGCATGTTTCATATTCTATCTTCAGGTAACCAATGTTATGATACTGACATCAAAAGAAAAATCTGCAATGATTAGGAAGCTACTGTACTGTTGGTAATGCTTGTCCTACTCACCAGCATTGTTTATTACCTTTGTTTCCCCTACAGCCCTTCTGTCTGTTTGCCAAACACGCATGTTTACATGTTGGTCACAAGCAGGGCTCTTCCTTCACTGTAAACTTTCACAGCACAGAATGTCATCAGATCTTTGCTCCCAGTCATTCTTCCTGGCCCCAGATGCAAAGCAAGTAGGTACAAATAACATCCAAAGGCAAGTGAACATGCAGGCACTTTTCCTACATTTCCTCTTTTCTTTTTTTTTTTTTTTCAGACACTTGAAAACTTGCTGAAGCTAAAATTGCAAGCACAAATCTTTCTTCAGCCAGGAAGGAATAGTAACAGTATTTGAAGATGGGAACTTTAATTGTGCATTTCTGTTGTACAGAGTTAATTTTTACTGACATTTTCAAATAGTTTCTAATTTCAAATGTTGAGTTTTAGGCACATCTCAATCCAAAATGAGTGTGAAATTCTGACCTTGCATATACTTCTCCAAAACTTCATCTAAAATCTGTCATTGCATAGTCTATGAAAAGTATTTTCAAAAGAAAACAAAATCCTCATTTGCAGTCTCTGGCTAAACACTTTTCCTAGCAGCTGATCATCAAATACCAAAACTAAGCGCTTCCTAAATACAAATGACCACAAACAGGATGGCAAGAGCGGTAGAATTCAGCACTCCTGTGAGCATTCGTGCTTTTTATTGTTTTGAGACTAGACATGGCTTAGGTGAAGGCACCTCCCTGCCTCTACAACCTCTTCCCAAGTTTTAAATAAAAACAAAAGAAAAAGGTCATGCTTGGCTCAAAATCATCTGCTGTCACAGATCAAAGTTCTTCTTGTCTGTGGGCATGAAGAATTAGTGCAGCCCTTCTTATTTAGCCATAGGGGTTGTTCACATACAGTGAAAATAACAAATTGTAATTAAGTTTTGCTTTAAATGGACTATAAAGACTTTTTTCCATGGTTTCAGAGAAGGGAATTTTCCAGTAAGCATTTAGTTGATGCCTAGTGTAATAAAGTTTTAGGTCCAACCGTACTACAAGTAATTGTTAGAAATAGTGGTAAATAACAATAATATTCTCCACTCAGCTGCAAAATCCTACTTGCATTGACAAAAATGAGTATGTCAACCACAGTTCACCCAGGAACCATGAATTTAGTGGGAATTGAGCAGGTGAGAGGTTTGCAGCCCCTGGCACATGTGGCCTCATAAGCCCCATTCACCACATCAAAAGTCCAAAGAGATTCGAAAGGTTTTCCTTTTCCTTTTATATTCTCTTTAAATCAGAGTGTCAGTAATGAAAGTAGGTCAAAAAAGCATAACCAGAGCTCAGACTTTTGCATTTAGTCAACATCCATCTCAGTCTAATATGCACAGCATCTGCCACTCAATTGTGTCTGTGGTAAAGGCTTCCCCTTGGTGTTTAAGGAGCTTCATAGATGGAAAATAAAAAATAAATTAAAAAATAA
>VXAL01005842.1:591145-644923 GCA_013399475.1 Chauna torquata
AAGGAAAAGGAAAAGGAAAAGGAAAAGGAAAAGGAAAAGGAAAAGGAAAAGGAAAAGGAAAAGGAAAAGGAAAAGGAAAAAAGCAATACTGCAAATTGGAAATTTAGAATACAGGAAGCCACTTCACTAACAGCACCGCGACATTATCCAAAGGTGCCCGGGGGTGCCATTACACCAGGATGTGGGAGGTGAGCAGTGTTTCAGCCATCCCTTGGCCTTTCTTGATGTCCCTGCTCCAAACACATTTGCTCATCCTCTGACCTGCTGATTTGTTTATTTTTGTTGTTGATTTCCCATCTGCTAATGTTTGTTTTGTCATTTGTTTACTTCAAGTTAATGTTTCTTTGATTTTGTTGTGGAGCACTATGAGGTCCTAAATGATATGGGCCTGTGTAAAAATAAATGATGGTTATTTATCATTATCATTATTCTACTTGGCCAGGCCTTTAGCTCTCTACAGATACTGCTGTCTTCAGAGGCCTCTGACATTTTTCTTTATAACTTGGTGAGACTTCTCATTTCTAGGATGTATCCCTAATAACAAACCACATAACAAGACTGTGATCTTAATTTTCCTGAGCATATGATGGGTCACATTAATGGTGGCATGTAGAAACAACTCAAAACCCTAAATATCACTTTCCAGTGCAGCACTGGAGTCTTTTTACCATCTTAATTATTTCTTTAAAACACAAAGAAAAGTGCAAATATAGATGAAATTTGTGGAACACAAAGAAATTCAAGCTGTCCTTGGCTAAAGTGGGAAATAACATCATGGGATACAGAGCAGGGTTTACAGTGAGTAAAGTACCAGCCTGGTGCAGGGAAGTGGAAGAAGGTTAACCAAGTTAATCCTTCCCTGTTTCCTCCACTCCTCATACAAGGCCTGGAGGCTGAATCATCATTAGGAACCATATAATTGACTCATCCACAGGATTTCCTTTTTGTGTTCTGAGTTATGGCAGATTTTCCACATTCTTTTTTTTTTTTTTTTAATTTTAAACATTTGAAGCATTAAAACAGTGGGAATCCTTCATCTCCAGGTAGAAGATTTGTCCTATTAGTGAGAACACAGAGCCATTTCTAATTCAGGACACCACTACTATATATTCCCCAGCACCATTAAAATCTGCTGATTAACCAATGGACCAATGGATCTCTGTGTGCTATACAGCTGTCACATCAGATGTTTTCTCTGCTACAATTGGTGTGTAATTTTGCTGGGTTTAAGTGCAGAAGAGGGGAATTTCCTTGTGATGGTACAAATAATTCATCATAGGCTATGGCTCAAGATTGTTATGAGGGAAAGAAATATCTCACAGTTATACTGTAGTTCATCCTACACCTGACAAGAGAGTGTTTGGCACATATAGTGGAAGCTTGATAAAATGTTTTAAAATCAGACACCAAAAAAGAATTGCAAAAGAAATTCTTCTTCAAAATCATTTTGTGCTGAATTATTTCTTTTTCCTTGAAAGCCCTGTTAATATACAGAAAGCATAGCAGCTCTGCTATTAAATGTGTGCAAACAACAAAAAAAAAAGCATAATAACTCATATCATAGAAAAATGCCTTCATTTTTGTTTTGTTTTCAAAACTGATTTTACAAACAGAGAGAAGCATGTCCTATAGCAAACAGTATAAAACAAATGTTGCTAGCTTTGCTTCATTATGTGGTACATTGTAGTTTTATGCATGTACGCTGTGTGAACAAGAGGGTTAAAAGTTAAACAGTAGCCTAGGGCTAACGCACTTGCAAGCTGAACAGGTACAAAATAGGCTTTTGTTGCTTTCAAACTATTACTGTATGTCTTTAGCAGAAACTAACATAACAGGCATCTGTGTGCAAAAAATGTATTTCCTTAAGGTTTCAGGTATTATGAAATGGGACTATTTTAATGGCTGAAATGCCCATATGACCTTTAATCCAAAGTCATAAATTTGTCAGTGTCTGAAACTGGCAGGATATCATTCTTAATGAGGCTAGTTTTTAGGACTTTGTATATCAAGAGTACCATCGGAGGGTAACTCAGAAAGAAACCGCACGTGAATTCAGGGGTACAGCGTTGGTAAATCATTACAGGGAAATAAAAGATGGAGCCTTGTGACGAGACTATCATTACAATTTCGAATAAAGTAATGAAGAAATAGTGAAACACTACCAGCTCAGGTTGTTCTGTATTTCATAAAATGATAAATAACTACTAGTCATGTTTACATATAATGAATTACAATCCTGCTACATTTACCTTAGTAACATTTTACAGAGGTTGTATTTTACTCCCAACTACCAATTATGTCATCATCCTGGCATTTACCTGGACATAATGATACACAGCAAACCCATTCTTGTAACATAATTCATTGCTTAAAAGTGTTTGTAAAGCCATTCGGCATCCTATATACTCATAATGACTTGGATATTGCTATTAAATTTTAAAGATTAAAGTTTACTAAATCTTAAAGTCTTGCCTGGTTCCAATATTTCTTATTAATCCTAAAGGAAAAGATGCTCAGTTATTTAAATGTCAAAAAACATGTAACCCTCTTTAAAAACAAAAAGAAACATCCCAAGCAATTGAAAGGGTACTTCTTGAACAACGGCCCGTGGCAGCGCAGCTGTCCCTGTAACCAGCATTAAGGTATTCCAGAATTGTAGTGGTTCATTCGACACATCGTGGGAAGTTCCTCACACCAGCAGTGGTGTTTCCATGAAAAACAGGCTGAGCTGCACAGACACTTCCCAGCATTTTGGTGCAGGTTTCATTTCTGCAGAACTCTAAATCTTAGTCAGAAATATCTATTGTAACATTATCTTACATTTATTCGATTTAATTTCAGTTTGAGAAGGATAGCATATAGATCTTTTTATAAGCTTGTAAGGTCACCAAATTTAAATTAAAGTGACCTCTTTTAAAGCACATTAATAAAAGTACTATGTGGAGGGAAATTTAATATGAATGGTTAAAATGCATGGAATTCAGATTTTACTGTCAAACAGCTCAATTAAACAAATTGAATTTTTAAGCAACAAAAGGGAATTGAATCAAATTAGAAACAGAGTGGGATCTGAAATGTGGACATTTATGAGTGATAGACACAGGGCCCTCCAGCAGTGAGTTTTCTTTATTTGTTGCCTCAGCAGTTAGAGGGGTTGGCAGGCTGCAACACAAAAGGATAAAAATGGTCACCATTGAAACACAGTTTTTGGCTCCCAATAAATCATCTGTCACTTCATCACAGCCCAGTAGATAATGAGCAATAAAGTTTTCACACTCAGGCAATGAGGAAGCAGACACAAGAAATACAGCTAAAGCTGCTGTCTTTCTTTTCTGTAAGCGCAAGGTGCTCTGTGTAATAAATGACCTCTAGATTTCTGCAAAAGAATAATTCCAGCCTCAGTAAAATAAACTGCTTGGTGCACTAAAATAAATAAGTAAATGAATGAATAAACAGAAAAGCAAAATCTAATAACATAATTTAGTTCCTTTAATGAAAGAAACAATCGCATTATCTGTATGAGCTATAGTTATATATAACAGGAAGAGATTCCAGGGTGTTACCTCTGAAGTTCCCTCACCACAGCCAGCAAAGCACATTGCTGAAAATATAGTAAAGCTGCACAATAATGCAAAGTGCAGTTTTTTGCAGAGATTCAGAAGACGTGTGTTTGGAGCCTGATCTGGGAGGTTTCCCCAGCTGAGCCCTCTCTGGCAAGGCTAAGCATGCCCAGCGAAGCCCCGGGCATACCACACTGTGGAGAACCTTGAAGAGGGTGTCTCAGTGTTAGCAAGGAGACACAATATCATCAGCTCTAATTAATTGCAAACTGTTCTTGTCCTGACAAGGAAATTTGACTTAAAAGTTGTTTTCTCAACATTATTTTACCTTAATCTGATGTCTGTTAATTGCTCTGTCGGTGAATATTTTGCAGTTGTTATACCACAACCCAAGCAAAAATTATTGCTCCTCAGTTCACAGTCACTTTTTCTTGTTTTTTTAATCTGAAGTTTGAACCCACTTTAGCTCACA
This sequence comes from Chauna torquata, assembly GCA_013399475.1. NCBI lineage: Eukaryota > Metazoa > Chordata > Aves > Anseriformes > Anhimidae > Chauna > Chauna torquata. The sequence continues at coordinate 595,178 of VXAL01005842.1, forward strand.
GGGAGTGCTAAGCACACTTGTAATTCAAATTTCACATCAAAGACATTTCAACAAGGGTATTCAGGATGGTTACACAAAAAGCCTAGTTCACACGCAAAATGTAAAACTGAGTATCAGTCAAAAAGTAATGCTGTAGCCTGTAAAACACATAAAACTTATCATACATTGATTAACGTTTTTCATTTATATCAGCATTTGAAGTGACTTGAAGTAAAACAATATCAGACATTCTTGTCATATGCAAATGACAACTCAGTGTTTGCATAATGTGTCAAGGTAGAAAAAATGCAAATAAACTTTGGTAAAGTCTGTAGTTTTGTCATTCGCTTACGTAGCTAATTAGTAACTTGAAAGGAATTTGAAAGCTTTTCTGAACTGTATGTCAGCTAAAAAAAAAACACGGAAGTCTGTTTATTTCTAGAACATGTAAGAGGAACAATTAACGTATCCATTTTATTGAACTGCTTGTACTGATCCATAGTCCGCAGAGGTTTGATATTGGCTTCTAAAGCTGAATTTGAAGATGCAGTTCTGTTACACAAATGGTTGCACAAAGGTAAATGCAAAGGGCTATATTCTGCTGCTGGAACATTGTACATCCAAACAAGTTTCACTCAGGTGAATGAAACCTTGGATTTACCCTAGTGTCCTATAAAGCAGAAGCGGGCTCCGGAAAGCTGCACAGATGGACCTTTGCAACGAGAAGTATGTGAGAAAGGCTTTTCAGTAGTTCAGATCCTGTCTTCCCTCATTACAAGGTCTTGATGCTCTGTGTGAAGGTTTATACTGTATTCTTTTTTATAATATTAAAGATGTATTCTTTATACCGACTGCAGCCATGCCATAGAATACATGAGTAGAGTTTGTTTAGCAACATGGTGAAAAAATATTTGCTACAGGGGCAGTCTGGCAATATTGCTTGTTAAGGCATGCTATTTGTAAGCAAATTTATATGAAAAGTATGCAATGTCTAATACTAAACTACTCCAGCCCCAGACTGAAGGGTGATTTTACAAACGTCCTGCAGCACTCAATCATTCCTTCATCTTAATGTCTTTATTTTATGATTTTGTTGATGAAATACTACTTACCCAGTGCTCAAAATTCCTTTTAGGCTGCAGGCACTGGCTAGTTGACACGGCAAGCCATATTTTACAGCTATATATTTCAGCTTTCTCTGTCCAAGTTGGAGGACACAGTAGCCAAGATGGTTTTTCATAGTAGAAATATATTTTCATATTTATTTATTGATTTGACTAATGTATCTATTTTTCAATTCACATGCTTATGTTTCAATCCATTAAAGTGATTCATGGTCAAATAATATGTTATTGCAAGTACAAAGAGGAGATAAAACCACTGTACACAGGCTATAACACAAGAATAAAAATAATAAAAATCCATTGCATGATTAAATATAGTTTTTAATCCCCAAATGATTGAGAGTAAACTGATGTTTTTAATTATTTTTCTTTAAAGTAAGTTGTTTTTTTGTGCGTGTGCGTTTTTTCCTAAGTAAAATGCAATTACTGATTAAACAAGTTCTCAGGGATAAATATTCTTACCCAATCTAAGTGCTCAGTGTAAGACTAACATAAAGCATCAAACTACTATCAAAATAAAAAACTCAAAATGCTTTTAATTAGTTCATATAAGAACTAAATGGCAGCTGGCAGAAGAATGCTGCTCCTGTCACCTCTGGGTCGGGTCTGGAGTGAAGCCCGGCACAGCAGTGGACTGAAGTTGCAATTGCAATGGCTGGTGACCTCTCAGCATCTCACCTGAAACTGCTGGGCTTGGTCCAGTTTTCAGGAGACAGACGTCCACAAAAAGGCAAAAGAAACTCAGCCACTGAGAGCAGCAGCGCCCAGTCCCAGCTGTGTGAGGTGTCCTCCTGCCTTTCTTCCTGGCCTTTTCTCCTGGGCTAAGGAACTTCACTGCAAGCAGAGCCAATGCCAGAAGAGGCCGCTGGGGCTGGTGGAAAGGGTTGCTGCCACTCTTCAAACAGAGGTGAGCATAACTGCTGCCCAGGCACAAGAGCCACAGGCAGCTTCAGGATCATCCACAGCTTTACCATGAATTTGTCCTGGCAGGGTCAGGAGGATGGGACCTTGCCAGGGACATGCTCCTCTCAGACCATCCATTGCTTGAAGGACGCCGCCACCGCAGGGCTTCATGCTCCTAACAGATCATTTATGGATGAATGCACACCTTCTCAAGAGCTAGGAAATATTTTGCCCTTTCCAGAAGAAAGTTTATGTGTTTTTCAAACCCATGCCTGGAACGAGCTTATCAGCAGAACCAGCAGATTGTACCCCCTAAAGCCTTGAGAAACAGCATTTCTTCCAGACAAGATCTGTATTGCTGCTGTTAGGTTTAGACTGAAGAAATATTGTTCATGTTTCTCTCTCTTGCCCATGTCTCACATGGGCAGTCACTTGGCAAGAGAGGAAAATACACAGTGATAAAGCTATGTACCTAAGACAGACTGTTGGATCCAATATCCACAATTTTATAAGAAAACCCAAGCCAAGGGCCAAATGTCCACTGCCAGGTTTCAGGCATGAAAACAGTCGCAGACTCTGGCTGTAACACCTGAGAAAAAAAGAAAAAACTTGTATTTTCAGTAGAAATTCAGAATTTGGGGTGTTCTGTGCTTGAGACTTCTGAGAGGGGCTCTTTTACTGAAATAAGTTTTCTCAGCAGATACTCAAAAACCCCTGTCTCAAATCTAAGCTTCCAAAAATGTACAAATTATATATCAGTATATAAAATATTAAAAAAAAAATAAAATGGAAATAAAATTGCTGGATTCCGGGGGGGAACTAAAAAAAAAAAGAAAAGAAAAAGGAAGCAAGGGTGTGAAAAGGAATTCTTTCCATTCCCTCTTCTGCTCAAAGTCTCCATTGAAACAAAAGGAAAGCAATGGCTTTAAAATTTTAAAATGAGTTTTAAGGAGTCATATTAGTGGGGTGTATGGAAAAAGCTGCTGTTAAAGGTGAAGAAAAAAAAAGATAACCTTAAATATCATGAACTGGAGAAGATAATAAGCCAGACTCCAGGCAGAGCAGATGAAACAGAAACGTAAAGGACAGAAAAGTAGGACCACAGAGGTGGAAGTTTCTGAGCCCATGGTGAGCAAGCGGGGTGACATCCTCACTTTTACTCCAGCGCCTTTACATTTCTTGCAAGGCCTGTGATGGCTCAGTAATTATAGATCAGCCATGGGAAATATGCCCCGTGCAGGAGATGGGAACACTTTAGAAATAACTGGACACAGGGCATGGAGAGGGAGCGTCCGGGAGGACAGCGGTTTATATCACCACTCCGCTCAGCAGGCAGCCGGGGAAGCTGCTGTGATTCAGACCAACTTCCAGAGCTGGCTGAGTTGCACCATTTCATTTGTGCACCCTAACACTGGGAGAATGAAAAGGTAGTTTAAAGTCACCTTAGCTCCCCCTGGGAAGCAGAAGCACAGAAGGCTGTCAATGTGTTGAGGTAGAGCAGCTGAGAGGCTCTGGAGAGAGAGAGCTAAATGAATAGAAACTTGTTAAATGATGTGAGTTAATGAGAGCATTTTGGAATTAACCAGCTTCCATGACTTTAAATAAAACCCCAATGTCATTTTAAATTAGATTTTGTACGTTTTTAAAACCATTATTTATTTATTTTTCAGGAGGTGCATTGGTGGGAAGATGGAAGCATTGAAATTTAATCTCCTCAACCCACTAGTGGTCAAATACCGGTACTTCTTCTTCACAATTTGCTCACAAACGCTGGGACTGTGGTGACAGCCAAGAGATTTACCAAGAGGTGGGGGAGTTTCTCCCCTCGTGCAAACTCTGATCTGGATTTCACTGTTTGTGGGTGTAAGGAGCTGAAGCTTCTCTATGAAGGTCTACAAAGAACATAGATGATGGACCACCATTCCCTGGCCCTACAATTTCACACTGGTGACTCCAGTCCTCACCTCGAGCCTTCCACCTGGTTTTTGCACAGCAGTTTAGCACCTGAAGGCTTCACAGCCTTATTTTGTGCCCTGTCTTGGTGTGATGCTCTCTCCTGGGACTGGAATGACTGCTCTTCACATGAGTATACCTTGAGTGCTCATTGTTTTCCTCGTCCTGCTCTTATGGCGCTCAGGAGAGGTAAAGTGACTGTAACTTTTAATTTATCTCTGTTATTATTATTTTGGTCAACTTCTTCAGGGATGGATTATTTTAAAAGAATGCCTCCCACTGCCAGACTGGAAGACAAGGGAACGTACTTGGAAAGAAAGTCAACTCAGGAAGCACCCGAGTGAGCCTGGCTGATAAATGAGGTCAGTTCCTGCCTCATACCTGTGCTGTAAGCAGCAAGATTTCTATACATATTTTGGAAGGTAATTTTCCACATCAATTGTATATTAGTGGTAACAATGCTTTCCCCATACCACATCAGAAGAAAAATGGTCCAGTGGGGTAGGCACCAACTTGTGACTTGGATGACTAAAGTTCAATTTTATTTTTTTTTATGACATGCTCACAGAGAGCCAGGGATCTAATCGCTTCTGGAATTTTCATGCAATTCCATTTGAAGATCTAAATTCAATTTTTTTCTTGTTGTATTTGTACTGTAGTTTCTTGCAGGTACAAACTGGAGATGCTGGGACTGCCAGGCTCACAAGATCAATGTGAAATTAAAGTCTATGATGACGTCTCTGGCACCACAGTAACAGATGCTACAAAAATATTTTAGTCAAATATAATTAATGTTGTTCACAGTGTGGCCATTAGTTGCCCTTCTATGACACTTTACAGTCTGCAGAATTACTCTGTTAGCAAAGAAAAAACCTGCAGTGATGGTGGATTAACATAACCACTTCTGCAGCAGGGTGGTACCCCAGAGGTGAACAAGGCAGTTACTACAGCAGACTCCCACCGAGGACAAGATATACCTACAGGGTGGGCAGGAAGATTCCCCTAAGACATTTCTAGGTCACACATATCTCTATGGTACATAATCACCGAATGCACGTGCAAGCTTTCAGACTCAAAGAAACAGCTCTGGGCAAAAACCAAGTATCTTCAATAAAGTGTCACTAAAGCCTAGGGCCAGAGCCTGGGCATTAATGGTAAACAGGACAAGAATACCGGACTGCAGTACGTGCAGCTGAGATGGGGCAAAGACACTGCAAACTGGTCACAAAATAAGAGGGAAAAGAGAAAGGAGAAAAGAGAAAGGAGAAGGACAGACTGGGGGACAGGACAAGCCCCACAGCTTTCCCATGCACACCGCAGGCTGTTCCCCACATGCACCAGCACACAGCCACAGTAAACTTAACACCAAGTCACAACTTAAAAATTCACAGAGCTTTTATATGATAATTACTGTTATTATAACTGGCCCATGAAATAAACACCTCTCCCAATTATACAAAATACACGAGGTCCATCAGAGACAGAAATCGTACAATAAGATTTGCTTTCCAGCGTAACAACAGAGAGATGAGTGTAAGATGAATAATAATAATATTATGGTACATATAATGTATGTTTTAATTAGCTAAACGTAATCAAATGAGGTTTGTCACGATTATATTAAGGTCAGGTCTCTACATGGTTTCATCAACAACATATTAAGACAAGAGAGGTGATGCCAAATTGGGGTTTAAACCTAATCAGCATAATTAAACAAAGAAAGAACATGTGTTTAGAGTTACACCCACTTTACCGATCACTCTATTTTAATTACTCTTGTAGAGTAAATATTAGTGCCAAAATAACTCTTAATTAATTTTTCCCATACAAACAGAAAACAATCTTCTTTTAATTTGCTATTTTTATAAAATGGATGCACAATATCTAGGTCTTTTGTTGTAGAAACCATTTCAGAAGTGTGCTCAGATTATGCTAACCAGCCTAATACATTCCAATGTATTGACATACTGACTTCTAATGTGTGGGAAACGGGAAACTACACTGGACTAAAAAAGTCATGGGAAACCATAAAAACAAACTAAGCATAATTTAAACTGATTGGATGCTTCCTTGTAAGAAGTTCTTAGTTTCTAAATACAAAATGTGGACATTGAAATGTGGTCAAGTTATGACTTAAATTAGAAAAACATGTTTTCTTAGGTTTCTATCTTGCAATATTTGGCACAACCCAAACACTAGGGAAAGTTATGTCAGTAACATTTTCGAAAGTGCCTAAGCAGCTTTGCCCTAGGTTACCTTGAAATGGGACTTAGGTACTCAGAGGTCCAGAGGACATGAGTTTGTAAGGGATTACAAACATTTAAAGCTGCTTAGGTGCCTGAAAAGGGATTTGGACATTTTCAAATTCCTTTAAGTGTTTTTAAAATTCTGACCTGAAGGACTTGATTTTCTGTTCACATCTACTCTGCATAAAAGACCAAGCCCATGGATATTTTAAACAGTACCAGTCTTTGGAATAAACTTAATATCCATCAAAGTGAACTGTTTCACACCAGTGCAAGCCTATTGCCTCTGGTGGGGCTTCACCCAGTTCAGTTGCATAAGCAAAAGCAGAAGCACATCTGTTATCAGCAGTTATAAGCTATGAAATACAGACTGAAGACATATAGATACTCGTGGCAGATGTGATTAGCAAAACAGTTGCTGCTTACTGACATACTTGCATGTTTTTTTAAAAAGGCTAAAACTTGAAATCAATTTTTCATTTAAAAAAAAGGGTGCAGTGAGACAAGGACCAGGGTGGGGACTTTTTTGCCACTGGTCTCCAATACAGCATAGCAAGAGTTAAAAATGTAAGAGCACATTATTATTAAAGCCTTGCATACTGCAGCCTGTGCGGTGCTCAGCCACAAAGCGAGCCCTTCAGAGCACACCATTGGCAAGCGCTGGCATTAAAAGGACCCCAAATGAGTTAAGAAGTCTTCCACTCCATCATGAAGAATTGTTCTCTAGAGTAACTACCAGTGGGGAAATGCTTAAAACACTTACCATATGTGGCTAAGAAGGGTCTAATTTGTCCATTTGGAAATTTTGCCTCTTTTGAAAGGATAGTTAATTTAAAGTAATTTATTTCATAGGTGAAGCTTTATTCAGAGTGGTTAATATATCACCCTTGGTTGCCTGAACAATTAGAAATTGTCACCAAAGAAAAATGCTGCAGTTCATGTAAATAACTATTTACCTAAAGGAAATGGGAATCCACAAGAGTCAGCATACTTTAATGAGCCATGACAATAGGAAAAGAAAAAGAAAAAAGAAAAGAAAAGAAAGCCAATGGTACACTGCATCTGCTAAAGCTGACATTGCTTATGATAAAAATTGGCCAAAACAACTATTATTTGTTATTTTTTTTGTCATGTCAGAAATAATGCAGCTTGAAATTTTTAACAGGCAACATACGTCCAAATCATTTGTTACATCTAATGGCCTAATTGTTCTCCTGGCAGGAATAAAAAATTAGGGCACTTATGTCATTTACCTAAATTTCTAATTAATGCAATGGTAATAGAGAAACTGGAGCAGAAGAAAAAAAAAAAAGTTGGGTGAAAAATGTTTCTCCTGGCCTTTCTACAATTTGTCTTTGTTAACTTTCCTGCAGTCTTTCTCTCTTAACCAGCAGATAGACTTATGTCTGCATAGATGTTCCATGGCTCTCCAACAGGACAAAAGTATGCTTGCCATTGAAAAATACACCACCTCAACCGTTGAACAGACACAATAAAAGTACCAACTGCAGAACAAAGTCCTTTATGTTGCCTCAAAGGGATGTGCCATTAAAATGATGTAAGAAATGTTATTTTAAAACAGCTAAGAAATATGCACTTTGGGCTGCAATTCTGTCTACTAGTTTTCTACTGCTCCATGCCCAACTGTGCAATGCATCCTGCAAAGCACACCATGGCCTGTAAGTGCCCTCATTACAAAGCAGGAAAAAGAGAAATTTAACTTTGAGCTTCACTCATTCTGTATTCCAAACCATCACCTCCAAAAGGCAGAGATTATTTCCCTGTGCCGTTCTAGCAAAGAGTACTAAACTGCAAAGATGCTTCCAACCCACTCAATTTTAGCTTATGTTACTTCATGTTATTAAAGACAGAAACGCATCAAAATTTATCAACACATCTCTAAGAGTGTCTCAGATTTTCTTTGTACCAGCAAGTGTCCACCATCTTCTCAATATTTAGTGTTGGATTAATAAGAAGGTTCATGATGATCTACGTTTATACCCACCATTTACACCAGCTTCTTTGAAATGATGCTGTATGTTGATCTCAACAACAGTAATGCCATTAAAATATTGGTAACAAGAAACACATAAAATCAGAAGTTTGAGGAGATTTTAGAGGGAGTTTAGTTCATAGACAGGGTTCATCCAACGAGGTCTCCAGGAAAGCTCAGATGGAGAGTGGGTACTGTTTCTCACCCTTAATTACATCCAACAGGGTGCCACAAAAATGTTAACAAGGTGATGGTTTCCTATCACTTTACAAAACTTCCTGTGGAAGAGATATTCACGAGGAACTGTAAGTAAACTGAAAGAAAACTAAGCATCCACAAGGGTGCTAGCAAAAGGTTTTAATTTCTCTGTTCATCCCTGAGCTGCTTTCCTTAAGGACAGTGTGGAAATGAAGAGAGGAGATACCAAGAAGAAGGTCTGAGATTCAAACCTCCAGCAAATGGAAGCTCAGAGTCACAGCTAAATGTTAAGATCTGCTGCAGGTTTGTGTGAATAGCTCATCACTGCAGTGGGTAAAAAAGCTCCACTGTTTCTGACTGCATCTTAATCCGGGGACCTACACCCCAAACAGGCCCCCAGCAAGTTTTCCCCTGAATCTTTGCTGAAGATTAAAGCAATCTTTGCTTTGAAACAATGCAAGTCCCTCACTATTCCATAACCTGGAGTAACTCTCCTGTGCCAAACCCCTCCTCTATCTTGATTACCATAGGATGCTCCCATTAGAATCGGGCCGCAACATTTCAAGAGTTAATTGCAAATACTGATGCAGAGAAACTTTATTTTCCACCAGAAAGCCAACCCTCAGCCTGCCCAGGTCTGAGCCCGCATGCTGACAGCAGGAGGGGTCCCTGGGGCCAGCTGTCCCTGGGCACCGGGCAGGCGGGCAGGGCTGCGAGCTGCCCCCGGCCCCGCAGCCCACCTGGGCCGTAGCATTTCCTCCGCAGGCTGGGAGCAGGTTTGGCATGAGTGAGGTATAAACACAGGGGCTTACAATAGCACCAGCAACTGGCAAGAGCTGAACTCCAGCAGCACTAGCAAGTATTGCTGAAATAAACATGTTATAGGCAAAGGTCACGATGCCTGTTAATATAAAGACTGCGTCTTGTATAATGCATTCAAATGCCGGAGTGAGAGAGGGAGATAATACGATCCATTTGCCAGATTCCTCCTTTTAGTTGTAACACGAAGCCATTCTGGGATGGAATGACCCAGAGATGATAATGAAGCGGATGATGATGCCATTGCCTGTGATAATGGTGTGACAGGGAGAATACCCTGGAAAACTGCATGAGCTGATAAGTGTAAAGGTATAAACAAACCGAAACAATATGGACTTATAGACATTAGTGCAGAACAAAAGAGAGCAGAAAAATCAAAGCCAACTGATCAACATTAAAAAAAAAAAGACTGCAAGGGTGACTTTTTCTGTAATTTTCAGCAGAGTGGTGTTTCATTCGCAAGCCCTTCAAACGCAGCCACCCCACACCTTGCACTTCGAAGCGAAACAACAGAAGGCAAACTGTATCGCACGGCGGGGGGACCGCCTCTCCCTACCAGGGAACAGTTTGTAGCAAACAGTCCGCGATATGAAAATGTATTTAATGCAATTAATAATTTAAGAAGTGAGAGCATGTGCTCTTGGAGAGTTAAATGCTTGTCAGAGTGATAGATGCACGCTTCACCACCAATACATTTCGTATGAAGAGCAGAGGGATTTTGCAAACTTGTGTTGACCTTGGGTTGCAGTATATAGGAGGCAGATTGCAAAGGCAGGCCTGCTTATGGTAGGAGAGTGCGTCAGCTCTCAATTTACAGCCCTTTCCCCAATTAAAGGACTGTAAAAACATTAAAATTAATGCAGTCTTAACTCCAGAGCAGGCTCTACTTTCTTAATTAGTGCATAATTATTCAGTTTTTGATATCCTGGAAAATTATCACATGGAAATTATTTTAGGCACAGTAACAATAGCAAAAATCTCTCTACCCCCCAACTCGATTAACATGTGGAAGTAATTAACACTTTATTACAGTGAAAATACTATTACTGCTAATGTTTAATGACTTTTGCCATTGCATCATAAGCAGGAAATTTAGAACACTACAGAGCAACGGTCTGCTATAAATATGGTACAAAGATTATAAACCAGCGTCAGATGATTCGCACTAACAGCGTTTAAGACAGGGATATGACATACAATACATTTCCAAAATGTCATATGCAGGAAACATAATTTTCTTGATAAAGTCCACTCCATACAGAAAAACAGCTAGTGCAATAACACTGGATGCGTACAGTAAAGGCAGCAGTGCTATAGTCCTTGTAAAAGCCTGTTGTTAATCAAATTGAAACATAAAACCCGAAGCATAAAGTTATTTTCTCATAACAGTTTAATAGAAATTTCCAATCAAACAAAGGCCAAAAAGTGTTATTACAACATGAAGTTTCTTGTATAAACAACTTAAAATGAAATAGGGAAAAGTTTCATGGGATTTATGGATTTCTTTATTTTTGTTATTTAGAGTAAACGTCTACTGTAGATCTCCTATAAATGTCTTGAGAAATTATGCAGCAGCTTTCGATGATTCACACTAACAGCAATTAAGATGCTGAGTCCACATAAGTGTCGAAGAGGTCAGTGCTCAGGAAATATCATTTCATTCCAGCTAGTGTGATGGAGCCAAATGTGTCTGAGACAAAAGGAGAGAAAAAGGGATGGAGACAGCATTGTCTCTAGCTGGGCTTCTCCACAGCCGTGACAAGGGTACAACAGATGAGTAGAACTAGGGCAATGTTTACTAAAATGTTTCACTATCAAAATGTAAATAGAAAATTGTATTTAATACCCAGCACAGCTGTATGGAAATTCCCAAACAGCCAACAGCATAAAGCAGTGCAATACAAAAGCTGTGTGAAAAACAAATATAGAAGGAATCGAACAGAAAACAAGGCTGACCCTACTCAACCCTGGGAAAGCTGCATAAAGTCATTGTTTGCTTATTTGCTACTGCTTATGTTTTTGGACTGAGAATTAATGAAGATGAGAGCTAGTTGTGATTGAATCTGGAAAATTATTTTAAATCTTAATATTCTGCATGCATAGCTCAGAGGGCTTTCCATTTAAAATATTTTTCTGGATGCTTTTAACTGTGTTCATTGAAATGGACCACTTTCAATGGCTAGCTAATAGTATTCATAAATTAAGGAAGCTCTTGCTTTAGAAACATCTCCTTGATCCATTGGCCATGGACATGGAGAGGAAGAATTTTGGCACGAGGATGCTGAATATAAATTGCTATTTTGGAAGCACCTCTTACCAGCCAATGTCTGGAACCAGCATGCAAGAAGAATTCACCTGAAGTGGACACAGCTATTCGCTCTGGGATTAACTTGTTGCAGTTGCAAATGAATCATGAAACTAACTTTGGCAAACCTGAGCATGGGCCCGCAGTGGAACTGAAATAATGTATGTGAAAAACCTGAACTGGATTACCAGCCCATCTGGAATGCATTCGCCTTATGCATTAGGAGTAGCAGTTTCCTTGACAGAGGTTGTGAAATATTAGAATTCCTAATGGAAGAAATATGGCAGTGCAAAATGACACAAAAATCACACAACCTCATTCCCTGACACGGAACAGTGAAAATGCGAATCTTTCTCTCAAGGGTGCTCTATCAATCCTTTGCAAACAAGGCACTTCAGCAGGCAGAGGAGGGAGCTGACATTGCTTAACCCTTCCGTACCACCACCTCCACACAGGGCAGCCTTCCCTTATGCTGGAGAGTTTCCTCCTTGGGGAAGCCAAAAATGGGAAGAAATGATGGCAACAGTAAATCCACAGGCAGAACTAATCCTGAAGCAGGGGTACCTCCAGCACGGGTGATGTAAGGAGCAGTAAACCCCAGGAATGGACTTCTGCAACTCTCACATCCCTGTGGGGTGATGTTTAAACTCCTCTAACCCCATTTAGTCAGCAAACGCTACCTGTGGTGGATGCCAAAGGCAGTGGGGAACCTTGCCAGGAAGCCTATGAACAGCATCAACCAAACGCCACTGGGGACATGCTGCAAATAATGACAGTAAATATGGCAAACATCTCCACAAAAATATCTTGTTTCCAAGATCTGTCGGGGTAGGTTAGCCTGGACTTTGGAAGACTTGACCCACAGCAACAGTTTGATGCATTAATATCCATGCACCATCAGTATTTACATCCAAGTGGTGAATATTTTGCTTGTCCAAACGATTTGCCAGAAAAAAAGTCTGTACCTGGGACTCTCCTGCAACATGTGCTTTGCGGACTTGCACGTGTTGGGCTGCCCCCAGAACAGCTGATGACTTCCGCCTAGGATGCAGTTCCAAATTCTTCATATTTTATTCTCAAAATCACAGTATCTCCCCAGATCATCTGTTCTATACCACAGAAATGAGTGTCTCTAGAGGTATTGTGGTTACACATGAAACGTCATAGCAAGTGTGATGAAAGTCACAATATTAGTTACTTTTTGTTTAGCATAGAACTTAAGCTAATGTGCACTAATTTCTGAGAGAAACACCACATTGTCAGATTTTGTGAGTTATCTAGGAAATGATCAAATAAAAACAATCACAAATACTCCACACAAAGCAATTTGACCACCTCATTCAACAAGCATCATTTAGTTTGAAATAGCAACTTATTCTAACTCTAGATAGAAAAAAAATCAGATAAATCAAAAGTTACAATTTTCACTGCTGCTTTCTAGACACACTTTTGCTGATGACGAAAAGAAAACCACACTGGGGCTCTGCTCAAGTGTGCAGATCTGGGACAGCTTTGGGAGCTGAGGTGGGAGGTGGCATGTGGACCACCACACCAGCATATGCAAGGGCCACCACCAAGCCCTCATTTTGTTCAGATGATTAATTTGTTGACTGATTGGGTGTTTTAGACTCTTTCGTTCCCAACAATGGCCATCTAAAACAGTAGATTACCTCACCAGACTCACGGACTCTGCTCATAATAACTCTGAGAAAATGCAAGAGGATAATATTTGGAAGGGGTTGCCACCCTGTCCATGTATAGGAGCAGGTGTAAAAATGACCCATAATAAAATGAGCCTTGCTACCTTAGAGGAAGTGGGCTAGACAAACTATGATGAACTGAGTTCATGGCTACACTTCTGCCAGGGCTTTATCGTAGCAGCCAGGCCAGCATGGATTTAGTGGAGTCGTCTTGGGAAATGCATATCTTCAGAAGCACCTAGCTGATTTAGGAACCCCAGTATTTTTGGTTTCAAGTACTTTTCAAAACCTCATCCCTAGTCTCCCTTATTGTCATTTACAAGACGCACAAAGCTACTGTCTATTGCTACTTCCCTGCAGAAAAGGGAATAACTCAAAGATAGATTTTCTGTTTAGGAAATAGATCTTATTATTAAAAAAGGCTAACAATATCCAGCCCCAGAAAAATAACAAAAGGCATGGAAGACTACAGAGCTAAGGGGCTTTTATACAGCAGCCAATTGTTATGACTCCTTTTAATTAAATACAAATGAATTAATTGATATGAAGTACTGCTAGGCAATTATTTTGCTGACAATTTGTCTCTTTTGAGACACACTTGTGTTTACTGCATCTATCATCTGTTAAAGCCTATCACCATTCTGCACTATTTTAAACATATATTTAAAGAGTTAAACCTAAGTTTGTACTGTCAGAAACTTTTACATTAATTTCATATTTGTGTTAATGGAACGCACATTAGACCCAATAGTATTTACATTTTTTAATCCATCTCCCGTCCCTAGGCCATCATTGTACATGAGATATTGCATCCTAATGAATTTTTCTGGTTAAAGATTTTTAAATAAATGAATAAATAAATAAGTAATGAAACACTGATTTTTATCTCACTGTACACAAGTTTACTGGTTGGTTATTTATTTATTTATTTTTGCATTCTGCTTTGCAATGAAATATTTTCATCATTTTCCAAAGATATGCATAAAAGTACAAAAATGATGGCTGGTTTCAGAGCAAGCCTTCAGAAGCAGCAAGCAGTATATTAGCCCTTAAACAGTAGGTAGGTAAAATTGAAGGGTTATCTGGAAAATCATAACTGGACAAAACAATTTCACCTCCTCTGATCATTTTGGGGAATTGCTGTGCTACTGCATAACACATCCTCCAGTATGCATGTGATCCATTTTCTTAAGTCAATGACATGGTCTCCAGTGATTCGAATGAGCAGGATGAGATCACAAGCGACTCAAACCCTTTAAACAAAAGATCTGTTTCAGTGCAAGGAGAAGGGAAGCATCTGCAGGACTTTTAAATGGTTTCTTGGTGCGTCAAGGGGTTGGCTCTACGACAGCAAACAGCTCATGGAAGCACCGAGCCCTGGGCCCAGGGCTGGTGGTCTCTTCAGCTGCTGGTGCTGAAGAGAGTCGTGGACACTCAGGACACCCGCAAGTTGAACCCCTACCTGACAGGTCAGTAATAACGTAAGCTGGCAAGCTGTATGTCTGCCTATCTGTCTGATACTTTTCTGTTGTGTACATTAAAATAAATAGCAGACTGGAGAGCAATTAATTTACCATTGGTGAACTAAATTAGCTTACTGGAGCATGAAGAGCCTTCAGAGACAGATAACCTGGAACTATGCACAAGCACATCTAAAGACTGAAGTGCTCTGAAATTCCATCATAACATAAGTATCCAAATACTGGTAGACTAAAAGTCAGTAAGTATGTGTTGAACTCTTGCTACACATTTGGCAGAGTGCAGACAGAGCAATTACTTCCGCTAACGCAACTCTGTTCCTAACCAAAGCAAGCCGGGTGGCCAGACATGGTCTTCTATCTCCACCATGATCTACCCCAAACTCAGTACCATTAACAAATCAGTGATGCACTGAAGACCATATATAACATATAAATAATGAGACAATGCTTTTACAGCACTGCAGGAATTATGTAATCAAAAACAATGCATATTTTGCTGAATTTTTAATCATAGCTACCATGATATTCACAGCTCTCACCATTGAAAAATGATGAATCATATTCCCTAAATTATTTTAGATAGTATGAGTTTTTATAGAGCAAGTTAAATTTGCAGCCTTTTTTCTTCAATGGCTAAGACAGTGGTTTTACTTGCTCTGAGAGAGGACTTTCGTGTGCTCAAACGACTCTAGGACCTGGGACTTTGATATGTCTTGAGTACGTCTGTTTTCTCTTAGTGGTTCGAGCTATCAGCAAGCTCCTATAACCTTTCCTCTTGATGAAAGCACATAAATGGACATGCAAAAACTGGCTTGAGAAGGGTGCCTCCGTTTGTCCTATTTACCTATCACCGGACTAGACATTTTTGCACATTAATCATACTTACAAGACTTAGCAAAAGCCATCAGTCACTTAACAAACTGTCCCATCTTTATCTGGTAGTAACAGATGACTGCCGACTATCTGTGCTTGCTAGACAGACCATGCAAAGTTCCTGATGAAAGGCAGCATGCAACCAAAGTCACAGATATAGCACAAAAAACTTGGCACTGCTTTGAGCAGCCCCCTAAACAATGATATAGGAAGAGATGGGTGAATGGAAACTATACAGATATCCCTCCTTCTCATCTCCCCAGGGACCTCTGACAATGACCAGCTTTTTGGAAAACTCAGGCACTAGCTATTCCTGCCACCACCTGGAGAACAGGGTTGAAAGCAAAGCAGACTGTGAGAATAATGCTGTGCTTTTTGCTCAGAACAGGGCTAACTGTGCACAGAGCTCCAGCTCAGTGCATCAGAAATAGTGCTACAGCAGCAGTGGGGTACAGAGCATTGCCCCATGTCCTGTTTTAAAATAAAGGACATTTTGTGTGGTTGCCTTCTCCCGGCCTGACTATGTCAAACACTAAGCCTCGCTAGATTACTTCCACTGGCTAAGCTAGCAGAGCAGCTTTTTTGGCTCACCAGAAAAAAAGCTGGTGTTTCTGAAGCTGAAATTTCATAGCAAGTCTCCTGAGATCCGATGCATGAATAATGAAATAATTGTGTGTCCTCACTCATTGCTCTAGCATGTTACCATCTCTGCTAGTACTGCTGCTGTTCCCATTTTCACTTAGGCAACATCAGCAGAGGCAATCCCTTCTGAAGGCTGAATTGTCGTGCAGCACCAGTCCTGGCAACGCACTCCAGAAATCACCCAGTAATGAATGACAGGGGGCTGAAGTCAATCTCCCAGCAAGAGATCAGGAAGATATTTCAACCATTTCCTATTTTTTAAAAAATCAGCTCACCCTTTCCCACTGTATGCCATTTCCTAAAACCCCATAGGCCAGAAGCTGAATGGCCCCATTTTTCCCAGCTGAGCCTCTGGCCACGCGTAACCTCGGCAGTGCGACCTGCCCCGGGTCACAGGCTGTGGGAGGACAATGCTTCTGCACCAGGACTTCCTTCGCAGGCACCCCCGTGCGTGTTGCTGTCACACCCGAGTCAAGCAGTCCCGTTAATCAGTCATACATTGGAGCTGCATCTTTATGCATGTATTTCAGGGCTTTACAATACAATAAAATTTACAGCTCGTATAATTAAGAATATGCCAGATTAAACAAATTAAAGCTCAGCTTCAAAAGTGAAAGCTCTATCAGATCAAGACATTATGCATGAAAGAAATTTCAAATTCAAATCAACAACATCTGAAGGCTGAGAACACAAAAGCCATATAGGAGTCACTGGGAACTACTACAAGACCTATTTCCTAACCTCAAGGTACAATTCATGGCACAGGGCATTAGAAGGTCGTGAAGATTAATTGAGTGCAAGGGTTAGTTGGAGATTTGTGGGCAAGCAGCCCTGTTTCTGCAATTTCTTTTTTTTTTTTTTTTCCTTGAAAGTAAAAAAAAAAATCTTCTACTGAAATTTGCATTCATGAAAGGCTCTTTGTCTCTCTGACGTAGTCCTGTGAGTGAGGGCATGGAGTGAGGGAGAAGCGAAGTCCGAACACCCATCCTACACAGGCAGCCTTAGCAACAGTGGATGTCCCAGTGAAGGAGATCAGGAGTATCTGGAGTCCCCTGCCTGGGGCTCTGTGCCCTACATGATGTTTGGCTCCTGGGAGCTGACGACAGCCCCCGGTGCTCACGGAACTGCTTCTTTACTTTTTCCACAAATAAACCCAACTTAAATTGACCATTTCCCTGCTGATGTATACTGGGGTGAGCCAAGAGGCACCGAGGGATCAGAGAGGCAGGTTTTTCTGCAGGACCTGGCCCCAGAGAAGAGACCCCCTCCCAGGTGGGCATGCAGAGCAAAAGCATCTGTAAAACACTGGTTTGGGGCATGATGGCAGGCACACATGCTTGGAAAGATTGCTCTGTTTAATTTGGTAGATCAGTGACAGCCAAACAGGACATGAAGACAAAAACATAGAAGGAATAAAGTTTCTTGAGGTTAATGTATCAATTCTTCTTCCACCACATTTTGCCATTTCTCAGATAATTATAAATCACTTTTTGGACCTGGTTTATTTTTTCCCATATCAGAAACTGACTTTTTTTAAATGTAAAATATGATGTTTTCAAGCTTTTTTCCTTATTTGATTTTTCACAAGAACATGGATGAGAAACAATATGAACACCAAGTCTTGGAATTCAATACTGAATATTATATTGCATATCACATCACATCAGACACTAAGAAAAAGAACCTTTCTTCATAAAACAGGACAAAAATAGGAGACTGCAAGCAGTGAGCCCAATCCTGTAGCCTTGCAGGTGTCCCTCTTGTACACACCCATCATTCTTTGCATGCAAAGTTCAAAGAACAAAATGTTATGCCCTACGACAAAATGACCCCATTACAGATTTTGATAATCTTCTGAGAAAATTATTTTAGAAAAGCTCTGAAGTCAGCAGTAATCTCCATTTTCCAATTTGTTTCAAAAAAGCTGTATATGACATTCATGTTAGGTATCTATATTTGTGAGCATATATAAATGTAAAAGCACTTGTTTCAGTTTTGAAATCATGCTTCATATACACTCTGTGCCAGATTTCAATAAGCATCTAATTAAAATATATTTTTTTTACCCGAAGCTCTTGCAAATTTTATTTATCAGAGCTGCTTCAGGTACTGCAAAGTATCAAAACAGCAACCAAAGCTGCAACTTCGATGGAAAGATATTTTCAAACAAAAGGGGCAAAAAGGGGGGACTGAGACCAAGAGTAAGTTAAGGCCCAAATAAAACAAGACTTTTGATGGTATTGAAAGATGTACATTGCCAGTAGGTATATGATATATCTTCTGGGGTGGTCACACACCTAACTTTCATTGAATTCTAGGAGCATGGTACTAACCTACCTCTGAAAATCCCACCAAACAATTCCAAAATAAACCCTTTCCACATTTCTAGCCTTATTCTCTCATTCAGACGTTTAACAAACTTTTCCGTCCCCTTCTTCTCTACTGGAAGGTGTGGAGAAGCAGCAATGTGCAAGTGACAGCAAACTTGCCTATGTACACAACATGATTTGCAAATCGCCACCTAGTTTGGCAAAAAAAACAGCATGTGGATCTTAAATATATGAGGTTTTAGAGTCAACTTTTCTATCGTTGTATGGAAATGGACTTATGGAAATTTAGAGTGTTTGAACCTCTTAATATTTACATACAGCAAATGTGAGTCACACTAAGAAAAAACTGAATTACTATTGTTAAGCACATTGTTGTCCTTGTTGACAAAACTAGCAAGCCTACTAAATGTACCTAAAATTTTCAGAACTTCAGAAAACTCTGAACTTATATTGTCTTTGTCATTTTATAATACTTAGGCAATTTTTCCCATCATTTAAACATAGAAAGAAAATGTCTTGCTTCCTTATTTGGCAGACTTGGAATACCATTATCAATCATCAAAAATATGTATTAGACACATTTATTCCCCTGACAAATTTATGCCAGAAAACTGATAGACTTATTATAGAACCTCTTCCCACAACAAAAAAAAAATTCCATGTGCTTCTCTCTCAGTCTTAGAATTTGGGTGGGAAACAAAATCTTCATCTAACAGCACACCCCTTGGAGTGTGATAGTCTGATACTTTTCTGAGAAAAAAACTTCCTCTGCTATAGGTTCACATATTGAAAATATCATAAAGATATTATTATCCACTATGATTATCAAAAAGTCTAAAAAATAGCTATATTAAATAGATTTTCTTAATCCCTTATGTTCTAGTAATCGATAAAGCAGATTTAAATCTTTTATCACTGTTAGTTGAGAGCAAGACTCATAAGACATCCATTTTAACAATATAATTTATTCCAAAAGTTTCACTGCAGTTGTTTTGGTTTTCTGTTTTTGTTTGTTTGTTTGTTTTGATTGTCTATGAAGCTCTGCTCATCAGGAGTTGTAATAATACACTCCTTGTATCTGATGTTGGGAATCCATCCTTTGTAATACTTCTTGACATAATTGCAGCTTTTGACATACTCAATCGTGGGATCCTTCTAAACCATCTTGAAAAATATGTTGGTCTTTCAGGTTCGGTTATTCAGCAGTTCAAATCTTATTATAACCATCGACAACAGTTTGTTAATATAATTTCTTTCCATTCCTCCTCTTACATTGTCATCTGGAGTCATCTGTTACAATGTCATCTGCAGTCCCACAGGGATCTCCTCCTGGTTCCATGTGCTCCTTTATCTACCTGCTGCCTTTAGGAGCTACAAAACCCCAGCTATAGAGACATGGGCTCTCTTATCACACTCCTGCTGACATTCAGCACTTTAATTTTCAATTCCTTGTGCATATTTATTTGATCAATATTCTAATGCTTTTCCATCGTGCTCAGCCATTTAGATGAGACTTAGTTTAAAAAATATATATATATATTTTAAACATTTTGAAATTATACCCTAGACAGACAAAGGCAAAACAAGATTTTGATTACATACCTTTTTCATAGCCAGGTGATTCATATTACTGTGCTTTTCAATTCCAGAATTGCTTTATTTATTTATAAATTTCCACATATTTGAGCATGTAAAAATGCCCAACAATACTATAAAAACCCAACTATAAGCCATAAAAAAGGCATGAAGTAAAGAAAAGGAGTGAAGCAAAGCAAAAGAAAAAATCAGTACTGAGTTGTATCCAAAATTTAAACCAGCTAGGCTGCTGTATATGATACTGCTTCTCTAGTATGGTAATGGTCAATGTGAGTTATGGTACCAGAATCTGAAGTTTAATAGATAATATACTGCACATTCCCCATAAAATACAGCCAAGGGCTGCTCTTTCAGCAGTACTGGGTGCTTGTAGCTCCCACAGAGTTTGGTGGGCTATACTGAGCACAGAGAGCTTCACAAATCCAACCCAATTCTCAATAACACAAATACCTTTCCTCCCGCCACACCAGCAGTAAAAGATTAGCAGGAAAAAACATCCTAGGGAGTAAGAAAGAGAAGCAGACATCTCTTTTCCCCTGGAACAGCAAACGGGCAATTTCTGATTTTCAGAGAGGTAAATTGTAGCAACATCGTATAGATTCCTGCTTCTGTTCTTCCAGGTTTTATCTGTTATTCTCAAGTTGCCCTGATTAAGTGAATTCCCAATCTGAAGCAAACAACATTTGGTATGGCCAATACCAAAATTTCTTCTTTTTCAATAATTCTCATTCTACTTCTGAAACTATGAAGGACACAACAAATAAAAAATCTGGACACTTTTCAAATAGTGGTCATTCTTCTTGCCATAGTCTTACATTGCTACAAAACTCCACAATAACTTGCCGTTACCCAGGGTATGGAATGGGAAAGTACACCCAGGTGCATACAGTAAATTAGCCACCAGCTTTACTACCATATGAGAGAAAGCTTACTACCAAGACAAAATACCTGTGTGGTCTCTTGCAAAGAGTTTCTTCTCTGTTCTCACAGAAGAGATGCACACTAGAGAACATAGAAACTCTGCCTGAAATATGGCTCGGAATCCCACCTACAGAAATACCAATCAAAGCTAACTTTACTTAAACCTATTGAATGTTTGCACAAATAGCACTAAAATCAAGACAATTAAATTTAACAGGAAGGATCCTTAGCCACTCTCTTTAGGCAACTTCAGCTATGGGCTTCCTACAGTCCGTTCCTTCTTCCCTACCTCTTTTCCACCACTAGTCCAAGAGACACTATACTACACCAAGTGGGCTGCCCCTTCTCCAGCAAGAAGTCCTGTTATCCCTTCTCAAACAAACAACTGGAGTTACTTTACTCATCCTCTACTCATACTAATACTCTTTGTCTCCAACATACAGAAGACTATTGCAGGAACATCAGCAGAGGAAGGGAGATGGTGTGGAAGCAGAGGCCACCCAGGGTAGGTGCATTTGAGGAGAAAGAGAAGATCAAAAAGAAGGGGAAATTAGGTCATACTAAGATTTAGCATAAAGCATTTGGATGGAAAAATCATTAAGTAAATACAAAACATTTAAGTAAATTTTGCTTTTAATACATGGGGAATCTTTTCTCCCTCCCTGCAGCAGTGATGGACTGCAGCACCACGCCCTGTGTGCCAATGCCGTGCCCTAGGCAGTATGGTAAGGGCTGCCACTTCAGGGTGACCTGTCACGTCTCTTATGACAAAGGGGACCAGTTCCCTGACATCAAGTGTCTAGGAGGGCACACACCTTCTGCTTGTCCAACCTTCCTCATAGATTCAATCATCTCCAGATACCCTCTTCATTTCTTTCCCCCAGTGGTTCTGTTGTGTGGCTCCCCATGGCTGAGCTGCTGCTGGCTCCCACGTTGGGATCCTACATATGAACTACATGCTCCTACATATGAAGTAGTTTACAGGATTCTTTCAGGATATCTTGAAACAAAAAGCACTACATATGTCAGATACATACATTATTATTAGCCAATCTTCCTGGTTATTTAACCAGAAACTTTCAATTTACAGAAACATATGGCAACAAAATTAACTCCTATGGCACTAGGAATAGGCTGGAGTCATTCTTTCAGGTTTGCAAAACCAAACTCCAAATCAGAAGTGTTCTGGGCCACAGCTATACTCAAACTAGCAAATTTTAGCAATGAGACAAATTGGGATATGGGGTTCCAGCTCTAATCATGTCAAGAAAGAAGTGATGACTGAATCAGAAGTAAAATCTAAATGGCAGTAGAGGCAAGTCAGCACAACCTGGTTTGGAAAATCTCAAACAAAGCTTTACAGTGAATGACGGGAAGTCTGCAGGGTGATTTCTGTTTGCTTTTTTCAGTGCACTGACTCACATTATGTCCTATGAAGCTCCAAAAGCTATCAAAGATGAGGCATCACACAAAATTGGCATAGCAGAGGCAAAATGTTTACAGCCAAGCCAAGCAGGAGTTTTGATAGGCTGTAGAGGAAACACATCCTTTGGCAAAAAGCCTCAGACCTCTGAGCCCTCCACTGCCTTTCCATGGACAATGATCATCCATGCACCTACATGAAACATGACTTCGGTGATCAGACCCCTGTCCACCGTGGGGAGGCTCAAGGGTTCCTTCAGCTGGTGATTACAAAAATTTTCTATGACCATATCCAAGTATGGTAATGATATCCACCCTCAATTCATGTAACAGGTGCTTCTATGCACTGACATATTGTTTAAAAACTGTTTTGTTTAAATTAGTCTTTTGTCAGATTTATTATGTTGTTAAGAGTATTTCCATATTTCACAGTTTAATGATTACTTTTCATTTCTGCTCTCTTCTGCTGTGTACACATTCAGTTGGACTCCTGGGAAGAATGGTATAAAGAGAAAAACTTACAGATTTGGTTGTTCTTCATTTGCATTTTTATAAATTCAACAGTTTTAAAGCACCACCAAGATAAGAATGAGATAAATATTGGGATGGGACAGTAGGGAAAGGAAGACAGGACATTAGTTATATGCTGTAGTATTTTAAAGTTATTTCCTTTTATATCACCAAACTTCCTCCTTATTTCAAATTACCTATTGATCACTGGGTTTTGAAAGTTTCTTGGCAGAACAAGACCTTTATCTAGCTACATGCAAGATTTCTATATTCCATTTGACTACAAAACTAATATGCTTAATTTCTGTGTCTTAACCATATTATAGTAAGGGAGGTTAAAAAAAAAAAAAAGCAGCACAGTCTTCTTCAAATCACATTTTAAATTCTTTTTGTTGGTGGTGGTGTTTTTTTTCTGTTTCTTTGTTTATAGTGGTGGTACTGTCACTGAGCAATCCTAATGCAAATTAAACAATTAATGGATCAGGCATGAGAACACTTATTGCAGAAAAGGCCTGGACTGTACCTTTTCCAAATAGACTACAAGGGATTGATGTAGAAATGACCCAAGTGGGCCCTACCAGCATATTCAATAAGGGTCCACTCAAATTCCATCTGTGAACATTTGGTCAGCCCTTTTATGACAGCAAGGCTATTCCTCCAAGTTTATATTAATTTTTTGCACATCTGCGCACTCACCTAATCCCTACCCACATGCCACTTCAACTACAGCTAGAAGAACAAGTCAAATATTAGGGAAATTTTAATCATAATAAAGTTTGTAGGGTAATTTTTAAAAAAATAATACCTATGAGAAACTTCTTTTTTTTGTTGTTTTGGTTTTTTTCCTTCCTACATCATTTTAAGCAAAAATAGCCAGCCGGGTGAATCTCTGACCATTGCCTTCATGGTTTTGATTTTGTCGTGAATGCGGAACAATTGTCACAAGATTTCTGAGCCTGAGACGGGAGCATTCCACTGCGTGTGAGTGGCAAAATATTTGACTGCACAAATCTGGAGTTTACTCTCAGATCAACAAGTAAATTACTGTTTTCAAGCTATTATTATGATCCCTGACTGCATACAATCAGCATCATTATTTTAAGAAAACAATTGCAATAGCTTTAAATAAAAAATGCAGTATGCATTTACATTTTAAGCATAGAATATTAATAGGAAGGAAGAAGAGAAAGATGACAACTAGAAATGTCAGCTGGTTTAATCATACTTAATATGAAAAGACTGCTATAACTTTAAGAATGCAGCTTAGCTGACTTTGGAGCTTAGGTTTTTATTTTTCTACTTTATAGCATGCTTCAAAACTACTTGGACAAATACAAAACAAGAATTACAGTGCACCATAAGTTATTTTAATATCCTGTAGTGGTGTATACTTCCAATGAAATCCCAAGACTATTATTAAGGTTCTGTGTTTGTGTGAAAATGTCAAGTTGTTTCGAGTGACTACATACTCTAAATTATATATAACTGTTACTTTATAGCTAATAGGCACTAAAATTACTTTAAAACAGAAACGTAAAGTTATATTTTCATCCTTTTTGACAGATAATAAAGCTTATTTATGAGATACATTTTCTCAAGTATTAAAATATATAATGTTTACAAAAACATTAAAAATACCAATACTTGATATTTAAGCAAGAAACAGAGCTGTCATGTAGATATTTTCCTGGATATATCCAGCATGAAGTCAAATAGAAGATAACACAGTAATTTCACTTGTGAAAGTCATTTGTTAAAATGGTGAAAAATAAAAGAGGTTGTGTCTCAAAATGAGATTGAGGTGCTTTTCTTCTCCCTGCCACTCATTAAACTGCAGGTACGGAATCCTGGTGAATATCTTTCACATAAAATGATGCCGCATGATATACTCCCACTCTTTATTTTAAATTGTATGCACTAAGACATGTTGCTTAATTGCTTTGTTGTTGTGTCGCTACGCAAAGAGGCACAGGAAAAAAAGTTGCTCCTTTCTGCAAGCACAATGGAAAGGGACAGGGACATGAGAGTAATTTCTTCCCTTGTAAACTCCAGTTAGGATGGAGAATTTATGAAAGGCAAGATTACTGTTGGCATGATGTACGCTTAAGTGTATATATATACCATCTCTAACCCACCAATTATTCACAGTCCAAAATAAAAAGGTTTCACATGCAAATTATCATTGTTTATCCCTCCCGAGCACTTAGTAAATAAAAACATATAAATGTCTGGCTCTATCTTGTTATCTGCGAAGTGCGAGGGACATCGGTTGGCATCAGCCCCATGCATCGCAGTTTGAAGGCAACCTTCACTGAAGGTTATAGTACGCTTGTTGCAGCACGGCAGCAGGAGCTAATTGCTAACCCTCTGCTGTGATTAGGATTACCTCTTCTGCTGAGGGGCTGGGGCTAAATTTATGCTTCGTAGTTCTGCCGCTCTGCTATACAATATTATGCCGAAGCATGAACAAAAGAAAATTACCCTGAAGCAATGGAGTGCCACAACGCATTGTCGCTATTAATCTTTTAGTAATGGCAATGCTAATTTGACATGATGCATAGTAATTTATTAATAGAAATATTTGAAGTCCCAAACTTAAAATATTCTTCTGAGCAAGAAAGGATGGCTCTGGAAGTGGGCAGGGGGATGTGAAGACTTTCCCCTCCAAAGTGATGCCTCTGCTTTGACTCCTACCAACACTGTCAGGAGGAGATGCCCCAGTGTTAGGCATGAGTGATTTGGGGAGAAAGCAGTATTTCAGGGGCAAAGCAGTTTTGCAGGGTGGGCCTGAAAGCAGTCCATAAACCAAGAGCCCCACGCTGGGCACCATCCCCAGCCAAGCTCAACATTTCTGTGGCCGGGGAAAGAGGGTTAATGCTGGCTCCTTGTCAGAGGCAATTAGTGCCTGGCGCCGGTCGGCAGGGGATGCTCCTGCACCAACCAGCTCGCTTCCTCCTGGTGGAGGGGGCACCCCGGGGGCCCCGGCCCCATGCGCCCAGCCCTCTGCCTGGCCTTGGTCTTGGCGGGAGGGCACAGCAGGCTGCTCCCGGGCACCGGTGTGCCTACAAATTGTTTGGCCGTGTTTATAAAAGGGCTAATCCGTGTTCACATCGCACAGGCTTTGTTCCTTCTCCTGAGCCGTCATTAACTATTAATCGAGGGTGGGTTTCTTCAAAGGTCTGCTCCATTTATTGTTCACTCTCAGAAAACAGGAGCCCTTTCAGGATTCAGGAGAGCACTAGGAAGGCAGAGATATTTGTAAACACTGTCATGGTCATATTAATAGACCAAATGTGTTTCAAAAAACATGCAGGAAGGGGAAAGGGAAGGTGTGGGGGTTTATTTTGTTGAACCTTACCAGCAAACTGCAGAAGAACTTCTTGATTTGTTACGAGAGCAACACTGGAAAACCTGGAGAAGCCTTAAATTCCACCTGTCTGATCAATGTTAAGGTTACTTTCGATCTACATTGGTAGCACACATGAATTTCGTGTCCCAAGACCTCAGTAGGAGTCGATGTAACATGAGCCATCATTTATTGGCTATAATGGCCACTCGCCAAGGTAAAACCGGGTATGATACGTTAATAGCATCCCATTGTCTTGGGAAAATGAGGCTATTAATGCAGGTCACCTGCGCTGTATAGCTCAGACCAGATTCAGGTGGAAGACATCAAAAACTTCGTCTTAAACTGGAAACTAGCAGAGTGCAAACCTTGCTGTATCAATTCAGACAAAATACTCGCAGGTCTTCAGTGGCCTGCCATTCCCAGCGTCATCTCAGAGTAATTTCTCCTTGCCCATACTTGCTCTCAGTTTTTGTAAATGTATTTTCACATCTGCAAAATGGTAGTGCTTGGTCTGGCTAGATTGGGATGGGAGATTTTCAGGTAAAACCATTTGATAAAGCACTACTTACTCCTCTATGAACCACATAAATGAAAATAATTACAATTCTTCTTTACTATGAATAACACTGTTAAAATGCATCACTTCAGAGTACAATGGTATGGCTCTGAAAACAAGGCCAGAATCTTACCCACCAAATGCAAGGCAACTGCTGGAAATTCATTTCCATTAAGAATCCATAGCTCCCAACACCAGCAAAAACAGAGCACCATCAACACCCCAAAATAAGAGTTACTCAGTGCATTAGCATCACACATTGCACTGCCTGTTCCTCTTGCCAAAAACAGTGGAAAATTCCCATTTACATTCTGTCATTTTCTTTGCATCCTCCCTAAAGGGTGCGGTAGGCTTCTGTACTTTAAAGAGGACATGGATATCACCATCCTGTTGGGCGATTTATTTGTTTTTTAAGAACTGTGAAGTGCCTGTGGATACTTTTTAACTTCAGGCACTGGAAGACTTCATTTATAACCTGATACTTATTACTTGACTTTCCTAAACTCTCTTTTCCTTTTGTTGTTCCAATTTATCTTATATCACCACTCAAGCTAGACAATGATAAAAAATAAAGGTGTTTTCTTTTGTCATGTAGAAAATGTGATTCATTCGTTGTCTTTAACAGGCCTTCAGACCACCAGACATATGTTCAATGTTTGGCAGCAATAAAATAACAACAACAGCAGCTAAACAAATATATATATTTGTAAGGATTATAAATCAGCGCAAGTTATTCTGGCACTACTTTATATAAGACATTAGTGGGAGTATATTTGAAATATAGCATGCAATTCTGGTCACTATATTACAGGCAGGACATTGTGGAGATTGAAAAGGTGCAGCGGAGGGCAACCAAAATGATTCAGGATTTGGGGGATGCGAATGATGGAGACAAATTAAGTGGATTCAGGCAGTGTTACTTAAGAACAGGTTCTTGGAGGACACTGGGGTCCCTCTGAGGATGCCCAGCCCCCTGGGCTTCGCCTGCCCCGGCAGCAGCGAGGCGGCCCCCCAGGACGGTGGGCAAAGGGGCGCTTCTGGCATGGCTACAGCTCAGCCAGAAATAAGTGGACTTGCAGCTACAAGTTGCGGGAGTAGTAAATAATTCAGAAGCATGAAAAAACTGACAGCAAGGAAATTATCCATCCATTCATGTACTGAATTTAAGATTAGAGGAGCTAAAAAATGCTGCACATAAAGTAGTGCTAAAAGCAAAATATTGCCTTTCAGTAAGGAAAGCATATTTTTTCTAACTTTCTTCTTAAGATAGGGGAAATGAAAGGCTCCTTTTTGCACCTGCAAAAAATGATTTTTGCTGTGGAAAAAAAAATTAAGCCGTGTACAAGAGTGGAGGGGGATGCGAAGGTGAAAGGGTAAACTCTGTTCGTGCCAAGATGTGCTGCTGACCCGCAGTTACTGCATGGCCGCGCTGTGGGGATGCCAGGCCAGGGCTGCATGGAGGAGCTGACAAAGAAAACTTTTGGAGAGGAAGACAGTCAGAAGCAATCACATCTTCTCAACTAAATGAAGACAAGGCCATAACTCCTAGAATTAGATACACTCTGTATTTTTCCCCCCTTCTTGTTCAGTGCTCAGACAGATAGTCAAGTGGCAAGGAGAACACCATTCAATTGAAACAGCAAAAGAAGGAGAAAATGCTGTTACAAAAAGCTCTGCAATTTTTGTTGCTTACAAGAGCAGTAGGTCCCACACTTTATCCTAAGTAAAATATATGCACACCATCCGCTCAGGCATAAGGGTCTGTGGAAGTAATAGCACTAGGGGAAGTGGCACGTGGATGGAGTTCTTCTAAAATATTTTTATTCCATTTCCAGAAAATTAAGGCATGGAAAATATGAATGAATATTTGTTCTGCCACAAAGTCTCAGTCCAGAAAAGTGCTCTCCTTAATTAAGTATGTGTATATGTCACACACTACGGTTTCCGTCACCTGGCATACTACAAAGTATTTCAATCTACCCTACACGGGGCAATCTCAGAATCTTACTTGTGGAGTCAGATATTGCTAAGGTTAAATCAGTCCTATGACTGATGCTCAGCAGCAGTATAAGACATTTAAATATAATACCTGACGTCCGAGGCGATAAGTATTCCACATCTCGCTACTCTGCACTATTCAAAATGCAGACAACAGAGATCTGTGTGCTGGGAAATGTGAGGCAGAAGTCTGAGAAAAAGAAAATGACTTTAAGGAAATGGGCGTGTGACCTCGGCGTTGGCCAGTTCAGGTAATTTTCACCCTCCAGCAGGACTGCACCATGTCAGAGGCCAAATTACAACCCATCTGGTCAGTGAGACTTGAAGCTCAGGAGATTTTGTGAAGAACAGAAAGCTACAAGAGCTCTATATATCTGTCAAGGGCTAAATTACGTTATGGATGAGAATGGACTTCAGTTTGGGACAGTTCAGAGATCTTTAAGTGAAATTTTCCTACCTAGGCAACACCTGCTCGGCTCTGATTCTTCAGAGAAAGATAAAGCTACAGTTTTGAAGTCAGACAAATCCCTTTTTTAAATACCACTTTATTTCCTACTTTCTTCCTTTTTTTTTTTTCTTCAAGTAAAACAAGCTAAATCTGTCATGCCAGCCATGCTCACTTAAGAGCTTTGAATGTAAGACATCATTTATTTTCTTTAAGCGGAATTTTTCAGGAAGATGTATAAGGAATATTCATAATTCATACCAACGGTAACAGGAGCTACTACCTCAATACAAAGTCAGAAAGCAGCATGACTCTGCCCAGAAATTGCTAAAGTATTTACTAAACCCCAGGGATGGGTGATCCTACTAGGATAAAAATGTTTCCTTCTCAAAATCTGAACCATTCTTAGCAAGAAGCTATATGGTGGGTTTTTTGTTGTTGTTGTTTTGGTTTGGTTTTCTGTTTGTTTGTTTTATCCAAGATCTCTCATCTTACAACTCTTGTTCCTCTCTACCGGTAAGAAACACAAGGAAATAGTCCATGATGTAGTAAATGACCATTCAAAGGACTTTCCAGACCAGCTGGAGCCCAGTTATTAGACACATGGTGCAAAACAGAGGACCCTGGTCCATCAGAGCTGCAGGAAAGGATCTGGCCCTAGGGTTGACCACAGCGTATTCAGTCCTCACCGGATTTCTGTTCCTGCTTAGAAGAAACCCTATCCCAAATACAGCTTAAAAGCTGCAGGATTTTTATAGAAGGGATCAAAATGGTTGTGGCAAGAGAACTCAGAAATTAATTTATTCAGATATCTCCAAAATCCATCACTTCATCATGACTAAATGCAATCCATTTAGGCTTAGAATCTCATTCTTGTATGGCATTGAGTCAATCAGAAATGTGTAAAACAAACGTTTTAGACGTCTGACCCACAACGTAGCTGCAGTCTCCTGATATGCAACCAGGCACCACATCAGCTAGTCCAGCTCTTGCCATTTGTATGATTTCCACCAGGAAGCTTGTTTGATTTTGGTTTTCCTCTTCCAGGCTGAGAGGCAGAATTGCTCTGCATGCCATGGTGAGACCACTGAATAGTTTAAATAAACCTAGCACAAAGTAAAAGTAAATCAGTAATCTCATGTGATATTTAAAAGCTAAACTATATTTAGGTAATGCTATTTAACTCATGTAATATGCCAAATATATTTGGAGAGTATATTTATACTGTAACTCCATTGATTTCCACAACAGGGATGAATTAGGCTTGCCTCTCTTAAGCAAATAAAATAAACATTGTACTCAATCTTTAACTTTCAAGTTAAGTATGTTCGAGCTCAAACATTCCTTTTTCCTGAGCAGCCTAATAGATTTATTCTCTGATGTCATTTTTCTCATGTCATTTTGGAATTTGATTGCAGCATATTTAAAATGTTGGTTGCAATCATAACAAAGTGCAGCATTTAAAATGCATTCAACACACACATTGTCCTTGCGGAGAATAGTTATTTGTCTCTGTCCTCTGAGGAAGAACATGGTATGATGAGCAAAACCTGGCGTAATAAAGAAGAATGATGTGTTAAACCCCACTGAAAGAATGGCTCTTTATTTCTTAAATTAAATATGTTTGGGTGTGTTAAATATCTTATCCAATACAGTTCGAGCAAAGCTGTTAGACAAATAAGGGCATGCTTGCTACTCCATCCAAGAAACTGTACAAATACAGAAAAACCTTCACATATGAATAATTGATAAAGGATTAAAACTGTTAAAAGCATATATTTTCCATGCACCAAGGGTACTTGTCTAATAGGTTTCCACTGTGATAAACAAAGTACATCTCCTGCTCCATAATTTCAAGATAGCTTTCAAATATCAAGCTAACATGTTTTAATATTTGTTATTATTTGCAATAGGACAACCATCATAATAGCATCTGGCTTCATTCTGGCGCACTGCTAGGAGTAAAAACAGGAAGAGAAATAAGCCATGGCTTTGAGCAGCGTGACTAAGTTGGAATGGGAAACTATCCGCTGAGGGGCAGAGACACTGCAGTTGCAACACTGCAAATCAACCATCACAGCTCAGTTATGTCTACATGAATATAATTCCTTGATAAAATAACAAAGTTGTACGTTTTCTCCTGAAGCATTCACACAACACTACCATGTTGGCAACTGATTTAACAAAGAAGAAAATAAGTTAGCGAAGAAAATCTATGATTAAGCCAAAGTGATTAGCAATTATCATAGTGCAGCAACAATGACACATTAAAACCAACGAAAATGAAAACTCTTTAGCAATCTCAGGTCAACACTGTTGAGAGAAATTCTGCTTCTTTTAATCATGTAAGAACTAACCTGAATGCATTCATGGGATTTAGCCATAGTAATTGTTTTCTACCTTATTTTAAAACTGCTAAAACCAGAATCTTGATATTTATATTTAAGGGATATCGACCCTAATAGTCTCCTATCCTGGGGCCCACCGGCTTACCAGTGACACCAATGCCAATTCTGCAGAGGATACAACTATTCCCAACCTCTGTCCAAATGCAAGCACAGGATTCTGTCTGAAGCTGGACAGTAGGTATTATGAGACAGGCTGGTTGCTCTTCCCTTGCAGAACATGCCTTATTGCAGCTCCATTTCCTTATTGAAATCGTACATAAGAAAAATTCTGCCAGCCCCACAGTCCACTGGATTTTGTTCCATTATACCCTAAAAGACCATCTTTGTAGTACAGCTTGATTTTATCCTTTGCATATAAGCGAAGAAGTGCTTGCGCTGATCTCATAAGGCAAAAATAGTTATTTTCCCATAACCACATTTGGATACTGTTTTAAATGAGGAGCTCTCCCCTCAAACGAAAATCCTAGAGTGCTTGGTATTATTAGCAAGATATTCCTCTGAATTTTATATTGATAACTGATAGTAAGGACAGGTCACAATGCTGATGTTATCTTATTTGGTGGGCCAGAACTGTAAGAGTGACTTTGATTTAACAACGAGAGGACAACCAGTGGTCACAACTGGACAATGATTTCGCTGAATGGCCTTTCAGGTGTCTAGTTGCTTAAGCAACTCATGGTGTGTCACCATCACTGCAGACCATGCCCATGATACTAAATCTAAGATCAACATATTATTCAAATATGACTGAGCACCAAACAGAGTCAGCAAAGATGATCACAACGGTTTTGTTTCCAGAGCCCATAAGAAAAAAACAAAAGTTTTTCCCACAGTGCTATCAGAAATAAAAGCATTCAGCTGACCTGGAAAAGATCAGTGCATTTGATAAGCAAGCAAGAAGATATCAAAAATTTGCAATGCTCATTCTTACAACTCATGCTTTAAGAAGAACTTTTCCTTGATTTGAAATGCACAGAGAAAATAATTAGTGAGCCAATATTTTAACTGCTTGTGTCTTTAAAAATGGGTTCATGAAAGTTTTCATGAGCCTTTAGGCTTCTGGGCTACAGAACCCCTGAAGAACCCAGAGCAAAGTGTATCCTGGAGTACCATTTCAGCTTACCACAAACAAAAAGCATTAGGGATCAAGCAAAGAGGCAAACTCACGTAGGTAGAAGAGAAAAAGGGAAAAAAAAAAAAGAGTAGTAGTGAAAGTAGAACAAATTTGAGGGATTCATGCAATTAAGATACATAAGTTCTCCAAAAGAATGCCATGCTGTGTTATGTCCTTACCTTTTTAAAGGTAAAACAAACAAACAAACAAACAAATAAACAAACAAAAAACCACCATAATGAAAAGAAAGAAAGAAAGGATAAAAAAAAAACTTTCTTCTTGGTTATTAAAACTAAAAATAAAGTTTGATTTGCTTCACCAGTACATGCAGGCAAACGAATGACACATGCAATAGGTTTAAGTAGCAGGACACAATTTTATTAACACCAGGGTGTTAACCCCCACTATCACAAAAGAGGCATTTTAATTGGGTCCAATGTGAGCTAAAAGGCTCATACCATCTTGATTTAGTTTAATTATAGTACAAGTTAAACTCTTCTTGGACTACTCAGCGCTCATCCCTTTGGGGAAAAGCCGTTTCTACATCTCACTCAGAGGGCCTGAAGTACTGCAGACCAACAAAGAGGCTTTGGTCTTTGAAAACTTCTGGTCTCCTTTCTGAGGGATACAATATCTAAGCTGCACAACAATGAGGCTTTGTTCATTCGTGGTACCTTTCCTTTTAATTTTTGCTCATAACAGTTTACACCCTTGAAGCATGTCAGATCTGATGCAAATTTATCTCAGTAATACTCTGAAAAAGGTCTTATCTCTTCATAGGACAACTGTGACAGTGTCCTCTGGCCCCGCTGCCTTCGGTCCGGCTCAAACACTGGCCGTTGCACCGAAGGACTTACTCAGGCAGATAGCAACCGTAACATTTGCTCCAGCTCAGTGCTGGAGAAACTGACAGACAGATGTCTTGCTCAGCAGCTGAGGACCAATGGAGCATGTGCCAAAAACCAATATGACTGTTAGTCCATCATCCTACCCCATAAATAGTGAGCAGGCTCTCAATATATATCAATGTATATCAATAAATATACTGCTGCTTCTCTCTTATGAGCGAAGTGTATAATTTTCATCCTTGACAACAAGTCAACCAAAAAACAATTCCCTTTATTTATCCCGTGAACAGACCCCTGTGTAGACTTGGCCCATTGGAAAGACCACCCCGTGCTACCAGTCTTTGAAACCCCCAACAACAAATAAGCAGGAGTCATGGCAAAAGGAGACCTTAACAGAGGTCAGCCTCCAACCATCCAGACAAATTCTCCCATAACCTCTGCTGCCTGTCCTTCCTGCACATCAGAAACCATATGAGCATTTCCAGGCATACTAAAAAAAAAAAAAANAAAAAAAAAAAAAAAAAAAAAAAGTAATAATAATCAAGCCATAGGACAAAAGCTAACAAAGTTTAACCCAAATAAATGCATCTGGCAGCACTTTCGCACCCCATGCTGGAGCTGGCCTCTGGTGGACTTAATATCCCTTTTATATTCTGTAGCCCAGAACATTACACAATACTAGAGGCGAGACTGCACCTGTGCTATAAAATGGGAGAATAACCTCTTTTTGCAGGTTGGTTATGCTATGTTTAGGCATCCCAAAATGTAGTTTGGCCTCCTGGCTGCCAGGGACTCTGCTGGCTCATGTTGAGCAGTGACAGTAGTCAACCAGCACCCCAAAACCCTTTCTGCTGAGCTGCTCTCTAGCCACTCATCTCTCAGGCTGTACCTGTGTCCGGCAGCAATTCAGCACCAGCACAGGTGCAGCACCCAGCATTTACCTTTGTTGAACTTCATGCTGTTGATGATTGCCCAGCGCTCAAAGGTATCTAGATCCCTCTGCAAGGCCTCTTGTCCCTCCAAAGTCAACAGCACCTCCCAGTTCAGTATCATCAGCAAAGGGTGCATTCAACTCCTTCATCCAGATCATTGATAAAAATGTTAAACAGGGTTGGCCCTCGATCTAAGCACTGGGGAACACCGCTAGTGACCAGTCACCAGCCAGATGTACCCCATTCACTATAACACTTTGAGCTCTACTGTTTAGCCAGTTCATCACCCAGCGTAGTGTGAAACTGTTCAACTCCCTAGAAATGCAAACTGCAAGCTTCAACTCCCCTCATCTGCTAGAAACACCTCTAGATTTTGGGCATAGATTACATGTGCAGTGTCCCTTTAAAAATCTCAACTTGCCTTCCATCAAAAAAAAAAAAAAAAAAACCACAGGAGCCTTCAACTCTAAATCTGTTTGTTGTGCACAAGTCATCCAACACTCCTAAAAGAGAGCTAATTTTTTTAGCATCCTTTGCTTTCAAAGCAACTAACTAAATGCAGAAAAGTGGGCCCTCCCCAAGGGACTGCCTCCTCCCTGTGATGCAGATAGCCTGCAGCTAACATGCAAGTAGGATAGAAACAGAAGTTGAAAATACTGAACCATACAGATGACTCCATGAGAGACAAAGAAAAATGGCTATTTGGCATGCAAAAACCCGCTCCTCCTAACTATCCGCTACGGCACTGTGTCTGGGAGGGCTCCCCTGCAACTATTCATTAGTGGCAGCATTGAATAATTTGTAAATATAGCCATAAAGATATCTACAATGATATTAATATGTATGCCTCAAAACTGGATGACCTTAAGCACTGTATATTTCAAATGCCACAGAAAAGTGAGACACTTAACACATTACAGAATGGCATTTTCTATTGGTCTTTCTGTTAACTGCTCATGCAATTATATACGAGGCAGACTTTTACAAAACTGTGTGTGTCTGTCCACAATGCAACATCTCATTTCCTTCTCTACATTAAATTACATAACTACTTGCTGCAGTAAATGTTTTTTGTTGTTGTTTGGTTTGGGGGGGGGGGGTTGTTTTGGTTTTTTTTGGTTTTTTGGCATAAAGTGCAGACAGGAAAAAGAGAAAAGAAATAAAAAGAAAGAAAATAAAAAGCCCTGCTACAAAATATATGCAGAATTTGTTTTCCAATGAAGGTCTAATAGGGCTACCTCTTAAGTCTGGATATGTAAAAAATTGCCCTTTTCACAGCTGATAAAATACAAATTAATCCTTAGAGGATTTAATATGTGCCTATTTATTACTTTCAAGTATGAAAGTACTGCTGCAATTAATATAGCCTACACTCCTGTATGTGCTGGTCTGTAGCATTGTCTTTGAAACAAGAAATATATGCAAATCTTTTATATACATATGTGCAGATAAACACACACACAAATGAATATATTTCTCCCCAAAATCTGTAAGAGTAGGTGTGATGCAAGTTGAGCACCCAGTGTGTCTCTGCTGTTCCACTGCTTCTAACAGAGTCGATGGGAACTCCAAAGCTTTGAATTAAGGTGTGTTACAGGTACAAGATAATGCTATTTGTACACAACTGTAACTTAGCTGTATTATGAGAAATACAAACATTTTGAAAATCAAAGAAACATTTTTCTCTCTTCACAGATTCATTTATTTAACGTCTAATTTATTTATTTCATAAAGTGCTGTTTTATTTATTTTCTTGTGCTTCTAAAATTAACTCTTGGAGTGCCAATATTTTCCAAATTCCCAGTCAAACAAGTATGTCTGTCTTCAGACAGTGAAGAGTTGTCATTTTAGGAATTTCTGACTGTATTTGCAGAAAGAATGTTCTTTACTTGCCTACTCCTATGCACATATATTTATTTTTTCCATCTCTTTAGCATATATTGGCCAGGTGACAAGTTTCTATTACTTTGCATAGCTAGAACATCTGCTGACTTTGAAGTTAAACTGAAAGAGATTGGTATCCTAATATTTTTTGAAAGCAATATTCAAAATATGTTGTTGCTCATATATATGTGTGTAAGTGTGTGCAAGTCTCTCCCTCAAATATGTAAATACATATATATGTGTGTGTATACATATATGCATTTAAATAATAATAACCTTCAGGTTAATCATTTATCTACCATGGCTTGAAAAATTTTTTGGTAGAAACTTGGAGAAATGAAAATTATTCCATTTTTATCTTTCTGTAATGAAGCCCCCAAATTACCATAAGCCTTGTTCTTTAAGTTCAGGGTAATGAGTCAGATTTTATTCATATTTTTTGAAGGGTCGGATATCTGTTGGAAAGTCTCCTTTGTTTATTCATCGGCAAAGTCTATGTAATTTCCTGCATGGTCGGTCGTTTATTTACAGTCTCTCCAGTAGTATTTATTTAGGGTAAAAGACCACTTCGGTGGGAGTGGAGGAGAACAGTGCTTCTGTGCTTGGCGCATTACGCTTCCTCTTCTGTCCCATTTCAGCCCATGGAGCTCTTTTGACAGACAGCATGAAAAAAAATCTGCATAAGGAAAAGTAACTGACAGCTGGGGTCAGACTCTCTCTGTTTAATGACACTGCCAGTTACACATTTTGAATTGTTTAAATATGAGTCTACAGCTTCAACGATCATCATCTCACTGGTTCCACTTTTCATACCCAACAGCCAGGAAAGTGACACGTAATTACACACTTACTGATGGTATCGCCGGGGCCGATAATTAAAACTGCCACGGGAGGATTGCTATTGCTAGTCTACAGCTGGGATGTTGTCAAGAGGTAGAAACTCCAGCAGCTTTTAACGCTATCTTCTTACAGGTGGACCACGGGTGCCGGCAGTGGAGTAATAGAAAGGCCTCAGCACATCATTCACAATGTCTCGCACAAATGAAGAAAATCTATTAACAATCCAATAAGTGAAATACAAACACGCTGACCCAAGGGTTAAACTGTCTGGGTGGACGCAGCGCGCACAGCCGCGCCACATTGTTCTTTTTTGCCTTTTGGACATGTTTGCAGAAAGCCGACACGAATGCTTTGCCACCTTCCGCAGCACAAAGGAGCCAGGGCTGGGCAGCGCCACGCAGAGCCCAGCGCTGCCTCCTTCCCATGAGCTCATTACTGTGCAATGCCTAACCAACATTTGGGGACAAGCAACCAACAAGCTGCCAAGCATGAACATAGGAAACAAAGACTTCATTTTGCATGGCAGATTTTGCTAAATATCTACCTTTTGGGGTGTTACACCAGATAGCTGTGTCCTGCCTCGGTAAAGACCGGGCAGAGGGGAGCCTAAGCAGCAATAGAAAGCTGGAGAAAAGCAGCACAGCTTTTCTATGCTCCATTACACAGCAGGTAATGGAGCACTCAACAGACAGCCAAAATGCATGGCAGCTTCGCAATTGGTTTGATTCTTGACTGTTGAGAAACCAGTCCTGTTTTTCCTCATTTTCTTCTGTGATGAAATGGAGATTAAAACATAACCGAAAGATGTTTTTGGTTGTTACTAATGTTTGTTTAGTACTTTCTAGTACTTCCAGATTTGAATGATGCACTTCCCAAGCTTTTCCGAAATGAAGAAGAATAAAACAAAATAGCACACTAACTTGGCAGTGCTGAGTACTACCACGAGCACCAGTGTTCGCTGGCAGTTTCCTCACATCAGTCCCATCACAGCAGCAATGTGCAGTCACCCATTACTTTGGCATAAAACTAAAATTAGAGTGAGCATCACACAGAACCAACCAACCAACAAGCCTTTGCATTTAAGTAGCCGCTTTGGCATATTAGGTCAATCGATATTTATTGAATCTGGTGTCTCCAGGTATCTAGCAGGCTTTCAAAAGAGAGAACCTTCTCTAATCCCTTCTTCTTTCCATCCCTGCAACCACATCTGGCCAGAGATGCCCAATAATATCTTGCTGCAAAACAAACAAACAAACAAAGACTTTTGCTTCTGCATTGCTGCTAAATTGCCCATAACAATATTATTGGACACAATACAAAATTTCAGAACTTACAACGTACATCCTGCACAAAAGTCTGAGTGCACAGCTGGAAAACACAAGTGTTTTGTGAGAAGCTACTGAGACAAAACAGAGAGGTGGACACCCATCAGTAAGCTCTCCTGAAGGTGTTCTCCTCCCCATTCAGACACGCCAACTGTGTTACCTGCACTTTTGTTTGTTGAGTCTTACGACAAATATGATGCTTGAACGACATTCAAGCATTTTCAAGCTTGTTCCACTGCCTGCACCCATACATAAAGTCTAGATGACTTCTACTGTTGATATCTAATTCTTAAGAAAAGTATACAAGCTTTCTGTGACTTTGGAAATCAAGATCTTAAAAACTACTTAATTCCCTGAGCTATTTTTTTGTTTGTTTGTTTTATTTTGTTTTGGGCATCAGCTTTGTCCATTTAATTTTTGGTACTTATAAAACGTTTCTACTAAAACCTTTGCTGGGAATTTCTGCTTCGGACCACTTTGGGCATTTTAGAAAATCAAATTAATAGAGAATCTTGAAAAATTTAAGTGCTCTAAAACATATTTAACTATAAATTATGACAACACTAAGCATGGAGTTCTCTGTGACTTGAATATTTGCCAGTGAACTAGTCACAAAAGTCAAACTGTTATTAAATGACATTAATGTTAAACACTGCAAAGTACTGAAATTCAATACATATTTTTGCTATTCCCTCTGGTTCTGATTTTCAGTTGCTTATTTAATGACCAATAAACTACCATAACAAAGTACTGAAAAATATTCAAAGGCCTAAGTACTAGCTTGCTTCATGGCAGGCTCATATCTAAGATAAACCAGAATATAAATATAAATAATATCTATTAAAGATTCCTCAATTACGTGAACAAAGCAATATCCTAAAACAACCAGACAAGCTACAGTCAGATCGTGTGTATTGCAATATGCTGATAGATTTATATACAATGTTTAATTTTTCCTGGAAATTTAGCATTTGAAATTCCATCTTGTTCAGATGCGTGGATGATTTACCACCAACTTAAACTGTATCATCATTTCACTCATCACCACTTTTGCTAACTAAACAAAAAAGTTGCAGTTTCCTTATGTGAGTTCCCATCTCAACATTTAATTTTATACTCACTCAGCTGATTAAAAACATTCTCTCTGAATCTTTGATAACCAGTCTGTGTTAGCTACAGATACACAGTATTCTACAGAATGAGTGAAGCAGATTTTCCACTCTAAGAGAACTGTGAGTTCCCTGGCTGCCTTCACACATGTAGGTAACACACAAAACTGTGCAGTGTTGAAGCCAAAGTGAGTGTGGATCCTGGACTAATCCAGGTGGCTAATCCAGGTTTTACCATCAAGTATCTCCCAGGATAAGGAGAGTTGTCAGCCCAGGAAAATCCCCAGTGTTGCTCATGGCATAGAAGAAGGATGTTTGCGTGTCATCTGGGTGGCACAGACATTTTTGCTGTCCTTAATGCCAGATTCATCCAACAGCCCCAGTCCTCCTCCCACCCTGACCCTGCCCTCATTACAGCCCAGCAGAAGGTTTCATCCAGCCAAGCCCAACACGGAGGCAGGAGGAGGAGATGGCTGAGCTGACAAGCAAGGGGGACGTGAGAATCTCAGTATGAACACTATCACTTTACAGGAGATGCTGAATGATTTAGAACTGCACTCTTCCTTCATGATCCTTCAAAATCCCTAAAAGACTGAATTGTTTATGTAGCGGATGGTAGAGCTGCTCACCGGGTAGCTTCGGGAGTCAAAACTCCCAAAGTTTACATCCAAAATTCACTGCAAAGCTGGTCACAAATGTACCCTCCCCATCATACTATGAGTGGATAGAGAGAAAATAACCCAGTGTACAAATCTTTCCTTGTGTCACTGAAACTTGCACAACCCCATCAAGTGCTTTAGCATCCTGGCCTAATCCATATAAAACCATAACACCTTGGCCTCACTGAGAGACAGTGGAAAACCACTACTAACTTCAAAAGGGGCAGGATTTGATCTGCCTGAATGCCAGGCTGCTTGCCCTGTGCATGGAAAAATGTCACCAGTTGGTACCTTTCCAGGCCACAAGAGCCAGAGAATAAAGAGATGGTTGCTCTGGCCAGCACCATTAGCACTCTTGGAAGAGTCAAAAATGAGCACAATTGCACCTCTTCTTCACCATTGCCTCTTTTCAATACCTTTTATCTATAAAATGGCATTTAGAAAATAATTCAGAGTGACTTTTTCTAACCTCAAAAATACCTAATTCACACCAGAACTGAGCAGGACTGTGGCGAGCCATTCCATGCAAGGTGACACTGTGTGGGACCCTGCGGCTGTGAGTGAATCTGCAGAGCCAGCACCGTGCAGACAGACCACTTATAGGCACCACCGCTCCTCCAGCTGCGGAGACACACCTCTGCAGGTGCAGTGATGGGAGCATCCAGGAGGAGCCTGTATCACGGCGGTAGGAAAAGAGGGGAGAGGGCAGAGAGGGAAAGGAAGTTTTGATCAGTTCTGGTTATTCTACGTGCAGTGGAGTCCATTGTAATTAATGATAAACCATGCAGTGCTCAGAAAGCTTCAGAAATACTATCTGGAATTTTAGTCGGAAGTTTTAAGATAGTGTAAGCAAAACCATTTTGAACTGGTATTTTGCAGTACTCTTGACCAGTGAAATTTGAAAACTGAAGAAAATACATTGTTGGAAACAAAGCAGAGCAGACACAGACAGTAAAAAGAAGTATCAGCTTGAAGGAGGAATGGGAAAGGCTTATAGAGAGGAAAATCTATGTGCCGAAGACAGCATCTCATACCAGTCACAGATGGGAAACAAATTTCGCATTAGATTAATCTCTGAAGCCACACTAGGCCAGAAGAAGAACTGAGGACAGGCAGCTTTTAGCTCTCTGGTTTGGGGGACTGTTAAATCAGAGCAAAAGTCACCCAAGAAGTGCCTCTGGCAGCTGCCGTGACCTCT
Source organism: Chauna torquata (assembly GCA_013399475.1). NCBI lineage: Eukaryota > Metazoa > Chordata > Aves > Anseriformes > Anhimidae > Chauna > Chauna torquata. The sequence continues at coordinate 636,838 of VXAL01005842.1, forward strand.
CCGGATGTGGCAGGATTCTCTCCGCAGCAGCAAGCACAGTGCACCACATCACATCACTCCACAGAGCTCCCAGGACACAGCACGGAGCAGCTCACCTATTCCCAAACAGCACGAGAAAGGAGGCTGCTCCGTGTGTATACACACATATACTGTAATGGCCGGGTGCAAAGCAAAACAGTGCTGTTGGCCATTGCTTCCTTGTAGCAGCACCAATTTATAGGTCCTAACGATCCCTGCTTAAACAAAATTCATATTTTATTCTTTCTTCCTGAGCCACACAAATTCAATAATCCTTTCCATAATTTCTGTATGGAATAGTCACATGCTTCAGAAAAGCCTTTTCTTCCAGTTGGGTTTATTTAGAGACTGAAAACACCAAGCTGGATAGCACGGTGGGGATGGAGCCAGGATCATGCAACTAGTTGCTGGGTGAACTTCCACCCAAGCCTCTGCCAATACATCTTCATCTCTACTGGCAGTGTCCAGTGCTCCACCCGAGCCCTGGAGTGTTTCTGAGCAGAATTGGCTGTCATGCCCACCTGTATAGCAGTTTGCATGATATAAAGGCATGGACTCTAAAATGAAGCTCCCAAATCCAATTTTCACTTGTGAATTGAGCCTTGGTTTGTACCTGGCTCCACAGAGGTGAGAGGGTAACACACTGCCTGGTGTGCCCCCGAGGCTCTGCCATCACCTGCTAATGATGGTTTGCATGCTGCACGAGCCGTGGGCTGCCTGGGGGACACATTGGCAGCCAAGAGGAGACCATGCCAGCCTGACAGCCAACTCAGTGCTGCGCACTGCCATCCAGCAGCCATTGTGCCATGCAAACAACCCCACTCACGGACCTGCTGGGCGAACCACAGCTTTCAGGGAACCCAGCAAGTCCACAGAGAACTGGACCCAGCAGAACTTACACCTTCGTTTTGCAGCTGCAAACACCCGTGCAAGACCAGCCACAGGCGACTCGGTTATATTAGCTCGAGCCCTATGTACCCATCTAAACATACTGATCTCCCTGTAGGCTGAGGACTGTTCAGTGGGTGTCCCAAGGATTGCCAAGCGCCTACACATCTATAAAGGTTCTGAATGCATGCAAGTGAAAGCTGAGTGCTTAAAACTCAGCATATTTTCTGCTTTCTTAATGTAACAGTTATTCTTTAGCTTGTCCATGGAGATCAGTGGATGAGCAATAATAAACACAAGATCACCCTTCAGGCCATAAATATTGGCTACTTTCCAATCTCTGGCTTAGAAGTGCACTTCAAAAAGAGTAGGTTATTTTGCTCTGCTGTCAGCTGTATCATAGCCACAATGTGCTAAACATCGCAGAGGTACGAGAGGATATTTTACTAGCTGATAAGCTGGACTACTATTCATGGAGGAAGAAGACAATCAAACAAATTACACTGAGAACCAATAAAAGGGGAAAGGTTAACGATTTCTGTAAGCCACCAAATTCACCTGCCCCTGCAGTTTACTAAGAAAATTAGGGTTTCTTCATGCTCAGCTTATGGGAACACTTCACACATATTTCAACCCTTCTTTCCTCAGAAGTCTTTGACATCATTGCTTTCTTGCTTGAGAATTTACATTAAGGACAATTATAAAACAAAAATATACCACCATTCAGGATAACATACAACTTCTTATCAGAAGGATGTGGATGTTCTTCTTGCCAGTCTACAGACATGGAGATTAAATTTCAGAGAGAGATTTATTTTGTGCTATTGTCCTGTTATTCACCAGAGGATTGTGCAATGCAAGTAATCTGATCAGAATAATGCATACGGACATATTTCAGAAAACCAATAATTGTGGTAACGTTGAGCTCTGCAAGGTGCCAAAATAAAGTCCAAAATCACTCTCACTCTTTTCCACAATTCCTTAATCATGGCATCATAATGTGCTGCTCTGTTGTCCATTAAAGCCACAAGCTTGAAATAATCAATGCTGGACATTTGGAGATTTATTGTAATTTTAGATCTACCGCACTTTTGCAGACTGAAAAGCAAAATTATATTTTATAGGTGTGCCATAGCTTACATTTTATGGCTTTTACTTCTTTAAGATGGCTTGGTGTGGGTTTTTGTTGTTGGCTTGAGGTTTTTTTTTCTTTTAACCTGAGTGCTGCAGGCTTTTTTATGATGTTAGGAAGCAGTTAAGGCAAACAACAGAAAAAATTACCAAAACTGACTGTATTTAAATTCTGTTTACTTCCTTAACCTTTTGACTTACCTATACAAAAAGTAATCTTTCATAAACAAGTCCCAAACAAAATCATTGCCTATTTTACTTTCCTTAAACCCTTGTGGAATAAGCAGAAATTGTAACAAGATGCTTTTGACCGTTTTTTATTCCGCTCATATTTGCAATGATTTTATAACTGATGCTTGGTTTGCCACTCCACATTATCACAATCAGTGCATCCTGGGATTAAAAACCATTTAGGGCCCAACTCTTAAAGAAACTCCCCACACAGCAGTATAATGAACACTGCTCCTTTTTATTGTTGCTAGGTTTATTGGTATGCCAAAGAGGCTGAGAAGCTCAATTCTCACTCTAAAAACAAAAGAGTGATCCACTTCCCCACACGGCTGTGGTGCAGAGACAGCACAAAATGTTTCGAGGAAGGTAACCGTCAGACCCCTACATGGCAAATATGCCACTAAAGTGGGGAAGAGTCAAAGGTCTCACATGCTTCAAGACAAACATTCATGGATTTTCTTTCATTTTTAAGGCTGTTAGCACCTATTACCAGAAAATGAACATATTTTTCCCTAATCAGTACCATTTAAGGGCGAAGAGGCATAATGCAATTAAAGAGCACCCTTAGGAACCCACCTGCGTGATGAATGCAGGGCAGCTGGTGCCAGCCCCTGGCTTCTGCTCCAGCCCAGATGCTGCAGATGTTGCCAGATGCAGTGCTTCAACTCACAACTGAGAAAACATCCCAAGCTCAGGGCATTGCTTCACTCTGCCCTGAACTTTAAGAGCATTTTAAAAACTGTTAAAGGCTATTATGACTAATAATGAACTTAAGCATGTACTTGCACAGAAACGTGTTTAGGTGTTTCTGTGGACTGGAGTTCAAAACAGGACTCATATGAATAAGGCAGTTGGCATTTGATGGTCTGAAACTTGTGGTTATGGATATGGCAAGGCTAGCTCATCATGAAGTATGTCAAAGATTATAATCCAACATTTTAGCAAATATTGCTTAAACATGCAGTCACTTACTTCTAATAACACCTTTCAGCCAAGTGGATCTCCAATCCATACGAATAAGGATTCCCTACCGACCACTGAAATATTAGAATTCGTGTGAAATATAGCAGTGCTGGCACAGAAAATAAATATGTGAGTCCTTGTTAGGAAACAGAGTGCAGAAAATATATTTGATTAATGTATTTTAGAGTGGTGAATTATAGCTTGGCCACACTGAAATGTGACCAGACACTTTGAAACTGTCGCTGAATCCTCTTAGAGAGCATGAATGGTCAGGTTTTACGTTTCATGGGAAACGCAGACACTCCAACCAACAAACTTACTGAGAAAATATGTTACTAGCTGAACAGCAAATACTGCTCCCTGCACCAACTCTTGTTTCTGCAGAAGACCCCGCTTCCATAACCCACTTGGGAAAAGTGCCCATTAGTTTTCACGGAGGGAAAAATATCTCAGCTCAAGTAACAGATCTCCCAATCCAACTGGAACAAGACTAGAAACTCTGTCATTGAATAACCTACAAAGAAAAATTTCCTGAGAAATTGTCTGTGTGAGTACCAAAACATGATAGCTATGTGTCACAAGACAAGAATATGAGGTAGAACTCATCCAGCTAAAAATTGATGTTCACAAAATAGATGCAAAAACCTACAAAACCAAAGCCATGGGGTCTCTGTGTTCTCAGATTGACCTGCAGGCTCTGATCTCTCACTGCTACAGGGAAGGGGAAAGTGGCCATTGATTTCAATGAGTTCGGGATCAAGACCATAATGCTTGTAGCAGCCATACACATCCATGTAAACCTATTTGTAACAGAACCTAAGGGCACATTTCATGTGTGGCTAGGAGGAAAACCCATTCACAATGGAGGGCAGGAGTGTTCATGTAGAATTTATACTACAAAAGAAAAAGGAAAAACTTTCCTCTATGCCTCTACGTGAATTCATCAATTTAACTTACACTTAAATGGAAAATCGCTATACAGAGACCATAAAAACGTATTATGTTATCAATTGAATGGTTTACACTGCTGGCAAGCTCAGGGAAAACATACCTTTTCACTATCACCAGCCTGAGTGAACCGCATTATGAAGGATCCCATATATATCTTTAACTTTTGTACACAGCAATTCTCTTCGCATGTGCTCTCCTTACCTTAAATCAAGTGAGTGATGAGAAGAAGGATGAGCAAGGGTAGAGAAAGGAAGAAGATGTAAAGAAAAAGAAAAGCTGAGAAGGAAAATAACAGAAAATAAAGTTAGGGGTGAAGAAGAGACAGAAATGGGTAATAGAGCAAGAAAAGGGCAAGGTGCTTTTCAGGAGTCCAGGATAACAAATGCATCTCAATAAAGGCAAGTTGCTCTAAAAGGAAAACAATTCACACATCTTTGCTTCCTAACTTATATTCTAGTTCCACAATGCCAGAAGGCAGAAGGGCAAGAAGAGACCAGAAAACAGGGAAAAGAAAACGTGGTGTTGGGTCATACATTGGCTTAGCCAAATATTTTCTGCAATAAATCCAGTATCGATTAGTGCTAAGATGCTGTATTTTATGCCTGTCTCCATTCTGCAAAAGCCACAGACGGTGGATGATGGTGCTGGGGGCTCTCCTCTGGATCCCAGTACAGCAAAGCAGTAAAGACTGCCTAAAAGAGCTTTCAAAGGTCCTCTTGTTTTGCTCTTTTCCCAGACATTTACAGTGAAGGACACGTGGAGTGTGCTGTCATGCAGTATAGCCATGCATCCTCCTGAGGCCAATGTACACTAGGTAAGCTATGGCACATCTACGGCTGTATCACCAAACGGTGGCTCCAGGAGGCTAAAAATGTCTTTTCCAATCCCAGAAATGCACATACACATATGCATATATTATATATACATGTATATAAAGATCCTATTATTTCATATATACACACATATATATGTAGAAAGCGGTTTCTGAAGAGTTTTTCAAACTATTTTGAATTTCTTTTTTTTAAAGTCTGCCTGCTGCATCCCAAAGCACAGCAGTGAGGCACGCTGAAGTGCACCATGGGAAAAAGTCCTGTGCGTTGCCTCATCCTGCTCCATCTCTCTGCCCCACCTCAGCCAGCAGGGCCCAGCAGAAATAATCACTCTTTGGAAGTCACGCCAGCTCTGATTCCTGCCAAAAGCCCTCATAATTAGTAGAAGTGATGGTGATCTGCAGCATCCCCAAGAGGGACAACACTTGGGCTGTGCAAAGGGCCCTTGGCACAAAGGAGTTTCCCTAGCCCCGTCCTGTCTCCCACGAGTCAGCCGGGTTCGAGCTCTCCAACGTGTCAGATTTCAGTCCGCCCTAACAATTTTTACAGCATGAAAGTGCAAAGGGAGCAATGAAACTCTCACCCTTGCCTCTGCACCCCAGGCAGGAGAGCAGGCGTGGGGCTGCTGAGAGGGGCAGGGGCTGCATTGGTGGTGTTCTCCGAGTAACCATCCCTCGTGGTCCCCCTCCCTCTCCGTTCCTCTTTCATTGCCGTTCAAAAATCAACTAACGCAAGGAGCAAACATTCCTCCTAACCTAATCACAGGAAAAAATAAGACAGAAGATTTGGGAAGTGTAGTTGTTTTTGTTTTCAGTCCTTTGTGGAAAGTTTGATGCCGTTTACTCATGAACAATCCAAAACAAAAATGATTTTACTTGTATTTCTCTTCCTTCTGCCCTTCCCCCACAGAGCTGTTCAGTGATTATTGAACAACTCTATCACAGGGATTACTGGTGTTAATCAAGACCACACAATCACATTAGACACAAGTTTCTGTAGGAACTATCCTGAAGAATATAAATTAATGATGGAGACTGTTCTGGACTGCTGCTGCAGAGTTGGTTACCTTGTGTTAAAAAAGCAGTATTGCACAAATCCCAGGAGCTCAGAGAATGATGACAGGAACAATCAAAGGAAGGCTGGAAATCTATTTATTAATGAAATATAAAGAGATTGGTAGACAACAATTATACCTTAGAAGGAAGCACATAAGAGAAGGTGTGATGCAGTATGAAACATACTGATCAGCACAGATGAGCCAGATCAAGAGCTTCTGACTCAAAGCACACAATCAATTAAAGGCTCACAAATTCAAGCAGATGAAAAGAAGTTTTGTGTTGCCCAGCCTGAAACTCAGACAAATGAACATCGCTAGGATCGACTTGGTAGCAATATTCAAGTATGGACTAAACATTTATATATCACAAAGCAGCAGAAGCACTGATTACATATTCTGGAGGGGGGACGTTGCACATCAATCTTCTGGTCATAAGTCTATCTCCAACATTGTAACCAGAGTAAGATTTAAAGAGAAGATAATTCCCCAAATCCATTACTTTATATGTCAGTGGTGGCCACGGCAGGACATGGAGCACTGGACCAGGAGAGCAAGGCACTGCAGGTCTCTGATAAAGTATCTCGTGGACACTTTTACTGTGCAATCGCATCTCCGCATTTTATGAAACTCTTGCTGTCCAACAACAACGTGCTAAAATCACATTGAAAAAAAAACATTAATTGGCTTGGAAGCTTGTGTTTATAATTATGACCCACCCAATTTCATTGACCCAAAAAATCCTTCTGGTGGTATAACTATGCAGCAGCATTGGAAACCAGTGTGCCTTGGGTTTTATGCAACCCAAGCCACCTGAAGAAGAGCCACATAAAAATGTTGTTAAAATAAACTTTGGGAGACAGAGACCTGGTGTAAACCAAGTGTAAACTCTGAGTGTTTTTTTACTACAGAGCCATAAACCTCTGAAAATAAAAGTTTGTGGTGGAAACTGAGAGAGACATCCATCACGGGAACGCCAGATGCTCCCATGCCTTGCAGGTACTGACTTCCCCCTGCAAATCTCACCTCCTTTTCCAAAGCCGTGCCCATAAATGATGATCCTGAAAGTTCGCTGCTGCCTCCTCCATCACAAATTTGTTTCAGTGCTGGCACCCTTCCAGTCACACACCTTCACTGGCCAGGCAATGCCTTTCCGCTACTTCTTTTTCCACATCCCTCAGGAGAACTTCATGGAAAAGACACAGCTTTTGTTGGTATGTCAAGGTCCTCGAATTGCTACTAATTGTAATGTTTGTAATTATTTCCAGCTTTTAATTTTTATAATGACTCATCATGGGTCTGTTGATCAGAGGGAAACTAATCCCAAATGTGCCCGAGTGTCAAGATTGCCATTACACTTCAAGGAAAAAAAAAAAGGCTTTTAAGAAGTCATAAAGTTCACTTATTGAAAGTTAGAAATTAATATTTATTGTCAGATTTCCATCAGAGATTGAAACCTTTTATTTAACTGTGGCTGGAAGTGTAAATTATTCAAATGTTTACATTTGAATGCGGCTGTACTCTAATGATTCCATTTTCTGCAGTGCATTAGTGGTAAGATAATGAAAAGCTTCATCAGAGTGTTAAACAGCCAACTACAACTTCTGGCAATGGCAGAGGCTCGTGGCAGGGTGATACCTGCCTCTCCAGCTACACCCGTCCATGATGCACGGCTACATGGACACAGCAGCAACGCGGGTATTGCCCTCCCTTCCTGTAGCATCAAGATGAGCATTGAAAATCTACATGAAAAACCTGCATAGGTTTCAGCTCAGCCACCAACGGCCATTATGCAGTTATGAAGGCAAGTGGTATGCTTTGGGTTTGGTTTATTTATTTTATATAAATATATATACACATATATATTTATGTGTATGTATACATACATATATATTTTAATATATAAATAATATATGTATATAAGATAAAATACATTTTAAGAAGATGAAGGAGTCGAATGGAGTTAAATGGAAAAAGCAGAAGTTCAGAAGTTTTCAGCACTAATTTTTTACTTGAGAAA